>OY723291.1:817200-1206200 GCA_963210315.1 Rhynchopus euleeides
AATAATGGGGGTCATTAATTTAAGAAATTTAATGCAGCACCTGCATTAAGACGTCTTAAGAAAGAAGTGAAAAGATCCTTTTCTTATTAAGACCTTTGTCATACCATGTTTTTAAGAATTGAAAAAGTAAGAATTCTTAAGAATTCTTACGAATTCTTAAAGAATTCTGTCAAACCATGTTTTTTTCGGATTTTTTTCGGATTTTTTTTCGATTTTTTTCGGTTGGGGTGGCCACCAGTCCAGGCTGCTGCCCCAGGGTGGCCGGATTTTCGACATGTCGAAAAAAAAATTTTTTGGCCGAAAAAAAAAATTTCCGGGGGGCTTCGCCCCCCGGACCCCCCATGTGGGGGGCTCCGCCCCCCACGCCCCCCGCCCCCCCCCCCCCCCACCTCCCACCTCCCACCTCCCTCCCGGCCGGGGGCCGGTACGGTCGGTCGTCGGCTGCGGCCAAAGGGCGTGCGGTAGCCGACGCCCTTTTGTGCTCGCCTCCTCCCTCCCACACCTCTTTGTCCTCTTTCATGACGCGTCACCCTGCCTCCACGCTCTGACTTCTGTGACCCGCATGCCGCGTTGAGAGCAAGTCTTCCGTGTGCTGTCACCGAGACCAGGCCACTATCTGCTCTCAGGTTGGTAGCAATGGCCTTTTACCTGATGTCAAGCCCACGTGACAAAGACTCGTGCAGCTGAGGTCCTGGCTGGTCTGTCCTGTTGTCTGGGATCCTGTTCCCCCCCGCACCCCCCCTTCCCACACATGTCTGGTGCGTCGGTCGCGGGTTTGTGGCGCATCGGTCCTTTGGCCTGCCGGGCCTCCCCCCCGCACCCCCCCTCCACACGCGAACCGGTCCCCCTTTTTCAATTGCGACCCGGTTCCCGTGTTGTGTCGCGGCCCTCCCCGCCTCGCCTCCGACAGACTCTCCCCACAGTTGACGACGTGGGCAAACGGCGCCGACATCCTCTCATCACTTACCGTATTCTCATCAGGACGGTCGGTTTCCCTGACGCCACGACCACCAATGTGCTCCGATGCTTTTTGAAGGAGGTAGTTCATCCCCGACTCAGGCGTTTGCGGGAATGAGCTCGCCCACTTCTCCTGGAGGAGTACGCACCACCCGGTCGTGGCGCACCCGCACCCGCTGCACACCGCACATGACGAGTTGCGGTAGCAGCCGTACCCCACACAGGTTCGAGTGGTTTGCCATGGTCCTGCTCACGACGACCTGCAGGTCACCCGTTCCTGTCGTGCACGGGCAGGCAGTGCCAGGAGGTGGTGGCCTCGTCAATCTGGCAGGGTTTGAGTTTACCGGGGCGAGGCACTCCACTCTGGGTCTGCTGTTTGTGATGTAACAAGCAGGTCTGGCGGGGTGTTCAGGGTTCGGAGTGGCCCTCCTCGTTGGCATCCGTGCAGCAGCGCTATCGCGTCCCGGAATGCCCCGTGTCACACCGGTGGGAACAGGGGCCAGCACCGCCATCTCGAGGAGGACCCGGGCCGTTCTTTGGATTCTTCACAGTCGCAGCCTCCGGCTTGTCGTTGTCCGTCAGCGTAGCGCCCACCCAGCCTGCAGAGATCTTGCACCGTCTTCAACAGCAACTTTTGACCCGACAATTTTTGGGGCATTTTTTCACCAAAAAAAAATCACTCTGCGCGCCAAGTCAAAGACTTGTTTGGGGACTTTTGGTGTCCCCAATTTTTCAATTTTCGAAAAATAAGCTCACTTTGCTAAACTGGACCCAACTCCCCACACTCTTTTTTAAGCGAAAAACAGCAAATTTCGGCCGATTTTTTCTCATTTTTTCTCATTTTTTTTCATTTTTTTTCACCGACTTTTCCATACCCCCTCTGGGACCAAAAAGTGCGCGAAAGGGGTTAAAACGGCTTAATTCGTTGATTCGTTGCATTTCCCGGGTTTTTTCAGCCAAAAAACGATTTTTGGCTGGGCGAGTAGTTGGTCAAAATCGCGAAAAATTGTCAAAAAATCGAAATTTTCACAGAGGCCCAAAAACGTGTTTCTGGGTGAAAAATGGGCCCAAAAACCGATTTCTGATCATTTCTGGGTGGTTTTTGGGGGTTTCTGGCCATTTTTCAGCGATTTTTCTGGTCAGAACGCACACAGAAGCCCTTAGAAAATGGCTGGTGGCAGTTTTGGGTCGAATTGAACAGAAGGACGAATTGCTCGCCAACTCTTTCGATACATGAAAATTTGGGCATTTTCCGTTACTCTGAACACATTCGCACACCATGAGTAGAGGAGGCATAGCCTGCTGACCTGGCTGTCTAAAAAATTATTTTTTTTAAAATCGCATTGTCTTTTCGACCCTATACCAAAAGTGGTCCCAAATCGGTCCGGGACGACCGTCCACAACCGTCCACACTCTCTAAATGCTCGATGTTGCATTTTAAATTCAAAAATTCACATTTTCCAGCCAACTGGGCCAGTTTCCTTAGGAAAATGGCTCAAAATCGCAAACACTCCATTTCTACGGGCCACCACAGGCCAATAGAGTACCAAAATCGGTTTTTTCGCATTCTACGGCCTCAGGCAGACCGTCCACACCCAAAAATCACCCCCAGGTGGTCAATATTGGGGTGTTCTGGCACTTTTTCACCTGTGGACGGTTGTGGACGGCTGTGGATGGCTGTGGATGGTTGTGGACGGCTGTGGACGGTCTGCCAAGAGGTTACTGGAGGTTGCTAGGCTGCGGGCGGACCGTCCACACCCAAAAAACACCCCCAGTTGGTCACGATGGGGACGGTACGTCTCTTTTTCGTCTGTAGACGGTTGTGGACGGTCTGCCAATAGGTTGCTCCAGGATGCGAGATTGTTCTCGGTAGGTCACCGACTGTAACCGATTGTTCTCGGCATGTAACCGATTGTAACCGATTGTTCTTGGCATGTATCCGATTGTAACCGATTGTCCTCGTCATGTAACCGATTGTAACCGATCGTTCTTGGCATGTAACCGATTGTCACCGATTGTCCTCGTCATGTAACCGATTGTAACCGATTGTTCTTGGCATGTAACCGATTGTCACCGATTGTCCTCGTCATGTAACCGATTGTAACCGATCGTTCTTGGCATGTAACCGATTGTAACCGATTGTCCTCGTCATGTAACCGATTGTAACCGATCGTTCTTGGCATGTAACCGATTGTAACTGATTGTTCTCGGCATGTAACCGATTGTAACCGATTGTTCTTGGCCTGTAACCGATTGTAACCGATTGTTCTCGGCATGTAACCGATTGTAACCGATTGCCCTCGTCATGTAACCGATTGTAACCGATCGTTCTTGGCATGTAACCGATTGTAACCGATTGTTCTCGGCATGTAACCGATTGTAACCGATTGTCCTCGTCATGTAACCGATTGTAACCGATCGTTCTTGGCATGTAACCGATTGTAACTGATTGTTCTCGGCATGTAACCGATTGTAACCGATTGTTCTTGGCCTGTAACCGATTGTAACCGATTGTTCTCGGCATGTAACCGATTGTAACCGATTGCCCTCGTCATGTAACCGATTGTAACCGATCGTTCTTGGCATGTAACCGATTGTAACCGATTGTTCTCGGCATGTAACCGATTGTAACCGATTGTCCTCGTCATGTAACCGATTGTAACCGATCGTTCTTGGCATGTAACCGATTGTAACTGATTGTTCTCGGCATGTAACCGATTGTAACCGATTGTTCTCGGCATGTCACCGATTGTAACCGATTGTCCTCGTCATGTAACCGATTGTAACCGATCGTTCTTGGCATGTAACCGATTGTAACCGATTGTTCTCGGCATGTAACCGATTGTAACCGATCGTTCTTGGCATGTAACCGATTGTAACTGATTGTTCTTGGCATGTAACCGATTGTAACCGATCGTTCTTGGCATGTAACCGATTGTAACCGATTGTTCTCGTCATGTAACCGATTGTAACTGATTGTTCTTGGCATGTAACCGATTGTAACCGATCGTTCTTGGCATGTAACCGATTGTAACCGATTGTTCTTGGCCTGTAACCGATTGTTCTCGGCATGTAACCGATTGTAACCGATTGTCCTCGTCATGTAACCGATTGTAACCGATCGTTCTTGGCATGTAACCGATTGTAACCGATTGTTCTTGGCCTGTAACCGATTGTTCTCGGCATGTAACCGATTGTAACCGATTGTTCTTGGCCTGTAACCGATTGTAACCGATTGTTCTCGGCATGTAACCGATTGTAACCGATTGTTCTCGGCATGTAACCGATTGTAACCGATCGTTCTTGGCATGTAACCGATTGTAACCGATTGTTCTCGGCATGTAACCGATTGTAACCGATTGTTCTCGTCATGTAACCGATTGTAACCGATCGTTCTTGGCATGTAACCGATTGTAACCGATCGTTCTTGGCATGTAACCGATTGTAACCGATTGTTCTTGGCATGTAACCGATTGTAACCGAAACAGAACGGTGTCTCCCCTTGCCCCCTCCACTCTCGGTCACTCTGCGTGCCTCCCAGATGTTGTGTGCGGACCCCTCAGCAGACTGCTTAACTTTAACTTTGCTGCACCTACGTTGCTCACACAGCACTAACCCACTGCAGGCACTGGCACGTTCCACAGCTTCTGATAATGTCCGGCTTGATTACCTTCGCGGAAGCGTGCAAGCTGCAGGGTATCCCAGACGAGACTACGGGGAAGGTCGCGGGTGCGCTTCTCCGCAACGCAGGATGGCCGAAACCCGTAACGAGCCGGACCTCAAACGGCGTGCAGAAGATGTATTGCTTGGCAGATATCCGTCGGCCCAATCCCCTCTCCTCCGAAGAGGCAATCCGGCAGTTGACTGCTTCGTCCCCGGGCCGCTGCTTCCCCGACGATGTCCTGATCGCTCCTCTGGGTGAGCCCGATGATCTCGCTGATCAGGCGGCGCTCCTCCCCCACCCCGAGGATGCGGATCCCGTCTCGCAGAGCGTGATCTCGGCGGTCACGCGGGGTCCTGCTGCTGCTGGCAACGACGAGCCTGATGAGCCTGAGGCGCCTCCGTCACCGACTCCCGTGCCGCCGAAACCTCTGCCTGCCGCGCTCCCACCGACGTCTCCGACGAGTCCCGCCGACGATGTCGACATTGGTTCTTCTGTGTGCAGTGACCCTGCCGACCTCGCCAGCCTCGATGACCTCGCCGACCTCGCCGACTCCGCCTGCCCCGTTGACTCCGCCTCCCACGCCAACACCGACTCCCCCGTTGCGACTGCGATGGACGCGTTGCGTGACGCTGTGGCTGCTGGTGAGGGGTGGTGCTGCATCAGCAGCGCCGAGTACCTGACTCTCCTGCGCTCCCTCTTGCCCGCAGGTGCGAAGGTGTCGGACACCGCCCTCTTCTCCCTGGTGAAGGAGAACGCCGACTGCATGTCTTCTGCTCTGCATCCTCACGAGAAGGGTAGTGATACCCGGGGGATGAAGAAGAAGTACTGCATCGGAAATGCAGTGCCGGGACGGCCGTGCAGCCTCCACTTCGTCGGACAGGGCACGCCTCCGCCGGCCCCCGTGGGGCGCCCCTCCAAGACCCTCCCCGAGCGGGTCTTGCAGGTCAAGGCTTTGCAGAAGGCCTTGCTGAGGGCGAAGGACCGCATTGCGCAGCTGACGGAGGAGTTGGCTGCTGCGCACGAGGTTCTCGGGCGCAAGGGGGACATTGTTCTTCGTGGGGTGACGGGCCGGAAGTCCTGCACCGAGCCCTACCCCATGAAGGTGCTGCGGGCGCTGTTGGAGTTGCGGATGGCTGGCATCGGTCAGGAGTCGTCGCGCAGGGTGCTGCGCGACATCATCAAGCTCCTGAGCGATGGGGTGGAGATGCCGATCCCCTCTCGCTGGACGCTCCGCGAATTCGAGATCCCGAGCGGAGCGGCTTCCTTCGCCGTCTTCTTGGAGGATGTCGCGAGGACGCAGACCGGCGGAGGGGGCCTAGGCAAAGACCGGCAGAAGGCCACCCTCTCCCTCGCCCACGATGCCACCTCCTCCTTGGGCCGGAGTAGTGTCTCGCTGCACGTTGTCACCGCCCACGTCGCTGCAGACGAGAATCGCGTACGCGGGGCCTGCGCCTCCGCCCTCCCCCTGAAGAACGGGAAGGCTGCAGGGAAGACCTCCAACCTGCAGGCGGTCCGCCGCATAGTCTCCGCCCACAAGCTCCGTATTAGCAACGCCACCCTGAGCGACCATGCTAGCACGGAGGCGAAGGCGACCAGGGACGCGGGGGGCGCCATCGTCCACCTACGGTGCATGCACCATAAGGTTGGAGGCGCACTGAAGTACGCAGTGCAGACGGCGGGGAAGGCCTTGATGATGTCTCATCGGGTCGACCCGGCAGCCAACGTTGCCAGCGTACTTGCAGTCCTCGACCCGACAAACGGCCGGTCAACCGCCGGGGTCATTTTCGTGGATGCTGAGCTTGGGAAAGCACTTGACATGCGCTACCCCCGGGGCCTGGGGTTTGCCCGTGAGCGGGGGTCGAAGTGGCATGCCCGTCCTCAGCAGTGCTCCCGCCTCCTCAAGTTCTCCGCCTCCATCCTGGAGATGGTGAGAGAGGAGCGGTTCACCCCGACTGCGACAGAGATCCTCACTCTTCTGGGGACCCCCACCGTCGCCGCCTACTGTGCAGCCTGCCATTTCATTGGCAGCCTGTACTTGAGGTTCCTCAACGACCTCAAGCCCAGGCGGTTGAACGAGGAGACGGGCCGCCTCGAGGTCAACTTCGAGGCGGGATGGGGTGTGCTGAGGCCGCTGCACCTCCTCGCCCGCGACCTGAGCGCCGACTCCGCCGACAACGACTTCCCTGCCCTGCGGAAGCATTGGGGACAACCCCGCCACGGTGAGGAGGAGGTGGGGCGGGCTGAGGCGTTGGAGGTGGTGAAGGATCACCACGATGTATTTGCGGAGGTCTGGGTTCCCTGCATCCAGGGGTTTGCGAGCACATTGGCAAGGTTCATCGGCTACGATGAAGCTGCAATGGCGTCGGCATCACCCGAAGACCTCCCTTCGCTACCCTCCACACAAGACCTCGCAGAGTGTGTGGCTGGGAATGCATCGTTCTTGGCGCAGAGGGCCCCCAACCTCTCTTCTGCTGCCTTGTCTGGGATTACCCAGAGCAAGGTGAACCGCTTCCTGTTGGGTTATGGCAACTGCAACAACGCAAGGTATGCAGGCTCTTCAGCCTCCTTTTTTCTCCCCTCCCTTCGTTCTTTTTTTTTACATCGCAACAACATATGCTGGCAGAGTCAGAACCGATAGATTTTTTTTATCTCATTCATTGTCATTCTCTCTTCCTCTCTTCTTCATGACTTTTCCAAGTCACGAAGAAGACTACTTCATTATCACCATTTCCTGTTTTCAGTGTGATTCGTCGTACAACCATTCCTTTCCATCGCCTTACAGGTACGGCCGTTTGCTGCGCCAGGCGAAGCGGGCGCGGAAGAAGACCCGTGGCGGGATGTACACCGAGGCCGCGGCGAACACCGCCACGGGGGCTTCTGCGGCTGCGCTGAAGGCCGTCAGCGGGGTGGCCCACCCTGACCTCGTCCGCCTCTGCGCCCTCCACGCCATCCCTGTCACGGCGATGAGCAAGGGAAAGGAGGTGGCGCGGCAGAAGGAGGCGCTGACACGCAGCTTTGCTGAGAAGCTGTGTGGCCCTGGCTCTGCGGATGCCCGTGTCTGGGTGGAGCGGCTGAAGTCCGTGAAGGAGGCAGTTGGCATCCTTCCGGTTCGTTCGAAACCGCTGTCCAGATTTTTGCGGAAGGCGGGGCTGAAGCCGTGGGGGTCCGACGCTGTCTCGTCTGCGTCGCACGACGTCCGTGTGCGCTTTGCCCTGACGCAGTGGGGGCGAATCCTCCCCATTCTGCGGGAGAAGGGGCAGCAGCTGCAGCCGAGGGAGCGGCTGGGCCGCCTCGACGCCCCCACCCTGTTCGCGTTGTTGGCCAAGGCGGGCCTGAAGGTGGAGGCTGGGGAGACGAAGCGCGACCTCTCCGCCCTCCTCCTGCGCAACTGGACGGAGCAGTTGAGTGGCCATGTCGAGGCCGTGGAGGAGACCCTTGGCTTGAAGGCCCGCACCTTCCCCGACACCATCTCGCCCTCCGTGGTAGATACAATCACGGAGCTCTACCGGAGAGTGAAGACTGCACCTGCTGCGTTGAAAGAGGAGAAGGGACAGGGTGAGGATGGCAAGGGTTGTGAGGATGGTGAGGAGGCTGTGGATGCTGTGGATGCTGTGGAGGAGGAGGAGGAGGAGGAAGAGGAGGTGGAGGTGGGTGATGAGGCTGATCCTGAGGCAAATGATGTTGGGGCGGCTAGGATCGCTCTCCTGAATGAGCATTGTTTTCCTCTCGGCCTCCACGCCTCTCCAGGTTGTGGGCGGCAGAAGGATGGTGTGTTGCATGCGTCGGAGTCCACGCACGAGGGGGGTTGGGCTTCCCTCAACTGGTTTTTGGGTGAGTGTGGCATCCAGTTTCTCACCTTCCGGGAGATGCAGGTTTTGCAACACGAGGTCAATCCAGAGAGCTTTCACTGGACCGGTAAGTTCACGCTGGCAACGATGCAACGGGCCATCGAACAGCACACAAGTGGACTCCGGAACAATGGCTATCGGCTTCTGCCGGTAAGTAAAAAAAATACCTTTGTTGATGATCCTCAGTCTATTTCTTCCCCAGCCCTCTTTTTTTTTAACCGTCAAACTCTGCATTGGATGGTTGCCTTCCCCCTCAAAGACACCGTTGCCACATTGCAGAAGTTGACTCCAGCCCAACTGCACGCCTATCCGCGCGAAACGCTTTATTGGGTGGTTCACGACACGGACACTGCCAAGCGCGCCATTGCCGCAGGGGATCTGGATCGGGAAAGCCATGCATATGAAGTTTTTAAACTTGTGCCGAAAGGTGTCCTCCCCACCACCAAGGCACAATTTTTTGGCACCCGACCCAGGCGCACATTCCCTGTGGCAGTGAAGTCGCGTTCTGTTGTTCGGAGCGGGCCCACAGTCCGGAAGAGAAAACGGTTTGGGGGGACTGAAGTCATTGACCTCTCCCAGGTGCCAGAGACCCCAAGAGACAAGAAGGGGCGCCTTGGACATGGGAGGTATGATACGGCTCAACTGAGTGACGAGTCATACATTCCAGCAACTTCCCAACGCCACCTCATCCCAGAGACCCTGCTGTATTTTTCGAAATACCACCATCTCCCCGTCACAGATACTGTGCAGGAAGGTGACGGCTTTTTTCTTTCCCTCCTCCGTTTCAACCGTTTTTCTGCGTACCAGTCAGTCCGCGCTCTGCGTGAGAGTGCCTTTGGTGACGCAACAAACATGAAACACGACCTGGAGGTGTACCTCATGAAAATACACAAGGATACCCTTGCTTCTGTTTTTGAAGAGAAGGGGGAGAAGAACCTGCCCGTACATGAAAGGCACCAGTCTCTCGTTCACTGGCGCAAGAGTATGTGCAAAGCGGCGGAAGATGAAAAGGTGACCCAACGTGGTGGTTCTTTTGCCCTGCATTTTTTTGTGAATGTGCACCAGATTCGCTTGAGAATTATTACTCAGAACAAGGAAGGTAAACCCAGGGTCAGGGAGTTACGGCCTCGCACATGGTGTGAGAAGGCAAAGAACTGGGAAGCAGGAAGTACGGCTTCTCTCCCTACTATCTTCCTTTACCAGTACCGGCAGGATACCCAAACGAATTTTTACTCCCTCCACCTCCCCACTGAGCGTGACTTTTCCCGTGCTTCAAGTGTTTTTTATAGAATTCAGAACATGGGTCCAAACGTGGAAAACGCACAAGAACAAATGGAGCAAGAGGATATGCGGAGGAAGGCGGTCCCCATGGCACTCCCCTGTCCCGGTCCACGGAGGCCCCACGTACCTGACAAGGGCATCGACAATCCCGCGTCTCGTCATGATACCCTCACGCAACGTCTTCTCTTGTTTTCCCTGAGCACAGTCAATGTGCCTGGTGATGGGAATTGCCTGTTTCATGCTTTTCATGAATGTCTCACAGGCAACCCACGTGGGGGCGCTTCCCTTCGCGAAGAAGCCGTCAATTTTGTGACTGCAATGGCGGCTTCTCTTTCATGCAGAGAGGTGCAACCGGAAGTGGAGGCGGTGAGAATGTGGGGAAATCTCCCGTACCATCCCTGCCAACCCCTTGACGACGGTAGTGAGCCATACGTGCTTACCCGTTTAAGAACGAGAAGGTATGCAGAGGATGACGAAATTTCTGTTCTTTCCACAATGAAGAATGTCTTGATCACAGTCGTCACGAACATGATTTATCCTGGTAATCATGATGACTTTGCTTCAGGATTTAACAGTTATGTCCCCCTTTCTTACAACTTCACCTCCATTGACACCACCCTCCAGGATTTTCCTCCAGACAGACGTGTGACCCTGGCTAACCTGGGTCAGGCTGGGGTTGGGGATCATTTCATGTGGATCAAAGGGACACAGGCCAACTTGGAAGCCACACATCGCAAGGGTTTGCGTTCTGTTTCAACAAGAGCTGGGACCTGACACAGGCCAATCAAGGGGTTGCCCCCCCCCCCCCACTCCTGGTGTAGTGGTAGTGACTACAAAAAGGACTAACATTGCAAGAAGGTGCTGGGAGGCTTGCTTTTCCATTCACTCTCGACGATCAAACCCCCCCCCCCCCACTTCACTTTTCCATTCACTCTCGACAATCAAGCCCCCACTTCTTGACTGCCCCCCCCCCATGTTACTTTCAACAAACTTTGCCCATCCTTCAATCTTCCATTCGATCAGTTTGGCTTTTTCCAAAGCCTCGTTTTCCTTTTATTTCAATAGTCCACACCTAAACGGCGTACGCCTTGGCAAGCGTTTGAAAGGACAGCCTTGGGATTGCAGCTCACTGGAATCGCTGAAGGAAGCCCCCCGCCCCCCCCCCCCCCGCCCCCACCCCCACCCACTCTCCCTTTCACAAGTCACGATACATTCCCACACCATACTGTTCCATGTGCACTCCATCCAACAGGACCGCCACACGTGTTAAACCCCATTCCCTGTTCCCAAGGCAGGGCAACCTTTATGGTTGAGTGGTGAGGGGCACAAAGAGACAATAGGTTTTAATGCAGATGCGGACATGTTGGAAAGAGCTCCCCCACCCCCCAACACACCATTCTTGTGCTCCGCTCCCTTCTACTTCTATTTCACTACCCCCCCCCCCCAACACACACAGGCACGGGCCAGGACCCGTGCAGGGTTAACCCGCCTAACAATTAGTAAAGAGTGATCACCAGTGACAACACCCGTGCAGGGTTACCCACTTGACAATTAACAAAGAGGGCTCAACACCCGTGCAGGGTTAACCCGCCTAACAATTAGTAAAGAGCGATCAACAGTGACAACACCCGTGCAGGGTTTACCCGCCTAACAGTTAATAAAGAGTGATCAACGGTGACAACACCCGTGCAGGGTTACCTACCTGACAATTAATAAAGGAGGGATCAACACATGATGAGGCACGGGAGGGTGGCAAAAGGCCCCCAGACCCCAGAAATCACCGAAAAATGACATTCTCGATGTGCGGTGGGTCTGGTTTCTAGGTTTTTCGGGAGAAAATTGGCCAAAATAATTTCGGAGACAAAATTTTGTTAGGGATTTCCGTTTGCTATGCCTCCTCTACTTTTGGTCGTTTTTTCTCTTCACGCCGTGAGAAAAAACCGTAAAATCGCTTTATTACCGTGAAAACGAAAAACTGTGCCCCATTTTTGAGGTTGCTCATGTGAGTATGTCTGAGAACACCAATATACAGAGGTTCCAGGCTGTACCACCTCCTGACTGAGATCGACTCCACAGGGGATGTCGTCCAGAGCGCCAAGTCTGGGGCATTCCGCCCTCAAGAACGGCGAGTCACACCTCATATCGTTCTGATTTGCCCTCGACAGCTTCGTCTTCCTGGGGATCCCTGGTTCTGCTGGTTGACCTGTGGTTCACCGTGAAGAACCATGACCTGCTGTGCGACACGGTATGCAGCATACACTTCTAAAAGGTCTATCTGCTTGCGGTGATCGTACTTCTCACGCCGCGGGGTGCTGCGCTTCTGGCTCTGGGCAGAGGTCGGGGGGAGCTGGATAGCGTGGCCGATGAACCCACCGCACCAACCCACCCCGCAGCCGACCTGGTGACCTGCAGACCCGCTCAGGCCTGATTTGTGCATTCACAAAATCAGCCGCAGTTCCCTTCCAGAAAATCACTGTACGGACTTTTTTTTCACGCCAAAAAAAGCGTGAGAAAAAAGTAAAAAGCGTGAGAAAAAAGTGATTACCGTAACCGGGCGTGCGTGAAAAAAAGTTGCGTGGCGTCCAAGAAAATGAGTTCCACCACACCCCCAACCCCAGCGTGCCCAAATAAGTCCAAAGAAACCGGTTTTGGTCAGATTGCTGACTCGGAACCCACCTGCACCCCCGACGGGGTGGGTGGCGTTTTTCGGGGTTTTTGGGGGTTTGGCCTGAATGGCTTTCAAGCAGAAATACGGTGGAAGAGCTTCATGTGCGAAGAGTAATATTTTTTGAGAAAATATGGCATCCGTCGCACCCCCAACCCCAGCGAGCCCCGATAAATCAAAAGAAGCCGGTTATGGTCAGATTGTCGCCGCTGGGGCCACCTGCACACCCTGCAGGGTAGGTGAGATTTTGTAGGTTTTTTGGGGTGTTCGGGTTTTTTGTGGCTTTTCCTTTTTGCAAGTTTGGCGGACCCAACTCAGGAAACTTTTCACTGTGCGGGTCCGCACGATCCGCACAGATCCCAAATATCCCAAAGAACGGGATTTTGGAAAATCCGAGGGGGGAACCTATCCGTGAGGGGGGTCCCGCTGGGTGGGTCGGTGGGGTGGTGTGGGCGTGCTGGCTGCCTCCCAGCACCTTCACCCACGACTAGTCCCTGAACCAGACCCACGTTTCATGGGTGAAACTTGGCTCGTACACCACCAAAATGACCCCACCGTGATCCGCAAAAATTCCAAACGTTCAAATGAAAGGGGTTTTGGAACACCCGAGGAGGGGGTCCCGCTGGGTGGAGGTGGGTGTGGGCTGACTGCCTCCCAGCCACCTTCACCCACGATCAGCCCCTACCAGACCCGTGTTTCATGGGTGATACTTGGCCCGCACACCACCAAAGTGACCCCACTGTGATCCGAACAAATTCCAAACGTTCAAAAGAACAGGGGTTTGGAACACCCGTGGAGGGGGTCCCGATGGGTGGGTGGGGGTGTGGCTGCCTCCCAGTCACATTCTCTTAGGACCAGCCCCTGAACCAGAGTCACGTTCCATGGACGATGTTTGGCTCCTAGACCCACAAAATGACCCCACTACGATCCGCAAAAGCTCCACACGTTCAACAGAACGGGGTTTTGGAATACCCGTGGAGTCCCGCTGGGAGGGTGGGGTGTGGGTGTGCTGTGGGCTGGCTGCCACCCAGTCACCTTCTCCCGTGACCAGTCCCAGAACCAGACCCAGGTTTGATAGGAGAAGTTTGGCACCTCGACCACTAAAATGGCCCCACTACGAGCTGCACAAATTCCAAACGTTCAACAGAGCTGGGTTTAGGAGCACCCGAAGAGAGGGTCCCACTGGGTGGGACCCCCGCTGGGTTTTGACTCCCGCTGGGTGGGACCAGCCCCTGAGCCAGCCCACATTTCGAGATGAAACCGGTTGGCACCTCGACCTCCAAAATGCCCCCACTACGAGACCGCACAGATCCGGTGACTCGGAGGCACACTGCTGCGACGCTGTTGTGGCAAGAGCCCGTAGAAGCAAAGGAGAACCTGCTGCGCTCGCCCCACAAAGCAGCCACAGGACGACAGGGCCGGGGCCCCCCCCCTCTACAAAGGGTGGTTCCATCCTTGTGGCCTCTGTGGACAGAAAATGCGACAACGGGGGTGGGGCAGTGGGGCGCGGGGTGCAGTTGGGCCGCGTCAGCAGTGCGCAGGTCGTGCTGGGGCTTGGAAATGGGGAACCCGGGAAAGGGAAAGTAGCAGTGGATATCCCCCGTGGCGAAAAAAAATTTTTTCTCCCAAAAAAAAATATTTCTGGAAATCAGCTTGGCGAAAAAAAATATTTTCGCCACGGGATTTTTGGCTGGGGGGAAAAAAGTCCGAGTTTCCCTGGAGGTCAGATTTCTTTTCAACTATTTCTCAAAGCCCCGAACGCACAGCAGGCCAAGCTGGTCGATACATCGACAGCGAAATTTGTGTCCTCTTTTGGATTTCACGACTGTGTCAAAGGCAGGCACAGGAGGACGCTCTGGTTGCGCAGTGGACGACGTTGAAGACTATGCTTCGCCAGTTCCGTCAAGAAGTTGCTAACAGTCACGTACACTTTGGTTGTTTATGGTTTACACTTCCCCGCAAGACTTGCTCGATGATGTCCTCAAGTATGCGAGGATATTTGGAGTCCGGCCTCTCAGTTTCCGCTGCGGGCTTCAGTTGATGACATTCAGGTCATCCAGACGGACAAAATAATGCAGAGGAAGACCTCGTTCGGGCAATTTGGCAACGGCAAGTACGCGTTGGGGCGGAGGTTCCAGAAGGGCGGGGCAGGGCATGACTGACCGAGCGGGTTGAGGTTTCGGCGCCCGAAGGGCGCCGAAAAAAATTGAGGGGTAAAAAAACAATTCTGGCAAAATCGAGGGTCGAGAAATTTTTTTCGCCACCGGAAAAACCAGATTTTGGTGTCAGGATACAGCCTGGAAAGTAGGTGAAAAAAAAAAGAGGGTCCTCCCCACTAAAGAACTACGTAAAAACTACGTAAATCGGCCCTTTCAGGGGCACCAGCGGCCACACTTTTTTTATTCGGGATGGCTGGAGATCCGCCTCCTCTAGCCCCCCCCCCCCAACCCCCTTCGTGCTCCCTTCAAATTCGATTTCACTCCCCCCCCCCCCCCAACCCCGTTTTACACACATGTGGACTTCCCAATGGCACTCGAGAACCCCTTCTCTCCCATGTTGGTAACCAATCCCCGAGCCTCCTTCCTGCAGCTCCCGCTTGTGTGCTTGACACCATGCAGCCGCACCCGCTCCTTGCTTGTGAGCAGGCCTTCCTGCAGCGTATCGCTACCCTCCGAGAAATGGTCGAGCTGCCTATTGTTGCTGATGGGATTCTGCTTGAAGAAGACGCACGCCGAGTCTTTGGCGCGTTACCTGCTGTCGTTGATACCAGCACTGGAGTCGTGGAACGCCTCCAGAAGGGTGAACCCCTCGCCTGTGTCCTGGGTTGGGTAACACCGCTTCTCTATTCATATGCGAAGTATGCCGAGAAGTATCACAATTATTCGCAGCCGCTGCTCTCCGGACATGACAAAATCGATACCTGGCTCACCGCGAAGACCAGCTATCGCCACGTCAAGGACCTGCTCCTGGCATTGGGATCCCCCCTTTCACGTGTCGCAGCCTGGAGGTTCTTCGCCCTATCCGACGTGCCGGCTACACCTGAGGGAGACCTCAAGAGGGAACTGTTCATCAAAGCCGCTGATGAGCACATCCAATCCCTGAGCGACAAGTTTATCTCAGCTGCAAATGAACGGAAGGGCCGCGAACTGACGGACATGCTCCCCCGCGGCCTCCTTACTGCCAAAGGGGACATGCTGGATGCCCCCAGCAGCCGGTTGTGGCTGTCAGGGGATCTAGTGAAGGAGTACACCCGGGGGAAGCACGTCAGGTCGTTTTATCTCTTTTCTGATTACTTGCTGCACTTCAAGCTGACTCCGAAGGGGCCTGCACAACGGGGTCTCCGTGCGTCGCGCAACGTCCTCCCCCTGTCCAGCGTGCGTGCAGTTGTTGTCGACGAGGCCCGCAACGGCTTCCGCATCCAACGCGAGGGCAAGCGGGATCTCGTGCTGCTGTGTGACACATCAGAGGAGAGGGACCACTGGGTCCAGTCCCTCCGCGGTGTGCTCGGAAGGAGGGACGAAGCGGACATTCCTGTCGGGACTCGCCATCCCACTGTCCTGGTCCGCAGCGATTCATCCTCACAGTCGGAGGCGGAGCAGGCAAGTGCGGCAGACGACACCGAGATGGAGAGGGATTCGCCCTGCACTTCAGTGCTGTCCCCACATACCTAGACGGGGTTGCAGCAGAAGCTGTGCCAGACCTGGCAGAGAAAATATTTGCCGCCCCCTTCCTATAGCTAGCCTGTGACCCGGTTTTAAGTGGTTCTTGTGACCACGGCAGGCTGCGCCATTCAGCCCCCCGCAAACCCCGCCCCCCCCCCCCCCCCCGCACCCCCTCCCATTTTGAACACATCGGCCGCTCTGTGTTTGTGGTGTAGTGCAGTGCTATCGACACCTCCCACATCTCCACGAACCCCCTCCCCATACCCTCCTCAAGTGCCACACCCCCCCCTCCCCCGCCTTGCACAACTCGCTTGCTATACACTCGTGCAACATCCGAGTCTTCTTCAAAGCAGCTTACAGACAGGGTCCCCTACACACATGCGCGATGCAACACGTGTATATCACGTCTGTTGGCAACCTCGACAGACAAGGCAACACAGTTCTCAAGTCAGGCCTTGAATCAGGATCAAGACGAGAGAATTCAAAAATGATCACACAAGCATCTCTTATTTCTCACATCACTCCTACCCATCTACCCCACCCACTCCTGTACAGAAGCAGCCTCTGGACGAGGCTGTCCTGAAGGGCCCAGAGGCAGGGGCGGGAGCGGGGCAGTCCCAGGGGGGGTGGGGGTGGGAGGGTGCGGGTGACAGCAGGTCACACATCGACGCAGACACCGGACGCGCATCCCGCAATGTCCTTCTCTCTATCCCACTCGGAGCTGTCGTTTCCGAGAGAGGACAGCACGCATGTCGTGACGCTTACGAATGGAAGCGGGGTCGAGGCGAGTTTTAAGGTGCGGATGACGCATCCGGGGAACACCACTGCAAGGCCTTCGAAAGGCATCGTTGCTCCAGGTGGGTCTGTCGAGTTTGAAGTGCTCTTGAAGGGTTCTGTCACAGAGTTGAGTGGACAGGCTCCTCGAATGCTGGTGCAATGCTGTGATGCGGAGAGCAATGTGCTCTGGAAGCAGCGCCTCGCAATGCACATCCTCAGCACAGGCAACGGGCAGGCAGCTGCACCGCACGCCGGGCTGACCATCGACACAACACCCCACGCGTCTCTCCTTCCCACAGACTCTGCTTCCGATGCATCGCCTGCAACCAGCCCCGCAGTCGGTTCTGTCGCGACAAACCCTTCATTCAACATCAACGTGAAGATCCTCACCCTGACCTCGCCTGTGCCGCTCACTGGGGCTTCGTATTCCATCGACTGGAAGCGGTCATCGCAGGAGGGCACGACACGCCCTGTCGCTCCAGCTGGGGCGCAGTGCCTGTTCAACCAGAGCATCGTGGTGCCAGGATGTGTCGCAGTCTACAAGGATGGAAAGGCGTTGAAGAAGCATCTGGTGTTCACCGTATCTGAGGGGGGTGTCCCGCTCGGCTCCGTTAAGATCCAGGCGTCGGAGTTCTCCGCAGAGCAGACTGAAGGGGAGGTGGCGATCAAGCTCACAGTGGGCGGGGTTGTCCACCAGGGGACGCTGGGGCTGGTGGTGGCGATGACGCAGGCATCCGCAGCGAAGGCGACGCTGAGCGAAGGCGTTTCGCCCCAGGGGTCGGGTGGGGCTGTGGTGACCACGTCGGGCGCGAGCAGCACGACCCCATCGCGGGTTGCAGGCACAGGCAGGTCCTTCATTGATATCTCTGCAATGTCCGGCGCGTCGACACCGAAGCCAGCGGCGGCGCAGGACTCAGAAAACCACTATAATCCGCTGGAGGACGGGCTGTCGCCTATGAACCAGGCACCCCTGGATCAGAACATCCAGGTGCTTGTGAGGGTCCGGCCTGGCGATGACTGTGTGTGGAAGGTGGATCCCAGCGCATGCTCCATATCCGACGAGGAGAAGACGCATAACTTCGACAGGGTCTTGTCCCAAGACCAGGGTAACAAGGATGTGTGGAATCTTGTCGGGCCCAGGTTCATCGATGCGGTCACCTCCGGGATCAACGGGACCATCTTCATGTATGGGCAGACGGGCAGTGGGAAGACTCACACAATGTTCGGCAAGCCCAACGAACCCGGTCTCACGACCCTTCTGTTCACCAACCTGTTCGACCGAATTGCCTCGCTGACAGCTCCAGGGATGGCCTTCAAGGTGACGGCGTGCTACTTTGAGATCTACAACGAACAGGTGAACGACCTGCTGGTGGCAGATCCGAAGAAGGGGAATGATCTGAAGGTGCGGGACAAGGGCGATTCCTTTAGCGTGCCCGATCTGAATGTGGAGACGGTGCAGAGCATGCAGGATTGCAGGCGCTTGCTGGAGCAGGGTGGGTCGCGGAAGGTGATGGGGTATTCGAAGCTCAACCAGGACTCTTCGCGTTCACACACGATCTTCAACATCACTGTGACATGCGATATGAATCAAAATGGGAAGAAAGTAAAGAAGATGGCGACTCTCAACTTCTGCGATCTTGCAGGGTCCGAAAATATGAATGCTGACGGTGACGTGAAACAGCGGAAGGAGACGGTGAATATCAACAAGTCTCTCACGTATCTCAAGCAGGTCATCAAGGATCTCGCAGGGAAGAGCAAGCACGTTGCTTACCGTAACAGTGTCCTGACGCGGATTCTCAAACAGTCACTCGGTGGGAATGCGCGGACAAGTGTCATTATCACTATCCACCCCGGCCGTGAGCAGCAGAAGGACTCCCGAAAGTATGTTGACTGTATTTTCAATGCAGAAGACGTGCCATGCTCAGAATCAACCCGATTGAAGTTTTTGTGGTCTTTGATATTCAGTCACTGGCGCCATCTGTTCGGACCATCCGAAAGCCACCATATCCACCCACCCCCTCAAACGGGGCGTAGTGAAGCCCCCAACACACAAGGCATCAAACAACGACAAACACATCTCACAAAACTGACAGTATAACTTCACCCCCCCCTCCCTACCCACAGCTCCATCTGGTTCGGCGTTACCGCACGCACTGTGAAAAACCGGGCGAAGATCAACCAAGAGGTTGACGACCGTGCGCTGCGCCCGCTTGTGAAGCGGTTGCAAGCAGAGCTCGAGAGCAAGGAGGATGAGCTGCAGCTGCTGCGGCGTGTGCGGGATGACTACGTGGCACTCCAGGAGGAGTACAAAGCCATTGTAGAGGAGAACGCCATGCTGCGCGCTGGGGCAACGGTCGGGGAAAGCATGGAGAAGCGCTACGGGCTGGACGCTGTGCCGGAAGGCCCACCACAGCCACACTCTGGTGGAAGCATGTCGGCAGAGGTGCCCGCTGTTGACCAGGGCAACCGTTCCATGCGCGAGGAAGCGTTGATGAAGAAACTCAGCGAGAAGGACCGTGAGATTATCGACCTCAAGCTGGGACACTCGCGCGAGTTGATGGCAAAGACGCGCCAGCTGCAGCGCGCTCTCGAGGAGCAGGAGCAGGAGGAGACAGCCATCGAGCTGATGCAGAAGGACGACCGCCTCGACAAGCTCGTGCATGAGATTCTCTCCTATCTGCACTACGGCACGAAGATCACACGCATCGAAGGGAAGGGGGTTCCCGAGAGGCGCCTGCTCTACCTCGTTACCGATGAGGGGCAGCAGTACGCCTGTGTGTGCCCCCTGACGAAGGACGACAAGGGGCAGAAGGACTCCATTCTCGAGAAGATCCCCATGAAGGATGTGAAGAAGACTGTGATGGGGCAGTACGGCTCCCCCTTCGAGAAGGCGAAGCCGCAGGTCGGGCAGTCCTTCGACCAGTCCTTCAGTATTGTGGGGAAGAAGAGCAAACGAATCGACATTGTGTGCGACACGTCCTCCGATTTCGAGGCATGGATCCAGTCGCTGAACCATCTGACCAGTGTGCGTGCGGAGTGGGGTGACCAGATGGACATCACTGGCATGGAACAGGTCGAACCGCTCGATACAGAGGAGCGCGCGCTGTGCGCAACGATGCACATCATGCCTATTGATTACCTGCATGCCCGCAGCCAGGTGGTCAACAAAGAGGGGAAGTTCATCACATTGTTCGACGTGCGCACTCTCTCCTGTCTTGACATGTACCACTCGCAGAAGTTATTTGGCTTCTTCATGTCAAAGGGTTGGATCGGGCAACGCAAGCTGTACTACCTCGACACGGAGACCATCTCCAAGACACCTGGTGTGTACGAGGTGGAGTACCAGGACGACGACTCAGAGGAGGAGGAACCGGTGTTTGCAGCACCGTCAGCGGCCCATACTGCTTCTGTGCAACCGAGCTACTCACACGCACAGGTATGTTGCAGATGAGGAGTGCCAGTGCTATTGTGCCACAGCTTTCATACCACGACAGCCACATTCCGTTGCACATCATCTTCCCCGTACATCGCCCCTCATTTACAGGGTCACAACGCTGGTCCTGCGCCCTCCTACGGGTGATGCAGCCACGGCAATTCACCTCCGCTCCCAGTCCTTGCGCTGCGGCAAAGATGCGTAGGTTTTCCTCTGTGCGATGTCGTTTCTAAGACACAATTGTTGTTGCAAAGGCGACCCTCAGCCCTATGGCAGTGCCGTGTTATGTGTTCATATCAGGCTCGAATCAAGGAAGGATTTCTGACACGACGATTTATGGAAAATAGTCCAACCTTTGTCCTGTGCAGGCGACCCCACTGGAGAGCAATGAGCCAATCAAGGAAGAATTGTGCACGCTCCCCCCCCCCAGTGGCTGGCACTCCATCCATCCTCCGACACCACCACTGCACTGCCTCCGGAACACACCGGAATCACGAATAAACTGAACACCATACACTCACAAAATTGTATTCTGTGTTTTTACATTTCGATTTTGTATTTATGCTTCGATGATATCCAACAGCTCCCCCCAAACCTCCCTCTGTTCGAGCAGTTGTAGCGGACATCTGCGCGGCTGTCAAGAGGGCGACCGTCTCTGCGAGTCAACTCACTATGCGTTACACACACCCACACGGCTGTCGCAGCAAAGTGGCATCAAACAAGAACAGACCTCAAAGCACCAGGGTCCCACAACCTGATCTCCCGGCACAGTGGTCAAAGAATCAGTGAAAGGAGGTTGGAGATGAACCCAGGGTGTTGCCAATCAAATCGAAAGCTGGTGTGGCGCTGTGTGACGCAAATATGAAGAGAATGGAGGAAGTTCCAAGATGTACTGTTGTCAAATCGCAAGAATTCACCCCCGCCCCCCCGCCCTCCCCTCCCTCCCACCCACCCACCCACCACTGGCCCTGATCGTCCCACACACGCCAGGTTGGTGGCCCGCCGATACCAAGCAACATAGACAAACTGCCTGCCACCCCACCCCCCCCCCCCTCCCCACAACCTGCATAACGAGTGAAGGGAGATCATCCTTGTGCTTCCTTCTACCTCTATTTCAATACCCCCCCCCATCCCCTTGGGAGACTTACTTTTCCATTCACTCTCGACGATCAAACCCCCCCCCCCCCCACCCCCTTCTCGTCTTTCGCTCCCCTCCAAACCGTCTCCCCAGCGAGGGGGTGGAGTGGGGGGGGAGGCCTGTCAGTTGATTACATTCTGCAGTAGTAGGAAGGAGAGTGAGTGTTGTGCAAATCTATTAGCCTGTCTCCCACAATGGGGTGATCCGAGGCGAAGGGATGCACTGCGCATGCTCCCCACCCACCCCCGGCCCCATCCAGCCATCCTACCCTCTCGCGGGCAGCGCTTCTCACTCAGGTCGGCCTGACGCTCTCCTGACATACAGGCGAAGGGGGGGCGGGGGGCGGGCGGACCCTCCTTTTCCCCCTTCCCCTCTTTGGGGCGTGGGTTTTATGTTGTTTTTTTTTGCTTTTCTCTACGGCAGCACCTCCCCCCTCCCCCCCCCCATACCCTGCCAACCGATACCAGAGGTTCAGAAAATACTCAGCCTCGGCTGATTTTTGCCAGATCTGTCGTGTCAATATTCTAGAATGTCCCCACCCCATTCCCGTGTCAGAGCCACTTGTCTATGCATGGAATGCAGGTGGTGGTGGTGGTGGTGGTGGTGGTGGGGCGGGCGTGTAAAGTAGAGGACACCCAAATGGGGAGAGGGGGAGGGGGAGGGGGAGGGGGTGGCGATCGCAAGGGGACTGTTCCGCAGGAGTGCGGGGTAGGGGAGGGGAGGGGGGTTATATGGGGTGGGGGCGGGCGGACCCCCTTTTCCCCCTTCCCCCCTTGGCATCTTTGCTCTCGCTCCCCGCCCCGAGCCACCTTCCTGCGCGTCTCCGATTCATCGTCGCTGGCGCTCATGGCATGGCATGTGTGCAGAAATGGCGTTCTCAAATTGTGAAGGAGGGAGCTTGTCCATGCGTCCTGAAAGCCCCTTTTCTTTGTGCCAGAGCTGCACTCCACCCCGCACGTTCCGCAGTCCATCTATATTTTTTTTTGCACCGACAGCTTTGTGCGACTGAATTGTCAAAACTAAAACGACAGGCGGGGGCAGCGCAGTTTGGGGGTGGGAGGGGGCATGACCCTGTTTCGCTTTCGTTGGCCGCATGGTTCGCAGGGGTCCCCTCCATGAACCCAGCATGCACCGTTTCGGCACCCCAATCGGCTTTTGCGCAAACAAGCAAATGAGAGTAAATCACCTCGTGCTCGTCACTGCCACTCCCACGTCCCTGCCAGCTCCTCATGTGGAGGCAAGGCGGTGGTGCCCGAGGCCCCAATCTGCGCAGGAGGGAATTCGGATGGCCAAAAAGAATTCTCGTAGACTATTGCCCGCGACGGCGGCCCGACGAGCCGCCCTCCCGGGAACTAAAAGGCTGAAAGCCAGGGGCTTTGGCAGGGTTGGTTGGTCGTGATGTGTGTGTGTGTGTGTGTGTGGCCAAATTTCTAGAGTGGGAGGTCTCTTTCACAGGAATATCACCCACTAATCTTTGTTGTGCGGACAGTGATGTTTTGCCTGCTGTAATCTGTGCTGGTGGGGTCTGTGCTTTTTGGGGGGGAGGGGGGGGGTTTTTGGTGGAGACTGTGAAATTTCTGAGAGAAGAACGAGCCAGGTCTCCCCCCGCTCTCCACACCACCCCCCCCCCCCGAATGTTTGCGGCGTGAGTTCCTTTGAATGTTTTGGAAGGGTCTTCTTTATCACGATTTGCTTCCTCCACATGCCTTACCAGACCCCCCCACCCCTCCCGCCCCCGTCCATCCCCTACCACCACCACCACCACCACCACCACTGACCAGGAGAAGCCAAGGGGCGGCACCGCAAACACAACCACACACGTCGCCCCGTGAAACACCTCCTTCTCACACTAACCCCCCACCCCCCCCTCCCCCTCCCCGCGCCCCCCACAACAGCGGATCGGGGTGGTGGGCGCCAAGGGCGTGGTGGGTGTGGCGGCGGCGGGAGGGGCGGTGAACTGCGATACCGCTGACCGCTGACCCCACCCCCCCCCACCCCCTTCTCTGTGCCTCCCCTTGCGTGTGTGTTCCCTCCTCCAACACACACACACACACACACACCTATAGCCCCCTCCCTATTTCCCCATTCTTTGTGTTTCTGCTTCCATTTCTATATCCCGATTTCCCACACCCCCCCTCCTCCCCTCTCCCAGTGCGTCTCCTTTCTCCGCTCCCCTCTCTCGTCCTGGGGGTCTTCTACACGCATATACACACAGATCCTCAACGTTGGATCTCCAGCAAGCAAGGGCAAACACCTCAGCCCTTCCGCAGCTGTCGCGTTGTGACGGCGTGGTTGGGCCATGGGGTGTGGTGCAAGCACTGACCGTGGATGTGATCGGGAAGATGTGTACAGGTCTAACGATGTGAAGCTTGCTGCCGCTCGACAGGTCGCCTCCGATGGCGATCTGATGAAGCCCTTCGTCAAATCCCCTGAGAGCGCCAAGAGCCTGGGCCCCGATGGGGTGAACGGCACGTCTCTCCAGTCTAAAGGCTCTGCCGACACACGCCACACGACCACCCGCCTCTGCTCCCGTCTCCGCAAGGGCTTAAAATATTGCGAGCTTCTCGAGTCTGTCACGGCAGACACCGACGAGAAGCAGCCCGAGCGACTGGCGAAACTCTTCGAGATCATCCACGGCAAGCGCTCCATCGTCACCATGCCCCCTGTCAGGCCCGGCCCGCACGACCAGGTTAAAATTTTCACCGACTTCGGCGTGGTGGGTGTCTCTGTGGACCGCGAGCAGTCGCTCCACATCGAGAATGCGACGCAGGCCGAGGTGCTCAACCTCGTGACTGACATGTCGCGCGATGCGAGGTGCCGGAGAATATCCTGCAGGTTTGTGAAGGGGCACGCAAAGCCTGTCAAGGTTGTGAGCCTCGCACCCAACGACTGGCTCCTCGTCACCACCGACACGGCACTGGGCCCCTCCGAAGCACGCGTCCTCGATGCACAGAGGGATGAGCAGTGCGGCACGCTCGACGGTCGCCGACGTGACTGTTTCGACTCTGCATACGATGCATCCTTCACCATCGACGGCACCGCGCTTGCATCGGTGCACCGTATGGAAAAGCTCTTTCTCTGGGATATGAACACCTTCCGCGTGAAGCGCACGACAGCCTTCACAGAGGAGAACGGTGAAATACGCATGTCGCTGGTGCAGTTTTCCCCCAACGCGAAGCTGATTGCTGTGGGTGCGGAGGCTGCATATGAGGATGCCGACACCGTGGGCATCCTCCTGATCTACGACTCGCAGTGCAAGCTTGTCGCGCGGTATACCTGCGACGAGCACTGCATCACGGCGCTTGGGTTCTCCAATGACAGCAATTTTGTCATCTGCGGGTATCAGGATGGCGGCGTGTCTATCGTGAACGTGCGGAGTGTGGAGGTTGTGCAGCAGATCCAAGCCCACGTCTCGTCGGTGCGCGGCCTGAGCTTCACCCCATGCGGGCGCCGCTTCATGACGACAGACGAGAGGGAGGTGTGCATGTGGGACGCGTCGAACTGCCAGAAAATTTGGTCACGCGTGACAGAGACGCCCCCTCCACCCCCGCAGCCGCTACGCGCACCCGCGCCGCTCTCCTCTGCAGGCAGCGATGGGACGCCTGGGCCTTCCCCCTCCTCGTCAACACCGTCCTCTGTCCGCGGGAGCACCCTGCCTCCTGTGGCCAGTGCGACGGCACCTCCACCCGCCTCCGTCATGCCGCAGCGCCTTCTGAGGAACACCTGCGCGATATGCGCGCCCGGTGCGCTGATCATGGTGGCTCGCTCGGACAAAACAGTTTCTTTCCTCGAGCAATCCACAGGCGCAGATCACTCCATTATCACTACCAAAGGCGTTGTCATGCGAATGGATGCGGGGTGCAAGTCGGCTGCTATGGGAGATGTCTACGGCAATGTCTACATGGTGGACATCCTACAGTAAAGCCAAAACCTCGACGAAGTATTATGTCAGTGGTGTACTTCACCACTACTGTAGTTGGTGCAATCCCATTCTCTTTCGCGCACACAGTAGTGTGTACTGTGATCCTGTCTTGCACCGCTCTGACACCTGCTGCCGCCCAGGCGGCGGTGATCAGTGTGTGTCTTTGTCTGCGTGCGAACGTTTTGGTTGGGGAGGCGGGGAGGTGGTGGGTTGAGTTGACATGGAAGATGTTTCCGGTCGTGGGAGGAGGTGGGGGGTGGGGGTGGGGAGGGGGGTTTGGCCAAGAGGGCCCACAAACCAGGAAAAAAATAGGATGTCTCCCAGGGAAAATATAGGGGAAAAAATAGTGTCGGAACAGGTCGCCGATCCCTAGAACAGTGCAGCACGGTACTCTCACGTGGTTTTGTCAAGAAGAAAGTGGGTTTTATCGAACCGAAACAACACCGCGCCAAACAAAAAAAAGTCAGTCAGTAACATGCGAACTGCTTCATACACCATGAACCAAAGAAAAAAAACGACCTTCCCCCTCCCCCCCTCCCCCGCACACCCACACCCACTCCGTGCCTCGCCTTGCTATAGCTTCCCCCTCTTTCACGCTGCTTTATTTTGCACAATTTCTTCAGGCAACATCACTCCCGGGTGACCCCCCCCCCCCCCCACATTTTCTTACCTATCGCCCCCCCCCCCACATACCTCACCCGACTTTGCGCTTTGCTTTTCCACGCGACCCCCTCTGCTCTCAGCACCCCGAGCCACAGCACTCAATCTCGGGCACAGCCTGCACACCGAGTAAAAGGAGAGGATCGTTCAGCTCTGTGTGATTTGCTTCTCTTCTGCCGCACTATCCCCCCCCCCATTTACTTTTCCATTTCCTCTCGACGATCAAACCCCCTCTCAGCCATAGCACTGGACCTCCCGTTGTGCATTGATCTGCCTTGTACAACATATCTGGTGTAGTGACTACAAAAAGGACTAACATTGCGAGAAGGTGCTGGGAGATATACTTTTCCATTCACTCTCGACGATCAAACCCCCTCTCTCAGCCATAGCACTGGACCTCGGACACAACCTGCATGACGAAGTGAAGGGTGAGCCATCCTTGTGACTCCCTCCACTTCTACTTCAGCACCCTCCCCCCTCTCCTCTCCCGGCCCTGGTTCTCTTCCCTGCACATTGACAAAAGGTGGAAGGGTGGCAGACCACGGGGCGGGTTAATAAGCTGGAGAGCGAAGGGGGGGGGGAGGAGGGAGAATAGCCTGGAGTGTAGGTTAGGGTTTGCTGACAGGGATCAGGGATGTTTAGCAAGCGAAGAATTTTGTGATGAACCGGATGGCTCAAATAAAAATACATAAACGAATAACGGAAAGTGGGGCGTGAAAAAGTGGAGGTTGCTCGCGCTGAAGTTGCTGGGTGTTGCTGGTTTCAGGGTTGGAAAGTGATTTGTAAATCTCCCAAGCCCTGACCCACCACATGCTCAACATCAGTTTGTCCTCCAAATCCATTCAAAGGTCCAAGGGAAACACCTGTCTGACATTCGCGTTCGACAACCTCACCCCCCCTCCCCCCGTGAAGTGTGAAGGGGTGTGGTCAGCTGTTTATACCCGGCTGTTCTCGACTTCACGATTCCACCACCCACTCCTAGCCCACCCCCTACCGATGTATCTTCAGGTCAGTTCCGAAGCCAGGCCTTATTCACCGAACACACAAGAGAACAACCCTCTCGTCCAAACTCACTATAACCCCTTCTCATCACCCCCTTCCTGCAGTGGTGGCTATTTTCGTTGTATCCTGTCATGTTTTTTTTGTTGCAATGATCCATCACCAGGGATAGTGGGTGACTTTCCAAATTCTGCAAAAAAGCCGGTTTTTGCCGGTTTTCCCGTTTTCCGTTTTTTGGCGCCGTTTTGGCGTTTCCTGTCCATGTATGGGGTGAGCGGGGCACCTGCCCGCATCCCGACTTTGGTTGCTTCATAAAGCCGACGGACACCTCACACAGCACCCCACATACACCCTGTTGGAGATGTGTGAGGTGCTGTGGGAGAGCAGGTGTCCTTTGCTACAACACCATCCGGCCGTGCCTCCAGCCATGGATCTGTCTCAGGAACTGTAGGGCAACGCCAGGAGTGCCAGAAGGTGCACGCCAAGCCCTTGAGAGACCACTGCTGGACAGGGGGGCTGAAGGAGAATCCCCGGACTTCGTGCTCCAACAGCACCGGGCGAGGCAATGTCGATCGCCAGTGGAAAACGAGGAAGTCGTACAGACTTGTGTCAGGGGTGGGATGGTCTGCACGTACTCTGTCTTCACTCACGACCATGTCGTACTCCTGGTGTTGTGCCGTTTCTCACTTGCCATGGTGCACCAACGGTACATATGTCCACTCGACAGGCACACAGCACAGCGGGGGGTCTGGGGGGCGGAGCCCCCCAGCCGCCGGAGGCCACGGTAGCGAACATCTGGCCTTCTCCTTCGCGTTCTTGGACTCTTTGGGTCAATCGCGGTTCGTAGTGGGGCCATTATTGGTGTCCAGGTGACCTGTGTACCCTCTAAGCAGGGTGGGCATAGTCGGGAAAAAAGTGGAATTTTCCCGAAATTTTTTATAGTTTTTTTTTTTTTTTTTGAAAACCGGTTTTGGCAAAAACCGGTTTTGCAAACTTTTTTTTTTTTTTTGCATACACGTTAAGTGTTCTAAGAAACCAGACATAACCAGAAGACCAACATCATGTTCGTGCTAGCACTTTTCCCTTTTGTCATCACACCCGTGCGCCAAAAACAGGTTAGGCCTTATATTTGGCTGCGTTCAACGAAAAAAGACACTTCTTTCCGGAGTTTAGCTAGCACGATTCAGTTGGGCGATTCATTTGTCTGGTTTTTGCGCGCGTCCTATCGTACTGAGGCTGCTTGGTGGGGCTAGCGCAGCAGGTTCTACTTTTGCTCCTTCGGGCTCTTAGCACAGTGACATGCACAACACGAACAACAATGCTCTATGGCAAACAAGCCGCGTGACCCGTTTTGCAAACCGGTTTTTCATTAGCACCCACTGTCCCTGTCCATCACCCATCCCTTTTGCACTGATGCACGGGTTTGCCTTTGAAGGGTCAGAGCCATAAAAGGGGGTCTCTTCACCTCCCCTGCCCCTCCCCAGGAGGGGTGGGGGTGTGGGAGGGCGATAAACCATTCCTTGCATCGCCAAGGGTGGTTTGTAAAAGTGAAAATAAGCGAAAAAGGAACGGGGAGTTGGGGGCAGCGCTGTTTGGGAGTGGATGCGAACCATGAGTGTATTGAGACCGTTGTATCTGCTGCTGCGGTGGTCTCTGCTGCACAAACAGCATGCGCGGCTCGACACCGCACCCGAATGTGCGTGTAGTGATCTGAGAGCCAATAGGTTTGGCATACATGTTGTGCGTGATTCGGTTTTTCCTTGCGTGATATGTCTCCAGAAGGTGAGTGACGAGTAGTGAAATCGACATCTCAGATGCCAACACAGACCCCCACCCATCATCTTTGCCTTCACTCTCGACTATCAAACCCCCTGCCATCAGGGAAGGAGCCTTGCATGCCGAGGGAAGAAGTAGACGGCTTTATTTGTGAACACCACTCGTTCAAAGTGCAAACACACACGGGGGCGGGGGTTCGAATGCGAATGTGAATTCTCACCTGCCCCCAGGCTCCCAGTGCAGCTGGTGAGGCGGTGAGGCTGCTCGCACCACAACGCCTCTCCGAGTAAGAAGACATGGTGCGGCCAGAAGAACCTGAGACTGTAACCCCTCTCGCGGTGGGGTTGGGGGGGGGGGGGGGCGGGATCATCTGTCAGGAGTGCAGCCCAAGAATACATTCGTCCGGTGTTCAATCAGGGCGTGCCTGCTGCGCTAGCCCCACCATGCAGGCTCAGTATGACAGGACGCGCGCAGGCACCGGGCCCCTCTCCAAAAAAAAAATCAGGGCGTTCAATCCCTGGAGAGTATGCACTCTATTTTAGACTGGCGTACCGCCCCAAGAGGGGGTGTGACAAAAAATATTTTTTTTTCCCTTTGTGTTTTCTAGGTCCGCAAGGTCCCAAAAATCACTTTTTGGGCACATTTTTCAGAGGTCGCCAGAGGTCGCCACCCGGGAAATGCCATTTTTGGGGTTAAAAAACGGTTTTTCACCTTGCCCTCGTGAACTAGGTGGGGAAGGCGACGGTCAGACGCAAAATAAATGGAGGACCCCAAAGGAGGGTCCGCATCAGGCGGAAATCAGCAGAACCTCGCTCCAGACCACATTGTGGGCCAGGACAGGGTCGGGAAGAGCATAAAACACCAGAAAACCGGTCCAGGAGGTCTCTCTGGGGCTCAAATCCCCTGAAAAGGGGTCTGAACAGGTGGCGACCGAAGGGCGACCAATGGTACCCACGGAGTTCCTCATCCCAAACTTGGGACCCACCGAAAAATGGACCAGATGGTGGTCCCAAATTAGGAACCGACCAACAAAGCGACCAGATGGCGGTCCCAAATTTGGGACCGACCGATAAAGCGACCAGATGGTGGTCCCAAATTTGGGACCGACCGAAAAATTGGCCAGATGGCGGTCCCAAATTTGGGACCGACCAACAAAGCGACCAGATGGCGGTCCCAAATTTGGGACCGACCCGTAAAGCGACCAGATGGTGGTCCCAATTTTGGGACCGACCCATAAAGCGACCAGATGGCGGTCCCAAAATTGGGACCGACCGAGAAAGCGACCAGATGGTGGTCCCGAATTTGGGACCGACCAAAAAAGCGACCAGATGGCGGTCCCGAAACTGGGACCGACCGAGAAAGCGACCAGATGGCGGTCCCAAATTTGGGACCGACCGAGAAAGCGACCAGATGGTGGTCCCAAATTTGGGACCGACCGAAAAATTGACCAGATGGCGGTCCCAAATTTGGGACCGACCAATAAAGCGACCAGATGGCGGTCCCAAATTTGGGACCGCCATCTGGTCGCTTTATGGGTCGGTCCCAAATTTGGGACCGCCATCTGGTCGCTTTATTGGTCGGTCCCAAATTTGGGACCACCATCTGGTCGCTTTCTCGGTCGGTCCCAAATTTGGGACCGCCATCTGGTCGCTTTATTGGTCGGTCCCAAATTTGGGACCGCCCTCTGGTCAATTTTTCGGTCGGTCCCAAATTTGGGACCACCATCTGGTCGCTTTATGGGTCGGTCCCAAATTTGGGACCACCATCTGGTCGCTTTATGGGTCGGTCCCAAATTTGGGACCGCCATCTGGTCGCTTTATTGGTCGGTGATCATCCTTCAGGATTTTGAAGGCACGTCTCACACCGGTTGGTGCTGTGTCGCATTCCAGGGGATAGTCCTTCACTTGGGTACGATTCGGCGCGACTGAGTCATCAAGCTTCATCCACCTGCCTCTCATGGTGGCGTTGGATTTTCGCACGCTGCGCCGCATTTTCACCCGGCCGAACTCAAAAACCCAAAGTCTACTGAAGATAGTCTGGCCTCTCCACAACATGTGATGGGAAAATGTTGAGGTCGGGCCATGCCAGCCCTGGCACGAGATCACTGCTCGTACCTGGGACCACCCGTGTAAAAGTCCCCCCAGGGGGGACTTAAGCACAGGTGGACCTAAACACGGGAGTGGGCTGGTCTGGAGGGTGATCAGGTGGCCGCGAGGCCACCTGGTGCCCTCCAGGTGCTGTCAGAGTCGAAAAGTGGGGTGCCAAAAGTCCATCCGGACCGGAATCACCCCCATACGACGGAAGCGGAAGAGGTCTTCTTGGTCTCCACCGTGCCACCCCCGTGTTTAAGCCCCCCCCTGGCCGAAAGTCGCCTCCAGGGGGGGGACTTAAACACGGGGGGTCCCAGGTACCCCCGAAAAGTCACATTGTGTCTACAGTGTGGGGCCCGAAAATCGAGTTTTCGGTGTTGCTTTTCCACATTTGGGGTTCCCAACTTCAGGACTGTCGCGCAATTACCTCAAAAGTGGCCGAGAAACCCAGGAATTTCTTTTTTTGAAGCCAATATTTTTTGTCACAGTAGCTTCATACATTGGGCGTTATTCCGTTACCAGTAACGGTAATAACGTTATTTTTGCGTTATTTTTTGACCCCAAAAAAGGCAGCATTTCCCGGTGAATCTGACCCGAAACTCGGGTCCCTACCCCCCCTAAAAGAATTTTCTTGGGTAAAATATCACTCCAGGGGGCCACTCCGTGATGTCAAAAAATTGGAAAACGTTTTCTCCTAAAATAACGCGTTATTTTTCCGTTATTTTCATGAAAACTTGCGTTATTCGGACAATTTTGCGGGCGGATGGTGTAGTTTTTGGTGGAGATGGCTCCAGAATACCCCCCTGGGACCATTTTTTGGATAATAACGCACGGACATGTCGAGTTTCGTGAAAAAATCATGTTTTTTGGCTTTTTCAAGGCAAATACTGCAGAAACCCCTGCAACCTTGCAGCATCCAATGTTCCTGGAGTGAAATTTGGAGTGAAAATCACTCCAAAATCACTCAGTGTGGACGCAGAAGTGAATCCTTCAGGAATACACCCGCACACCTCACATTGGCGGTGTATAAACCACCTGATATTTTTACTCGTTACGAGCGACGAAGTAGCGCGAAGTAGCGACGTGCCCATTTTTTCCCGGTCCGTTCTAAAATAGTTACGTTCCAAAAGTCCGTTACTGGTGCTGTCAAAGACGCTTCGCACAATATACGCACGAACTACCCAAAGTACGCTCGGGCTACGCACGAAGTACGCAGGAACTACACAATTTGAACTTTCTTGCACCCCCCAGTCATTATTTGCACGCACTCCAGGTCCCATATTTGCACCAGTGCAAATATGAGACCTGGAGTGCAAATATGAGGAATTTCCGAGTTCGTCGTGATGTGCAAAACATGACTGGGTTGTGCAAGAAACCATCATCTGCACCCCGTATCGGCCTCAATTGCACCCTCGTGCAGGTAAAAAAAGGCCTCGGGCCTCCGGCCCTCGGACCGTTTTTTAATTACGCACACGACCTTCGCGCGGAAAGTGTCATTCAGCCCTGCCAAACGTGCTCTACACACCACCCCCTTCATCAGGCAAGTGGGTTTGTAAGGGTGTGTGGAAGCGTCAACGCTCGGGTGCAGGAAATTTACATTTTGGTCGCAAATGGCGTTACACATGCACTATGCACAACGTGTGCACGATTTCGGCAGAACTACGCACAACCAACGCAATTTGGACCTTTCAACAACACCATTCACGGTACTTCGATTTTGGGTGGGAAAGATGGGGCAAGGAAGTGGCAAAAACTGCGAAGAAGGTCGAAAATTTTCACATTTTCATCAGAAACCATATTCAACGGATTCCAATTTTCGGGTGAAATCAAGCAGGTTGGCACAATGGCTCATGTTCACCCAAAAATGCACCTACCAAACCTCTTTTGCTTGATTTTTGGGACGGCATGGGTGATCCAGAGGCCAAAAATCACGATTTTTTCACCAATTCCTTCGACAACGGACAGTTCCAGACCACAAGGACCACATTTTGGGGTCAGAATTTTCTCGGTCAAAAAATTCGAAAAATCTGAAATCTCTCGGAATTTTGAGCATTTTTTGAGATTGGCATGCCCATTTTAGACCCTTTGCGTGGCTCTAAACCCAAAAATTTGCTCGAAAATGGCCTCAAATAGCCTAAAACAGCCCATTCTGGCCACCCCGAAAAAAAAATTCGAAAAGGGTCCCCCTATAGAAGTTGCCCAAAAATACCGAAAATAACGCGGTATTACCGGTAATAACGGTAATAACGTTACCGATAACGTTATTACCGTTACCGATAACGTTATTACCGTTACTGATAACGGTATTACCGTTACCGATAACGGTAATAACGGTAATAACGTTACCGATAACGTTATTACCGTTCCTGATAACGGTAATAACGGTATTACCGTTATCGATAACGGTATAACGCGGAAAAATAACGTTACCGATTTTCGGATAACGTTATTCGGCCGTTCTGGAACGTTATTAACGGTAAGTTATTTTACCGAAAAAATAACGGTATTACCGTTACTGGTAACGCAATAACGCCCGATGTATGTAGCTTAGCTGAAAAGTTGGGCGAGTCGTCCACCCTACTCTATTTTGAACGGTTTGAACGATTTTTTTGGCCGTTTTCCCTCGTCAAGTATATTGTCCAACCCAGCCATGCCATTTCAAAATATCTCTTGCCCCCCCCCCCCTGACGATACTTTTGAATGCAATGCCTGTATCGACATCTGGTGGTGCCGCCCCCCCCCCCTCCCCGTCGGATTGCAAGAAGGTGCTGGGAGATTTACTTTTCCATTCACTCTCGACGATCAAACCTCCCCCCCCGTCGGAAGGGGTGTCTGGCGGGGGGGCGGGGGTGCGCACAGCAAGGACATGCCATCATCAGCCGTGCAAAAGTATTTCATGGGTTTTTCGACAAGACGGGAACCGAAAATTGAATGAAATCGGGGGCCATTTTTTTTGTTTTTGCATACACGTTAAGTGTTCTAAGAAACCAGACATAACCAGAAGACCAACATCATGTTCGTGCTAGCACTTTTCCCTTTTGTCATCACACCGTGCGCCAAAAACAGGTTAGGCCTTATATTTGGCTGCGTTCAACGAAAAAAGACACTTCTTTCCGGAGTTTAGCTAGCACGATTCAGTTGGGCGATTCATTTGTCTGGTTTCTAAAAATCTTGATAATTTTTCAAATATATAGCGTACACCTGCCCCTCTCCCACCCCCCCACCACCACCACCTCCTGCCACCCATCCGTTTATGATTACTAACAGTCGCGGCTACCATTGCCTGCCTCTCCCACACACACCCTCTGACACCAAATTTATTATCGCAAGAGAAAGAACTGCCGAATGAAACACATCGATTTATTTTTTCTGGCTGATGGGCCGGCAGTACCCGTGGAGTAAATTCCTACAAAGGGGTACCCAGCCCTCAGCCTCCTCCTGGGGGGGGGGGGTTTGTCAGCCCAAAGAGGAGCGTCCTGACGAAGGGCTGTCACAGCTGTTTCACTGCGTTACATTCAGGGGATATGCTGTTGCACGGTCCTTCCTCTGTGACACGATCTGCCACGTCAGGAGGTGTCCTGGTCCACCTTTGGTTGTATCGCAGACATGGAATTACTCTTTTGCGCAGCATCCCGTTGGCTCTGTTGGATTAGCGGACCCGCATCGTACAAGAAGTCCACGAAAGACTAACGCACGAGAACTGATACGCTATCCAGTAACATCCCAGTTTGTTCACTGCGGCGGGAGGCATTTTCTTTGGCTGAACACCGCCCAAAGGAAAACGTGAACAGGCAAAGCAGGTTTCCCAATGGGGCCTCTTACCTCACGTCCCCCGACTGCCCTGGGCCTGGGTTGTCTCCGCGCTGTACTGCCACACAGTATGGCGGCAACGGGAAAGAAAAGGTAAGCAACCGCATGTGCCGCAACAGTAATTATCGAAAAGGGGTGCCACGCCCACCCACCCCTCTGTGATTTGCAAGGAAAGGGCAAACCTTGTGAGAAGGTGTTTGGCTTGCCTTTGCCTTTGCCACTATGGCGGCAATCAAACCCCCTCCCCTCCCCTCCCCTCCCCCCCTGGGTGGCGGGATCATCGCCTCTACTTCAATGCGGCCACGCCCCCAGCCTCCAGTTCTCTAGGATCACTGGCTGATTATGAATCATCATTCAGTGCATCTGGCTGTCCGGGGGGGGCCTGTGAACAACGGTGGACGCACCCTGTTGACCTATGCAGTGCGCTTTAGCCACCTCCCGAATGCGCGCCGTCTGTCCCGCAGATGCCACAGCATCTTTCGAGATAATGTAATGTGTGAGCCGGTGTGGGGGGGTTGGGCTTCGCAGTGCAGTATCTCCAGCATTGCTTAGCTTGAAACCCCCTTCCCCGCACCCACGTCTTCTCCAGGGGTGTATTTTCCACTTGGTGGTGCACACCCACTCTTTTCCCCCCCTGAGCCCAACATACAACCATATTTCCCCTTTCTTTCTCTGCGAGCGGTGCTCTTCACTATATGTTTTCAATGATCCTGAGACCCAGAAAAGGGAGACGAGAGTTTACATCCGACAAGGATATCAAGACAGTGCGTTTGGAGTTCAGCCAGACCGCGCCGTGTAGGGCGGCGTGCTGACCTATGGGCTTGAAGAGGAGGTTACTGACCTGCTCTGACCAGGTGCCATCGCCGCTTTCCAAAAGGATTCCCGTGTGTGTGTGTTCCAGCCATGTTGGGACTTTCATCATGTTTGATGATTCGAAGCTCATTTGGAGGTGTCACAAGTGGAGGGAGAGGGCACCGACTCTCAGCCAGTCAGCGCCTTGCTTTTGTTTCCCCTCCTCGGCTTTGGGTTGGTCCGGTTATCGGCTGCCTTCGTGCGACACAACAAACTGAAATATGACCTATTTGGTGCTTTCCCAGAGATCTCTATTCCCCCCACCCCCTTCTCTCGTAATCCACCCTCCCCCCCCCTGCCAGCCGGGGTCATTTTTTTCTGCTTCCCTTCCTGTGACGTCGTTTGATATCTTCAGTTCAAACTCCGTTGTTCTTTGCTGGTGTGTCTTGTGATTTCTGCCCTCAAAAATACACAAACAGCCTCCAGAAACGAAGCGATCAAAGCAAACAGCCACTCCTGCTTGGGGCTATGCTTGTGGTTGTGCTCTGTGTCTTCACCGCCACCCCCCCCCCTTATGGTTGAAAGTGACCCCCTCCCCCGAGCTAAGTCCGACTTAGCCCTCCTCCGTTCACACGATTCGCCACCCCCCCCCCTCCAACTCTCGAGTGAAGGAAGGTCAACTATGTGTTTCCTTTTTCTAACTCACTGCCCCCTCCCGTCCCCTCTCCCCCATCCAACCATGTCATTTCATCTCATTGCCCCACTTTGTCACTGGGGGTCTTCGCTACGGGGTGATCGTCAGTGCATTTTGGTGCATTTCCTGTTGAATTGGCTGAAAACTGACGAAGTTTGTCGAAGTTTGTCGACCAGCGAAGACCCCCACTGTGTCTATTCTGTTGCCATTTCTGCTTCTCTCTCCCTTCTCCCTTCTCCTTTCTCCCCCCCCCCATCCCTTCCCGACTGATACGTCTTTTCGTTATGTTGTGGCGGAGAAAATGTTGCCATCACCGCCCCGCGTGCCGCCACCGGCAACACCCATCCCCCCCCCCCCCGAGCTTGGTTCTTGCTGTCACGGGGGGGGGGGGGGAATCTGGCTCGGTGTGACGTTGGAAGTGTGCGATTTTCCCCTCGAAGATTGCTACCATCATCAAAAGGCTCAAAGGAAACAGCTTGGGGTGGGGGGGGGGGGCAGGGGCTGGGGTAATTTTCTGGGGGGTCGTGAACGTCGGGGGGGGGGGGGGGGGCTGGCGTGCAGGGTGCAGGCAGCGCGCGCAAATGCGACTTGTTTCCGGGTGCCCGCGCGCTCCCGGCGACCGTGCACCCTGGGTGCACGGGTTTGGGCTGAATCTGGGTGACGTACGAGTAGGGCTCCCACCCTGAAAATGGGCTATCTGCAGTCACTCCAGGGACCTGACATCACCTGAAAGTGACCCAAAAGTGCGGAATCTTCGACTCGCGGAATCGCGATTGACCCCTTCCATTGCACTCTTTGGGCTCTGTGCGGATCGTAGTGGGGTCACACTGTGGGTCTAGGTGCCAAGCTTCACCCATGAAATGTGGGTCTAGTTCAGGGGCTGGTCATAGGAGACTGTGATGGGAGGCCGAGAGTCAGCCAGCCCACCCACCCAGCGGGACCCCCTCCTCGGGTGTTCCGAAACCCCGTTCTTTTGAATATTTGGAATCTGTGCGCATCGTAGTGGGGTCACTTTGTAGGTCTAGGTGACAAGCTTTGTCCATGAAATGTGGCTCTGGTTCAGGGGCTGGTCATGGGTGAAGGTGACTGGGAGTAACACACCATGCCACCCCACCCAGCCACCCACCCAGCGGGACCCCCTCCTCAGGTGTTCCAAAACCCCGTTCTTTTGAACGTTTGAAACTTTTGCGGATCGTAGTGGGGTCACACTGTGGGTCTAGGTGCCCAGCTTCACCCATGAAAAAGCGGTCTGGTTCAGGGGCTGGTTATGGGTGAAGGGTGACTGGGTGACACACACCATGACACCCCACCCCACCCAGCGGGACCCCCTCCTCGGGTATTCCAAAACCCCTTTCTTTTGAACGTTTGGAATTTGTGCGAATCACAGTGGGGTCACTTTGATGGTGTGTGAGCCAAGTATCACCCATGAAACACGGGTCTGGTTCAGGGACTGGTCGTGGGAGAAGGTGGCTGGGAGGCAGCCAGTCCACTACACCCCACCTACCCACCCAGCGGGACCCCCCCCTCGGATTTTCCAAAAACCCGTTCTTTTGAACGTTTGGAATCTGTGCGGATCGCGATGGGGTCATTTTGGCCATGGGGTGCCCATTTACACCTATTACTGGGGAACATCAATTGGGTGAAAGTACCACCTCCTGACCCCCCCCCATCCCGAGTCGGGAGGGGGGTCGGGTAGGGGGGGTACCCCCCCCCCATACCCCCCCTCGTGACCCCCCCCCCCCTGGTAGGGTGCCCGACCAGGGGGTGGGGGTCACCCAAAATTTCGAGGAAATCCTGGTGTCACCCTGAAAACCTGGGTCGCCAGCCTGACCTCAGCCCGCGGGGAGCCCCCCCCCTACCCCCCCCCCGGACAGCAGGCATGTCGCTAAGCGTCGACCGTCGACCCAGTGATTTTGGGTTTCCCCCCCCATAAAAAAGCGTCGACCCAGCGTCGACCCAGTGGACTGGGTTGACGCTTGGTCGAGGCTTGGAGCGTCGACCTAGTGGAACTGGGTTGCCATTCAAGCCTGGACCAAGCGTCAACCCATTTATTACACTGGGTCGACGCTAACCTAGCGTTGGCCCGGTTACACTGGGTCGACGCTCACCAAGCGTCGACCAAGCGTCAACCCACTTTCACTGGGTCGACGTCGAAGAGAGTATGGTTTTGCAGGAACAGATGCTCACTACCGTGGCCTCCGGCGGCTGGGGGGCTCCGCCCCCCAGACCCCCCTGTGGCGTATGTCTCGTACTCAAGTCATTCGATTCCCACCGGGTCAGGGAATCCACCCACTCCAGTAGCCTCAGGAGGACGCAGCCAACTCACACAGAATCTGTACGCCCACAATGAACAGATGCTCACTACCGTGACCTCCGGCGGCTGGGGGGCCCTGCCCCCCAGACCCCCCATCTCGCGTGCCCGTCTAGTAACCAAGTCCTTGCGCTTTGACGGCCGTGACATATCAGGGGGCAGCGTCGAAATCATGGTCCCGAAAGCCATTTTTTGGTTTCCTCCGGCACCCGACGGCGCGAGCGGGAGAGGAACCACGGAAGGAACCCAGCGCCTCACACCGTGCCCACCTAGTGGTCCACCGATGGGAAAATTTGGCAACAACACGAGCGCGCGCGAAGCGCGCGCGAGAAAAATTGACCCCTAGTGTTTTCCCCCCTGATCCCCCCCCAAAACAGGAGCGTCAACCCACCAAATCTCCAAAATCGAAAAGTTAGCGACAGGCCTGGCCGGGGCAGGGGGCCCCTGCCCAGGCATGTCGCTAAGCGTCGACCGTCGACCCAGTGATTTTGGGTTTCCCCCCCCATAAAAAAGCGTCGACCCAGCGTCGACCCAGTGGACTGGGTTGACGCTTGGTCGAGGCTTGGAGCGTCGACCTAGTGGAACTGGGTTGCCATTCAAGCCTGGACCAAGCGTCAACCCATTTATTACACTGGGTCGACGCTAACCTAGCGTTGACCCGGTTACACTGGGTCGACGCTCACCAAGCGTCGTACGCTCACCAAGCCTGTAGGCGCGTGCGGTGACCGCGCACGGGCGGAGGAGGAAGAGGCACCAGAACGGGGCCTTTGGGGAAGGGCTGCGTCAACGGACACGCCGTCGGGAGGGGAGGTAGTAGGAGAAGGTGGGTCCGGATCAGCGGCGCCCACGTCAACGTCAGCGTTAGCGGTGGGGATCACGTGGTCGACCCTAGGCCTTTGGGCAGGCAGTGCCGGGGTGGAACCGGTATGCGCCTCTAAGGCGGTGCGCTTCAGCTGCGCCACGGCGGGGATGGATGGCCTGACGCCGTCGGGTGAGAGCCTCCTACGAGGCTGCATCAGGTGGCGGTGGGGTGAGCCCGGGGAGCACACGGTATGGGCCAGCCTCTTCAGGATAACTGGAGGGGTGGCGGGCTCGGGAGTAGCGGGACACGGGGTCGCTTCAGGGGAGGGCTGAGGCGCAGGCACACGGGGTGGCGTGGTGGAGGGAAGATCCCCCACGGTAGGCGCAGTCGCCTCTGGGAAGGGCGGGGTTGGCGGCACATGGGGCGGCGGGGTGGGGGCGTCTGCCTCCACAGGCGTCGCAGGGGCGGGAGGGGCGTGGTGGCCCTTCTTGCAGCAAGCGGTGGGGCGTCTGTCATCCATCTCAGGCAGAGAGGCGCAGACCCCGCAGGGGGGCAGGTCATGGTCGCGGCAGCCGTGGTGGCCACGCTTGCAGCACATGTTGGAGGAGCTGCAGGTGCCGCAGCGGAGCAGCCGGTGCGTGCTGCAGAACTGCACGGGCAGTCCGTCATCCTGGCGGTGGTGGGCCCGGCAGCAGTCTTCCATTCGCAGGGTTCGGTTGTGCCCCGCCGCGTCGCAGTCATGGCACTTGGGCTTGGAGTGGGCCCTGCAGACGTTGCGAGCCAGCACCTCCGAACGGGGGGCATAGCGCTCAGCGCCGCACGGCGCCGACCTCGGGCTGACCGTGTCGAGGGGGTCACGGGTGGGGGCTACGGGAGTAGGGTCCCACTGTTCGCTTCGCGTGTCCCGGTCGGGCACCTCGGTATACGACGGGGTAAGGTCCAGGCCCCACGACTTGCTCGAGGCCCAGTGGATCGCGCGGGGAATCTGCTCGATCAGGATACGGGTGGTGAGCCCGTGGCAGGCAAAGCGGGGGCGCGGCTCAAGACCGCCCCAGACTTCCTTCACCCCCACCGCGCGGAGGCAGTAGACACGCGAGACAAACGCGCCAGGCAGGGGCGCGCGGAGGTTAACTGCTTCACACTGGGAGACAAGGTATTTCAACATCTGCCCCATCATGCGTCCACGCATGTTGAGTGGGGCGGGCTGGGTTCCTGCCGGGGCGCCAGTAGCGATCGGGCAGACGTCGAGCCCGGAGAAGACCTCGAAGTCGATGGCGAGCTCGCAGAAGGAGACGGACCCCTCCCTCGTCCAGGTGAGACGACCGAGCCAGGCCCGCAGGGCACGCATGATGCACTCTCCGTGAGTCCAGCGGGGTGGGTTGTCCGGCAGTGAGGCCAGGTCGGACTGATGGGGCGCAGCGGGTCGCGCTAGCGCTGCGTCCCACGCGCAAACAGTTGGGGATACCCCGAGGCGCTCACGTTCCAGCACATCTCTGCGGGCGACTATCGTGCTCATTAGGTGGTGCAGGTCCTTCGCCCGCACCGTACCGGATAGGGGTTTCGGTATGATGCCCCAGTTGGCTAGGCAGGGCGGCCATGAGAGGCGCTCCTCACAGAGACCCGCGTACCGCTCCCGGGCACGGACGTCGTTGTGGGCAGGGCATTCCCAGAAGAGATGCGTGACGGTTTCGGGGGAGCCCGTATCGCAATTCCGGCAGAGGCGGTCGCTACCCGGCTCCGGCTGTGTTGCTGTGAGGGGTAGGGGCACCTCACCCGAGTCGTCGAGGACATCGAACTCGGACGGGGCTGAGCTCGACGAGTCGTCGTCATCATCGGTGTCACCGGCAGCGTCGCCGTCCGCGGGTGCTGTGGCGTGGTCGGCAGCGGTCACAGGAGGTGGAGTAGGAGCGGTCGAGCGCTCGGCCTCCGGCCCGTCAGGCGCGGAGTCCGTCGCAGCCCCAAGCTTATTGCGTCCCCAGCGGTCTGCCAGGAACACGCCCCCAACAATAATGCAGCGCATCGCAGCGGCGAGCACAGGATCCCCACATGATTGCCAGAAGTCGTTTGTCAGCACGGTGTCAACGCCGTCCTCCACACCGCCGAAGGAGGGTCTGGAGATAGCAAGCCTTCGCCAGATGTTGTGACGCAGCGCCTCGCGTAGCACATGGTTCCGTGCCGCCACTTCGAGTGAAAGCAGTGGTTCGGAACCTCCTGGAGCAGATATGAGGGAAACATCATCGCCGCAGGTGAGGGAGGCCGGCGGCAGTCCTTTTTTGAGCGCAAGCCCGATAGGCCCGAGGGGGACGTCGATGCGTGTTTTTTGCGCATACATGGCCCGAATGCGGTTGAATCGCGGGATCAATTCTGGTAGGCGGCGGCAGGAGTCTAGAAGTAGGAGCAGCATGCGATACGGCACTATGATTCCTGGGTGAAGGAGGTGTCCCTTCGAGGCAATGGAGAGGGCCGCTGCGGTGCTGCGGGAGGGATGGCGGTCACCGTATAGGCAGTTTGAGGCTCGGGTCTCTAGGTCGCGGAGGACCCGGTGGTCAATGGGCGCATACCAGCCACCGAAGATCGCTCGGGGCATGACTGCGCCAGCAATCAGGCCGTGTCGCTGCTCAAAGGTCGCAGGCGAGCTGCCCAGGCGGCGTAAGGGGGCATGCGCTTTACTCGCCCGTCCGTCGTCGCCGCGGTCTATGAACGCTGGTGACACACAGACGCGCACGCCTAGTGCAGGTGAGGCGGTTTTGGTGGGGAAGGTGGCCCCATTTACAGCGATGGTGCCGACATATCGAGGGCGTGCGCCAGAGGAGGGGTCCACGCGATGCACGCCCATGGCAATGGTCTTCTTTTCGTTTAGGCGCATTCCCGTTATTGCGCAGAACTCGCCCGTGATGTCCGCGCCACGTTGTGTCAGCGCCTCAGAGACACGCGAGATGATAGTGGCGTCATCCGCGTACGATATGCTGAGGGCCCCCCCGCTCTCTTCCTGGATCGCTTTCACCAGGACGGAGAGCAGCGCGTTGATGAGGACGACCGACAATGGGCAGCCCTGAAGAATTCCGTTCGTCACATCGAACTCCCCCCCCACTCCGAGTGGGGTCTTGAAGCGACGGCGGAGGCGCGAGTACATCGCTTCCAGCGGCCGGAGGATGCGCTCGTGCAGCCCCATTGCACGCGCCAGCTCCAGGACTAAGCGCTGGGGTACCCTGTCGAAACATTTCGAGAAGTCGAGCGCCAGGAGGTAGATCGAGGTGTCCTTGTCCAGGAGCGTTTCCTCAATCTGGGTCGTGAGGTCCATCAGCGCGTCGTCGGCGCGGTGGCCGGGGCGGAAGCCGTGTTGAGAGGGGTCAATCCAGCCCTCCTGCCATACGACAACATCCTGCAGACGGCGGCAGGCCCATATGCGGTACACCAGGCTCGTGACCGTGATGGGCCGAAGTCCGAGCGGGTCGCCAGCGTATTCGCCCTTGGGGATGAGCGTCACCAGTGCGGTTCTCAGCGCCTCGGGCCAAGAGCCGGTACGCTCGATGATGTTGAAGAGGGCTGCAAACCCATCCATTAGCCCCACCGGCAGAAGTGCAACCTCTTCCAGTCTCCAGCCGTCGACGCCGCAGGTGCCCGACTTGGACTTCGCTAGCTTCATCTGTGCCAGCGCGATGAGGTCTGACCCCGTGATGTCGGATATAGTCATCGGAGTGTGGTGTACGTATTTCCCGAAGCGCTCCATGAACGGCGCAAATTCGGGTTCCCCAACGCGATCAGGGTACAGCCGCAGGATGCTGTCCCAGGCTCCTTGCAGGATGCTGTCCATCTCAGCGAGGTTGGCGGTGAAGGTCCCGTCCGGTCGCCGCACCGTGTCGGCAGTGCTGGGCGTCTCTCCCTTCAGCATCGCCACGATACTCTTCGCATCCTCACGGCAACGTCTCCGGAAGTCGTCGCGGAGCAGGCCTCGGCGCTGGTGCACCACCTCAGAGAGAATCCGTCGGCACTCCGCGCGCGTCCCGTGGAGGAGGCGTTGGAGCACCGCAAGGGGCGGGGTACCGTCGCGCCGGCCGCCAGCCGGCACATCCTGGTTGGTGGGCAGCTCACATACCAGTGTTCTGCACTTCTCCCAGCAGCGTGAAACATCGTATGGCAGCAGGCCGTTGCCAAGACGCATGCGGGCGCCCACCAACTCCTCTAGGCGTCGGATGGCAGCGCGCAGTTTCAGCTCACGGCAGGACGCGGCTCCCAGCCCATCCGGTGCCCGTGATTCCCTCGCACACAGGCGGACCTTCCGTGGCTCGCGTACATCCCCACGGCCGATGTAGGCGCGGGAGGCACCAGCTGAAAGTCCCGCCAATTGCACGAGGTAGGTCTCGCACGCTTCGCAGAGCAGTTTCCAGGCATTGTCAAGGTCGCCCCGCCGCAGGGCTCCCTCGAACCCCGAGAGGGATGGAGTAGGAGGGGGCGCGGTGGTATCCCCGGGGGGGGCCCGAGGAACGCGGATTTGCTTGGGGACCCTGTATTTGAGGCACGTCTGGTCGAAGACCTGAACGTCGAGAGTCATCGTCACGCAGAGGTGGTTCGGCACTCCCACGTCCCGAACATCGCACGCCGTAAGGGCCTGCGCTGCGATCGGGTTCAGCAGCGCGTAGTCGATACGTGTCCCCTCGCATGTAGTGGAGGTGAAGGTTGAAGGGGGCGTGGTGCCGGTGGCCTGTGCGGCCAGTGCCGCAGCATCGGCCCAGTAGTTGTCCAGTGCATGTGCGAGGGTGGGCGACGCATCCCTGTCGGTGTTGAGGTCGCCCATCACCACTACCGGCACGTCGCCCAAGCATCTGCCGTAGTCTAGCAGCACCGCATGCAGGAGTCGCTCCCGTTCGGCGAAGGTTTTCCCAGACTTGCGCCGCTTCTGACCCGACGGGGCGTACACGCATAGGACGTGCAGGAAGGAGCTACCATCTCCGATTGCCACCTTTGCGTGTACAAAACGGCCATCGCTTGCAAAACGTTCCAGTGTCGTGGGGGTGGAGAGGCGCACGAGCGGGGCGGGCTTCCGCGCAAGGATGCCGACTCCGCCTTTGGTGCCTTTCACAAGGTTGCCTTTAACGCCGTCGCGGGGTGCACCCCAAGCCGTGGACCATATCCGCTCCTGGGAAAGGTGCGTCGATACCTCTTCCTGCATGTGCTTGGTCAGGGCAGTTTCTTGTAGACAGACGATGTCGGCAGGGATCAGCGTGATCTTCTCGAGGTGAGGAAGCAGCGCCGTCACATTCACGGAAGCCAGGGTGATAGCGGGGCCTGGGTTCGTCTCGATGTCCCCGTGCGTGGGGAGGCGCAGATACGCAGCATCTGCGAGTCGCTTATCCCGGGTGGGAAGTCACTTGTGCAGGTTTGCACAGCTCGCGCATGCCACCTGATTGCATCCCTCGCAGCTTTTCAGCATGTACTGCCTGCCCACGACCGCTTCGCACAGCTGGCAGCGGGTGTTCATTGTGGCCTTGTACCCGACGCCCCATTGGTGAATGTGGATGCTCACATTCCTCTTGCGGATCGGGGAGACGTAGTCCATCGCGTCGGACACCGCAGAGCTGATGCGCTCCCCCCAGCCCTTCGACGAAGGCTGCCCCAGCATCTCGTCGATGTCGTCCTCCTCTTCGGCCCCGTCGCCCCCGGAGACCACCCGACGCCGCTTGCCGTTGGCGTCCGCACGCGGGGCACCGTCCTCCCCGTCAGCTGAGAGCATGTCGGCGGAGCTCTCGTCGTCAACGTCGTCGCCCCCGCCGGCGGCAGGAGGAGGGGCCGCGGTCTCATCTGCGGCGGGTTCAGCCTGGGCCGCGGCTGGCGGTGCCTGTGGAGGCGGCGGGGGGTCCTGCGGAGGGGCCTGCGGGGAGACCTGCGGGGGGGCGATAGGTGTCGTCGGTGGGGATGACACGTAGCGCTCCGGCAGCTTCACCTTGGCCGGGGGGCCAGCCGCGGGCGCGGGCTTGAACCGCCGCACATCCTGCGGGGGGGCGTCCTCTTTCGCCCATTCCCTCACCCAGAGGGAGGGGCGGCCCGCCCTCGTTATACAACTAAAGGGGGGGGGGTGTTGGCGCCGTTACGACGAGCACGCGCTGTCCGCTTTTAGCGCGCGAGTTTATCACACTCGCGTTCCAGCCATTTCCCGCCCGCCGCAAGTCGAACAGGATGTCGTCGGCGTGCTCTTGCCCACGGGCCCCGGATACCACCCATTTCATGAGGGGGTCACGAGCCGGTTCAGCTTTATCTCCGAGGTTGGCGCGCACCGCCTCAGCCTGCTGGGGTGTCGCCACGCGAACCGACAGTGTCCTCACGCCGTACACCAGACCGAGCGCAGCGGGTCCCAGCCCCTTCGCGGCGGCGCGTGCCTCCGACAGTGTTGTACCCTTGCAGAGGGGAATCGCCGCGTACGGCTCGCGGCCGCCGGCAAATTGCAGCTCCTTCCAGAAACAGCCTCCTGCCCCCGACGCCTGAAGGAGGCTGGTGACAGCCTCCCGTGGCACACGCACCATCGCGTCCACCCGGCCCTTGCGCCACTGTGGCCGCCACACCTGCTCCGGCCGCACCCGCACCTTGCCGGCGTCGCTCGCCGCCCGCCGCGCCAGCCCCTGCAGGACCGTCAGGCTGTCGGTGCCCGTCGTCAGCGCGGTCCACGTGTCCTTCGACGTGTGAGCCGCGGCCACGCAGAAGACGAGCACCCTCGTCCGCTCCTCCCCCCGTGGGACGGCGTCGACATGGGCAACGCCCGGCACGCCGTCGCTTCCCGCCGGCACCCCGCTGTTAAAGGGGATGTTCCCCGCCGTCGCCACCCACAGCGGGCGCACCATCCCACCCACCAGGGTGAGCATCTCCTCCGACGCGCCGGCGAAGCGTGTCCCGCAGATCACAGCATAGGCACGCTGCGAGTCCTCCGCTACCGCTGCCTGCGCGAGTTCAAGCAGCTCCTTCGCGCGCTTCGCCTGCTGCGCGAAGAGGAGCCCGCGCGGCGCGACCCCGATCTGCGTGGCGGCAATTGAAGCCGCCGGGGGGGCCGCGAGGGCCGGGGGAGGTGGCACGGGCGGCTTGCGCGCCATCGTCACCCACCCGGATCCTTGCTGGGGGGCCGTCGCTGCCGGCCCCTTCCGCTGTTGCTGCTGCCCTTGCTGTTGCTTCGGCTTCTGCGTCGGCTGCTGCTGCTGCTGCTGCGCCGTGGTGTGCGGATGCTTTGTCGATGATGCCTCGTTCGACTTCTTCTTCGGTTGTTGTTGCGCCTGCTGTGGCTCTCTCTCTCTCAAAAGAACAGCGCATTCTCGGCAGCTCTCACCGGGAGGGGGGGGGGGGTAATTTTTTGCGAAGAGCACGTCCAAAATCGTTTACGTATCAGCGGTTGTCTATCCTCCCATGTTTCTGGGGGTTTACGGGAGTCCACTTTCTCCGCATGCTCACGCATGCCCGTCTATGTATTCGCGAAAGCCGTCTTTCCCCTTCATCCCGTGTGGGTCAGGGATATCAAGGCATGTCTCCCTGTGTGCATTTCTGCCTGCCAGAGAATGCACCGGGGTTGTTTCCAAGTCCTTGAAGCCGATTAGCAGCGTCACAGCGAACCCTTCGGTTCGTCGTGGCACCCCCACCGACTGCCAAGCCAGGCGGTGGCCCAGATCCGGGCGCGCCCCCCACCTCTGGACGTGAAAGGAGGATGGGGGTGGGGGGGTGGGGTGGGGTATGCTGTGGTATTCTCGTGACAGGAAGTACCGCAAACAAATGCCACGCTCTTCATGGTACTGAAGGTTTCTCCCCCCCCCCCCCATCCCCCTCTCCCCCAACCCCGACCAGTGCAATCCCCACCCCTCCCCCTGCAGTTCGCAAGCTCTCTTTGAGTGATGCCGTGTGCGTGGGTTTGTGAAATAGAGAGCGCATTGCGAGATGCGGACTCGGTGCGTTGCTTCAGGGTGAGAAATTATTCACGTGTGAATGTGCGGGTTCGAACCATTCGTGTTGCCATGTCCATGTGTATGTTTTCTGCGGAGCTCACATCAAGGTGTGCTCCACGCTCCTAAAGGGTGGTGAGGGCAAGTTTGCTTGGTAAAGAAACACCGAATGCTCACTTGAGTATCCCTGGAAAGATGTTGACTTGGTACTTGTGGTGCACAGGTCGCTGGTCAGTATTTATGATTTGCGTGACTTTGCGGGACTTGAGACCTTGCGAGTCTTCAAACTAATCGAGGGTGTCGCTCCCGGGTTCGGATGATTGGATGGCGATTGCCGGATGTGCTGCTCAGATAACGCAGGGCGTGCATGGAGATAAATCCGTTCGCCAAAACGTGGGTGAACAAAACTTCAACAAAACAATGTTATGTTTGGGGGAAAACCAGAAAGATTCAACGAACCAGAAACTAGAACGATCTTGTGCCTGCTAAAAAAAACACCGGCACAGGCAGCACAGCAGATAACGATGCTGTGCATGTGTGTGTGGGGGCAGGGTGAAGGGGGTGGGGGTGGGGGTAGGTTGGGGGGGGGGGGGGAGGGGGGGATGACGAGGCAGCAGCCAAATACAGGTCAAAAAATTCCATTGCGTGACAAACAAAAAAAGCAAAACCAGTGCTGCGTGACACACACACACAACAGTGGTCGCGCTAAATATTGGAAAAATCTCCCAAAATTTGGAAATCGGGAGCGAAAAAACGTACCTGAAAAAGGGGCTCGTTTTTGGGCGGGGAAACCGCGTTTCGTTGCATTTCCGAGCCTCGCCCGGATCGTAGTGGGGTCATTTTGAAAAAATGGGCTTGTTTGAAGACACTCAAATTTTCCGTCCTGGTTGTCTCTACAGCATGTGATCAGTAACAACCCGGGCTAGGGGTCAGGCACCTGCTCGGAAAGCAGGGACGGGAGTTCCCCACTCAGCTCAACTGCCAACAACGCCACCAAGTAGGCAAACATGTGCCAGCTTGAGTGCCACCCCTGATACGGCGAGGGTGTAGCCTGTTCAAGACACTGATGCCAGCACTGGACGTGGGGACCCCACGAAGCATGTTGTATGTGAAACCTCGTGCACACGCTGTAGTGCTGCACACGCTATACAGGGGGGTCTGGGGGGCGGAGCCCCCCAGCCGCCGGAGGCCACGGTAGTGAGTATCTGTTCCTTGCGCCGTAGTGGGAGCGCGTGGGAGTTGCGGGCGTACAGATTCTGTGTGAGTTGGATGCGTCCTCCTGAGGCTACTGAGAGTGGCCTGGGTCCCATTCGCTGATGTGAACCCAAAGGACTTGGCTACAAGACAGGCACGCGCTGCAGCCGAGTGATACAGGGGGCGGAGCCCCCCAGCCGCCGGAGGCCACGGTAGTGAACATCTGTTCCGAGCTGAACTCGTGTGGATCACTCCCACATCAGGTCGGAGCCCAGTGCTGCGCGGGAAGCAGTCACTCGGTAGGGAAGGCAAAAGGGGTGCTGAGAGTTTCATGCAAAGCGATGCTTGTGGAAGTTTGGGAACGGCGAACCTCAGGGCGTGAAGAGCAGCAGCCATCAAGGCCACTCACCCACCCCCACCACCCACCCCCGCCCCGCGGGGCCCATTTTTTTCTCTCCCCGTCTCTGCCTTCTTTTGAATATTTGAGATCCGTGCGAAACGCCATGGGGTCACTTTCATTTTTTTGGTGCACTTTTTTCATACTGAATTGGGGTACCAAAACTTTTCAAGTTGTGGACAAATCCCTGTTTGCAAATAAAAAACGTACCTCAAAAAAGCGTCGAAAATGCCGGGAGTAGGGAGTGAAGTTAGCGCGACCACTGACACACAACCATTCTTTCTTTTTGTGTGAGAGAAAAAAAACACAAACAAAAAAACATTCAAGACAAAAGGCGGCCAGCCGCGTGTGCTCACACCCGTTGCCACCCCTCCCTCCCCCCATACCGCAACCATTGACTCCTTGAGAGTTGACGAAGATAACCTACTGCTCAGCACGCTACACATGCACCTACACCACCTCTACCCCATACAGGCAGGGGCCACGGGGCTCTCGCACGCACGGGTGTGATCGCCCGATTCGGTGAGAAGCCCCTCCCCCACACCCGATCGGTGCACCACCTGTGCTGCTTCCACGCAAGGCGCATCCAGGATTCCTCCTGTGCGGTTGGTTTACTGACGTGGGTGTGCAGGGACAGGTGAGTGCACTATGCAGGCGGCACGGACCGAGCTGTGCAGGGCGTATCGTGCGCTACTGCGCACCTCCAGCCACATCGAACCTGGGAAGTTTGGGCAAGCCGAGGGGAAGCTGGTCGAGCATGTGGTCTTCCGGGTGCGGACAGAGAAGATGCTTGCGAAGGACGCGGTGTCGGAGGGGCCTGTTGAGATAACGCAGGATGACCTGGAGCAGGCGACGCGTAACATGCTCGCGCTGGAGTCCATGTTGGACAAACTTGTCGTCATCGAACCTTCCGACGCGCCTGCACTGTTCAGCTTTATCTCGTCAACACAGCAGCCAGGTGGCAACCCCACCTACCACAGAGAGCTGGAGGTATGTCCTGATGTGTTGCGGTGCCCAATGGAATGGGGTTTCAGTATTATGCGTGTGGGTTGCATTGCTCTTGCCGTCATGTCATTTTTGGTTGCCATGGTTGCTCAATGTGGCCTGCTAAGCTCTGGCATCACGCGTTTTCTTGCGTTATTGCATCGTATTTATTCCACACAGAGTGGCTTCTTGCGGATGGCTGCCTTCCACGACCGGTACCAGCTGCGCGTCAAGGAGGAGGAAGAGCGGGGCGCGAGCACGAAAAATCGCGCTCTGCAATTTGCCTGCAGAGACTACGGCGAGGTGCTTACGGAGATGGAAAAGAACCCGATCGGCGAAGACAACGACACAGAGTTGTTCCTGTCATCCTACCGCCATAGACAGCCCGACCTGGAGTACGAGGTGCTGCAGGCACCCGAGACTGTGCTCGTGGAGGTGGACCACGAGAGGCATCGTGTCAGCCTTTACATTCATACACACATCAGCGCAACAGAGGAGGACCAGGACCACGTGACTATGCAGGAGTGGGCTCTGGAACCTGAGGGCGTACTGTTCGCGGAGGAGGTGCATCTGGCAGCCATGCGGGTCATCAGGGAGGTGCGTGAGCACCGCAGCAAGCTTCTCCCGGAGGGGTACGCTCTGTGCCTCAGCGGACACGGCGTGGGTGGTTCTATTGCGACGATTGCTGCCATCTACTTCAAGGATCAGTACTCGCTCAATCTGATGAACGTCATCACATTTGGTGCACCTCGTCTGACGACGATGTTTGGGTGCGCGCCACTCATGGAGTTGCCCCTAGTGCGGCTAGTGACCCCTCTGGACGTCAAGCCCGGGATGCCCCGCTTCTGCACAAAGGGACGACGTTTCCTTCCGTACGGCGAAGAGCTGTCCCTGCTGCCGTCACGCCTGGCAACCATTGCCACCCCCGAGTTCATCGAGGAGAACAAGCTGGAGGTCACCATGGCGGAGTACAACATGATTATGAACGACGAGCTTGCACTGCTCGAATTTTCACCGGCGCCTGAATATCTTGCTGTGCAGAACGCCCATCACGACAATGTTGCGTCGTTCTCCGACGAAGATATTGAGTTCTCGAAGCGCAAGCTCAAGCAATCGCAAACGACTCGCAAATTCCGCAGAGAAGAGAAGCTCAGAAATGCGCGGAAAGCCACCAAGCGCACCCGTTCGGATTAACGAGGCTAACTATCAGCAGTACATTTTTCTCAGAAATTCCGCAGTCGCAATGCTTAGACACGCTAGAGAATTCACAAAAACAGCAAGAAAGACGGCTGAACTTTGCGGACTCGCCCTTGTGCTCGGAGAGCACCTCGATATGTGTTTGCGTGCAGTGTTGCTTCCCGGCCCCCACCCTCTACCGCTTTCCCTACCCCCCCCGTTTTATACTGCAACAGGGCTCACTCAGTGTCAAACAGATGTCGGCGGTGCTTTGGGCAACAAATACAGCCTCCGCATCAGGCTGCGCCGGAGTTGCTTTTCTGCCCTGTTTGGCGCACAAAACGCCCTTGATACCCGCTCCTGTTGTAGACACAGGAACCCCGCTTGTCCACCCACACCCACACATCCTGCAGGGTTTCCCCAGACCATACACACGGGCACCACCTTGCCCAGAACATCAGGGCGTCAGTGTCATTCCACCAGCAGGCGGTTCTAGGTGCTTCTGCAACCTGCTGTCTCCGGTGCTGGCAATATGCCACTGCTGTCAATCCGGGCCCTGAATGTGTTACTCGTAGCCTCCTGCGTTGTGGTGGTCGGGGTCCTGTGTACGACGCTGACCCTGCTGAGTGGCAATCGTGCTTTGGAAGACACACGCGACTCATGCGATGTGTCTGTTGCGAGCGCATTCGCTGTGGGAGAATCTTCTGTCCTCGCCATGTCGCAGCAGCACCTGAAGCAGATCACGACAGGTGCGAAAAATCAAGTCGCTTCATTCTTTTCGATATCTCAGAAGTACGTTCAGAGTCTGTGCACCGAGCTGAACAGTGCAGATCCCGCTGTGATCGAGACCTGGGACTACATCTACTCAAAGCGCGCAATGATGTGGAACGGCGTGGTGGAGCATGATGAGTTCGACGCAATTGCCATACTCGCCACCGATTACAAATACAATGCTATTGTCGAGGCAGCAGGAACCCTCACAAACGGCCCTGATGAGTACCACCACATCTGGGTCAGCTCCAACAACGGCACTGCGTACGACGCAGAGGCGGGTAAACCTGCGAAGTACCGCACTCTCATGGGGACCTCGAATGAGCCAGGGACGGGGAACATGTGGGGGATGTGGACAAACCGCTCCAACGAGCACAACCGGTGCCACTCTTACATGCCTGTGGTGCTGTCCGGTGGGAAGATCCTGGAGGCGCCGTGTGGGTACCCTCTTGGTGATGTATTGCCAAGCACCTATAAGAATCACTACGGCATCTTTCCAGTCGACGAGGTCTATTTCAGCGGCATCGAGACATATGGCACATATATGGGCGTTGTGCTGAAGTGTGATTACCAGAACAAAGGCACCGGGCAGCGGATCGGACTCACCACCGCAGGGACCGACCTGCGGAAAGTGTCGAGGTTCCTTGTCTCGATGGACCTCGGGCAGAAGCAGGGATCCTTGGGGAGGGTGTTTCTCGTGGTGCGTACTGCGTATTTCAGTGGTGTTGGCCTCCTTGCAGGGGCGTCGCACGGGAGCCAGTTTGGATGGGTCACCGACAACTACTTCGGCGTGCCGATGAGGCGCGCCACAGGCATCTTCCCCGAAAACAGCACCGATTTGTATGTTTCAGGTGCAGCCACGGCCCTGAAACAGAATGTGACGGTGAACGGAACACAAATCCCAATCTACGAGCAGTTCTTGAAAAATCAGCGCACAGAGACTGTCAAGCTGCTGACGAATAGAACGGGAACTCTTCAGAAAGAAGACTTCTACGTCCGGGTAGATCTGTACGATAACCAGCATGGGCTGAACTGGTACGTGGTGGGGCTCGTGGATCGTGAGTTCGTTCTTGGCGAGGTGGAGCGGGCAGTGGCGTCGACTCGCCAGCAGGTGGCGGACAACAAAGAGACGGTGTCAGATAACCTCCGCCAGTCACGTATCATACTGTATATAATCGTGTCTTTTTCAGCGTTTTTGCCCCTTGCGCTGACTGTACTGTTCGTGTTCCGCGTGACTCAGCCATTGATGCTCCTGATGGAGGACATGTCGCATGTTGCTGTGATGAACCTGGCTGCGGTCGATGTCGACAGGCCCCTCAGCGTGCTGTCCGAGGTCCGCGGGATGGAGACCTCTTTCAAGCAGATGCTCAGGAACCTCATTGAGTATCGCCAGTACCTTCCGCAGAGCGTGCTGATCGACACCGAGACGGACGGTTGCAGTGCACCAGCCGACGACCTCAAACCACCAAGCACACCCAGCTCTGGAACAGTGTTGTCCCACAGCCACAACACACCACAGCGGAACCATGGGTTGTTCGACAGCACGCTGAACTTGAAGTCTGTGTCACTGTTAGTTGCGAACCTCCACAGTCTCAATTCCCTGCGCGACGGTTCACTGGTTGCAGATGCGATCTCATCATACCTGGAACCCATTGTGACGAACGCGCGGAAATATCGCGGCATTGTCGACGACGTATGCGGGGACAAGGTAACCGTATCATTCAACACCAGCATCCAGTCATTATCCCACAAGATGCGTGTGGTTGACCTGGGCCAGTTCCTACTGCAGGACCGGAAGGATCCAGGTTTGAACCTTGCCGCCAGCACGGGGTCTGCTGTATGTGGAAACATGGGGTGCACTGGGATGAAGAAATACGGGGTCGTTGGCACAGTCGCATCCAACGTACGTGGGTTAGAGCGCTGCGGACGGGGCTGGGTCATGCCTTTCATCTGCGACAATGCTGTTGCGATGGAGGCTCGTAATGAATACAATATGCAGATGCTTGTGAAGGCCCGCATGAAGGATGGCCACATCTCAAAGTTATACAGGGTGGTGGAGAAGATCCAAACAAAGAACGACGAGTGGATGTATCAGATGGAGAAGAACGAGGCAACCTCCCCCTTCAGGTCGCTCAACGCTGCCGTCGCCAGCATCTACGACGGCAATCTGGAAGATGTGCAGAGTATTCTCGGGGGCCACGCCGTCACCTGCCCTGTCGTCAGCGTGCTCCTCAAACATATCATAGCCACTTCAACAGCCCCGGAGCCCGTTGACCTCTTCGGGCCTGTGAATATTGTTCCTATGGGCACACATATTTCCAGAGTCGAGGAGTGCTGAGAATTTTCCACGGTGCGATGTGACAGCATCACATCATGGCCTGCCCCTGTCTGGTCGTCGGTGGTCGTGTTGTCCGCCGCCTTCAAAGCACAGAGGTGGGCCTTAAGGCTGCTCCTCCACAGGGCCCTCGAGGACATGCATGTCGTGTGTTCACATTCTGGTATTAGCATGGGTTGTCAAGTGCTGCCTGCTTGAGCCATACCCCCTCCCAGCCCAGTCCCTCAGCCCTGAGGTCACCTCTGTGTTTCCTGTCTACTTTGCTCCCCTCCCAGCCCAGTAGTCGTGACTGTAAAGACCGCTCCCTGTTAGGGTGTACGGAGGTTTGTTTGACCTTTATGTTTGACGATCATACACCCGCACCCCGCACCTCCAGGCAACCTGCTTACCAGACCACCTTCATATCGAGTGAAGGGGGTTCAAATTTGCAGCTATTTTTGTTGACTTCCCTTGCACCCCCAGCCTTTAGCGAGTTGAGTTCATGCGTTTCATTTCTTTCTCCAATTCAACCCTTCAGTGATCCTTGCACCACCATCACCTTGTGATGGTAATAATCCAGTCGTTCTTCCAGGGGTTCATATCTGTCCCTTGATCTCGTGACTGGGTTTTTTATGAAAGCCCATCTGGCAAGCCTTTGAAAAAGACCTCGGCAAGGCAGTTGCCACTCCGCGGTTTTTGGCAGAGGCCCTGCCTATCTGTCGTTTCGTTATTTGGGCACCCGTTTTCTTCCCACTTGATTGTTTGTTTCGTTGGTTGATTCCAAGTGTATGCTATGTCCACTCCCACTCTTTCCTTGTGTGAATCGGATTTTGAACCCAGCCGGTATATCGCTCGAATGGACTGAATTATGATGTGATCGAACTGGGCATTCCGCCAGTTCATTACTTCAGGCAGTTCCCCAGGGGTTTCGATCGCCTCACCTCCTACCTCAGGTTGCGGCAGCCGGCTGGTATCTTTCTGTGCCTTATACCGGAGCCTGTGACCCTCATGCATGCGACGCATACCACTTCATCCGATCGGGGATGTGGGGTGCATCAATAGTTTTATATGCCCTCGTACACGGTAGGATCCCAAGCCGACGGGAACAGACCTATCAGTCCAGTTGCACGATGCAAAAGCTTTCCAAGTCTCAAGTGCCCTGTGGGCAGTGGGGGAGGGCGGGTGCCTCCTTTCCTGCTAACCAGCTTGACATAACAGTGTTCGCTCTGCGTTCACTATTTGTCTTTCAACCTGCCGGCCATCAATGTATCTTGGTTGGATCTCAAGGACGCTCCATCGTCACAGCACTCTCATGACGCCGATGTTTTCATGCACTTAGAAGTGTGCTCTCAAACACAAAGAACCTGTGCCACGGTGTAAATCTTCGCAGTCCATCACCCACACAGCAAGGACACATCGGTTCTCGCGATTCCCTGCGATTTGCACCACACACAGCACACGTGTCGGGAAACGATATGACGTGGTGGGGTCACTGGCGAGGACACTAGCCGTGCTCCGAGACGTTTATCAAGCAAGATACAATGGGGGCCTTGTGTGCTTGCATTTTTATGCACTTCTTCACGAAGCTCCATCCTTGAAGGCTCCCAGCACACACGCACACACCAAACCGGGGGAGGGGTACGAAGAGTACGCGTCCAAACCGGTGTCACGTCGTGTTGGGGAATCCTTCGGGAGTGCGATACTGAAGGGGAGGTGCTACTGCCCGTGCAGGGCGACACCGCCTTAAAACTTGATAACCACACGCACACACCAAAGTTTGCTCTTTTCTCTTCGTATACAACAGGGATTTTCACTCTGTACTGGACTGTGTCAGTGTGTCCCATATTTTGTTCGTAACTTTGAACGATTTGAACGATTTTTGGCCGTGCTCGTAGCATTCCCCGTTGAGGGGGTCGCTATTTCGTGTTCTCCTGGCCGCACGGAGGCATTGCCTTACGTCGCCTCTTCCTCTTTTCCTTTGGTGGTGTGTTGGTCTGGCACAGAGGGCGGGACCGTGCTGATATGCACAGTGACGACTCTCCCTTTTGTTTTGTGCCCGCCTCCACCGAGATTCGGCTGATGCCTCTCAGACTGGGGGCGGGCGGTCGCCGACCCTTTTCTGTACGAGGTTTTCCACAGGCTGCACACCTGCCCCGCGGCTGTGTGGCAGTCTTCGCGGAGTGCAATGCGAAGGTCTGGCCTGACGTGGTGTGACTATTTAGACTCCAGGTGTCTCCACCCTTCCTGGTCTGGGGAGCCTCGGTACCCAAGCAGTTTTCGGTCATGCCCTGGACCACGGCCGTGCTAGACTCCTGGTGCAGGCACCCGTCATGGTCCGGGGACGGCCCCCCCAGGCAGTTTAACGTCTTACCCAGGACCTTGGCTCCTCCCACTTTTGTGCTGTGGGAGGCGCCCAACCATATTTTGCAGCTGAGCAGGTCTGGTTGGGCTTGCGGCAGGTGGTGATGCAGAGAGCCACACCTCACCTCAGTCACAGGTTGAGGTGTGTGCGTTCTCGCCAATACCATTCCTCTTCCCTATTCCCCTGCGGATCGAGACGATATGTCTGTGTTTCTTTTGCGCCGTGTTACATTGCAAGTGACAATAAGACGCGGAACTCGAATGCCTGGAACAAAAGCTTCTTTATTTACTCACTACGGGTGTGCCTGGGCTACAAAACACCGGCTTGCTGGAGTGCAAGGGCCAACCCGTTCACTATTTTCAGCAGAGCACACGACGCGGCAGTCAAGCCTCGGGCTGAATTCCGACTCGTCGGGCCCCCCGACTTCCGCGTCGTGCAGCATGCCCCCGTATCCCACTCCCGCCCGGTGAACGTTCCCCAGAACTTCACAGGCGGGATGCTGGTCGGGTTAACGTGCTTGCACGGCTGCCATGCCACACAGAAGGCTTGTGCGAATCAGCCTGTCCAATCTCGGCAGGCCTCCACGCTGTGACGGTGGCAGTATCCCGTACGTATCGACAGGACTGCTGCAGACAGCTACCCCCCTGCCCCTCCGTGCTGCAACAGATTCATACAACTGAATAATATTTGAACCAAAAATGAACCATTCTGTATTGCGTGTGTTGCATGGCCATACAGGCACATCAACCATGTCAGCACAGTGTGCTGACATGGTTCCCCACCATCGCGCACAGCCGATATAGACGGGAGCCGGCTTGCTTTCAGCCACACACGATGCCCCATCTTTCTTAGACACGATGGGAGCCCCAAGGGAGCCGACGCCCCTGTGGGAATATTGATGCATCCCCCTCTCCCACCCCCCCCCCCCCCTCTCCCACTCCCGCCTGCCTTTGAGTATTGCGCCATCCGAGACCCGCTTGGCCCCACGCCTTTCCCTGACACACGCCACCCACTGCCACACCACACCACACTAAAGGTGAAGCGGCGGGGACCCTCCCCCTTCCCCACACCCTGCCGGACGGTACCCCCTCCCAACACAAGTCTCGCCGAAATCACACAACGCACCCACACACCCTCCCCGGTGCTGACAGGGGAGGGCAGGGGGCAACGAGGGGGTCTCGAGGAGCTGCTGTCATCCCCTATCCCCTCTGCCTCTCCGGTGCTGCTTTCCCCTTCACCTCCGCATAGCTGCTGTGTGCAGCGGTGTGGTATACCTGCAGTGTCACCAGAGGGTTGCCACAGGATAGAGCAGAGAGGGTGATGCGGTTAGCCGTGGCGGGCGATGCCGCACGACAGCGAGGCGTTGCGACGTCCCGAGGGGGTGGGGGTGCAGGGGGGCACCTGATCTTTGCCGCCGTGGTTTGTTTCGCCTGCTTCGACGTTGCGACCTGCCAGCTTGCAGTGGTGAGCTATCCGGTGAACAACCCGCTTGTCACCACGGAAGCCGGGGGCACCACGCAGATCGGCGTGGTTCTGGCCGCCACGCCAACAGGCACCGTCACCATTGCGGTGTCCTCCTCCAACCCTGGCGAAGGGGTTGTCGACAAGACAGAGCTGCAGTTCACCCCGGCGCTGGCGAATGTTGTGCAGGTGATCACCATCACGGGCGTGCAGGATGCAGTGGATGACGGGGATATCGCCTATTCCATTAACTTCGGCCTCGGGCAGTCGACTGATAATCAGTACAACAATGTGCAGGTTGTGAGCAACCAGCCTGTGACGAATACCGACGATGACATCGCGCGGCTCGCGATCTCCCCGCTGTCGGTGACGGTGACGGAGGGGGGCAGCACCGCGACGTATACCCTGGTGCTCAGCACCCAGCCCACCGCCGATGTGACGGTCGCAGTGGCGAGCTCAGACACAGGGGAGTCCACTGCTGCACCGAGCCAGGTTGTGTTCACCTCTGGGGTGACGGGGGCTGGGCAGAACCACTGGAGTGCGCCGCAGACTGTGACAGTCACGGGTGTGAACGACAATGCGCAGGATGGGGATATCACACATGCCATCACCAACACCGTGACGGCTTCCGCGGATGCGAAGTATGCGGCGCTGGTTCCTGTGAGCGTGCAGTGTATCACCACAGATGACGACACCGCCGGGGTCCTGATCACCCCGACCTCAGGCCTGACCACGACTGAGGCTGGGGGGACCACCCAGTTCTCCGTCGTGCTCCGGACAAAGCCCACCGCAGACGTGACTGTCAACATGCTGTCGGACGACCCCACAGAGGGGACCCTGAGCCCCGCTTCCCTGACGTTCACCCTGCTGGATTGGAATGTTGCGAAGCTTGTGACCATCACAGGCCAGCATGATTCGATCCAGGATGGTGATGTTGCCTACACAGTGCGGACGGCGACGACTTCTGGCGACACGCTGTATGAGAATGCGAGCCCCACAACTATCAATGTGGTCAACACCGATGATGATACGGCAAGGATTGTCGTCACGCCGACCACGGGGCTCCAGACAACCGAAGACCAGGGGGCTGGGCGGCAGACTGCAGAGTTTACCATCGTTCTCTCGTCTCAGCCGACATCGAATGTTGTGGTCAAATCTTCCATCAGCTCTGTCACCAGCGAGGGGTCGGTCGCCCCCCCGGAAACAGTCTTCTCAACGACAGACTGGGATACCCCGAAGACTGTCACTGTGTCAGGCCTGGATGACAGCCGTGCAGACGGCGATATCCCCTACACTGTGGTGAACGTGGTGGACGCGACCCTCACGGCTGACACTAACTACAAAGTGCTGGATCCTGCAGACGTGTCGTGCCTCAACATCGACGACGACGTGGCAGCCCTGGTGCTGGAGCCTGACAACGCGATGCTCCCCATGAGCACCTCTGAGACTGGCTCTGCTTTTGTGTTCCGCGTTAAGCTAGCCACACAGCCTACCGCAGACGTCACGGTGTCTGTTGGCAGCACCGACCCGACTGAGGGGACTGTCGCCCCCGGAAGTGTTGTGCTGGGCGTCGGGAACTGGCAGAGTGGCGTCTTGGTCACCGCCACAGGGCTCTCGGATAACATCGACGATGGGAATGTTGTGTACAGCGTCATCGCAACCATCGGCAGCTCGACTGACACGACATATGCCGCGGTATCCCCAGTGACCCAGGCGTTGACGAATGTCGATATCGACACGGCTGAAATTCTGGTGACCCCTGTGTCCAATCTCATCACAACAGAGCTGGGCGGTACTGCGACGTTTACAATCTCCCTCAAGACGGAGCCGGTTGCCAGTGTGACGATTTCACTGCGCTCTGCGGACACATCGGAGGTTGTTGTGGACAAGGCGTCTGTCACCTTTACCTCTGGGGACTACAGCACCGCGCAGACCATCACAGTCACAGGGCAGCAGGATGCGGTGGACGATGGGGATGTCACCTTCCGCATCACGCTGGACCCTGCCGTATCCACCGATGCGGCTTACAGTGGGCTCAACGTTGTGCAGGAGGTGACAGGGTTGAACCAAGACGACGCAGACACTGCAGGCGTGCTGGTCTCGCCCACCGCCGTCACGGTGACGGAGGCGGGGGGGTTGGCAACGTTTTCAGTTTCTCTCTTCACGCAGCCCACGCATGACGTCACCATTGACCTGTCATCGGGGAATACCAATGAAGGGATCGTGTCCCCTGCGTCGCTCACCTTCACCCCAGGCGCGTCGGTCGGTGGGAAGAACCACTGGAGTGCGCCGATCACCGTGACCGTAACAGGCATCGATGACAACGTTGCTGATGGGGATCAGACGTTCAGTATTGTGACGAGCGTGGCCAGATCTGTTGACACGAAGTACAACGGGTTTGTGGTGGACGATGTCACGGTGACCAACACCGACAACGACGTGCCAAATGTCATCATCGTGTCGGCATCGGTGCACTACCTGTCGGAGCGCGGCACAACGTCGACGTACACTCTGCAGCTCGCCTCCCAGCCTACAGGAGATGTCACCATCACGCTGGCGGTGAATGCCCCAGCGGAGGTGTCGGTGTCCCCCGCATCCGTGACATTCACACGCACAACCTACGCGAGTCCTGCCACCGTGACCCTGACAGGGCTGCCGGATTCGAAGGACGACGGGGATGTGGATTTCCGTGTTACACACACAGTGTCCAGCACGGATCCGAAGTATTCCGGGATTACCGTTGCCAACGTGGAGGGGGTGACGCAGGACATGGACTCTGCGGGTGTGCTGGTGACACCGGTGGGCACGCCGCCCCTGCAAACCTCCGAGGCGGGCATCTCACAGGGAGTCGATGTCGTGCTCCTGACCAGGCCGACCAGCGATGTCACCGTGTTCTTCACGACGAGCGATGCCACCGAAGGGTCTGTCCCGGCTGCAGGGCTGACGTTTGCCCCTCCGAACTGGAACACTGCGATGCGCCTTACCGTCACAGGGGTCTCTGATGATAATGAGGATGGGGATATCGCCTACACGGTGTCGGTGTTGCGTGTGGAGTCGACCGATGCGAAGTATTCAGGGATGTCCGTCACGACGACAGTCGCCTTTGTGAATCAGGACACCAATCAGGCAGGCATCCAGGTCGTCCCAGCGACAATGCCATTGACAATCAGCGAGGCACTAGTCATGGGGGCCCCGTCCACCTCCACGTTTACGGTTCGTCTTAACACGCAGCCCAACCCGGGGTTTAAGGTGTATCTGAATGTGGTGTCGGAGGATCGGGCGGAAGGGACTGTCTCCACTTCGCAGCTGGTCTTCACTAAGGACGACTGGAGCATCACGCAGACCGTGACGGTGACCGGGCAAGGGGACCTCATCGATGATGGGGATAGGAGTTTCAACATCTTCATCTCGCCCGACAGCAGTGCACCGGCAGACATGGACACCTTCTACAAAGCTGTGGCAACAGTGAGGGTGCCTGTTATCAACACCGACGATGACACGAAGGGCATTGTGCTCACCCCAACCACGCTGACGACAAAGGAGACCGGCGAGTCGGCGACGTTCACCCTCGTGCTGGGGTCGCAGCCAACATCGGATGTGACTGTCAGCTTCAACGCGATAACTGGGGAGGGTGTGCTCAGCACCAGAAGCGTGGTGTTCACACCCGGGTCCTGGGCGAGCGTTCAGACAGTCACGGTGACAGGGCAGCAGGACCCTGTGCAGGATGGGGACCAGACCTATGTGATTGAAACCTCCGTGACATCCCCCGACACCGCTTACAACGGTATCGCAGTGTCTGACGTGACTGTCACAAACCTCGATGACGACGTCGCTGCGATCTCCGTGACAGACTTCACCGCAAGGGCTACATCAGAATCAGGGCAGCAGGACACGTTCACTGTTGTTCTCGCGACGCAGCCCATCGCCGATGTCTCCATTGCCATGACTGTCGACGAGCCGGGCGAGGTTTCTCTGTCAGCAACCACCCTCGTCTTCTCCACGGGGGGTGCAAATCAATGGTCGCGGGTGCAGACGGTGACAATCACTGGGAAGGATGACCTGGTTGCGGATGGGCCTCGGAACTTCGCTGTGGCATTGCAGCCCGCGATGTCGGCAGATCCGGTGTACCTCAACAAGGTTGCAGCCTTCCCCACCGTCACAGGGGTCAACGCCGACAACGATGTTGCAGGGATTGTCCTCGCCGCCGTGTCTGGTGTCTGGAACATGGAGGTGCTGGAGAGCGGGACGGAGGCGAAGTTCACAGCGCGCCTCGCGACCCTCCCCCTTGCAGACATCGAGGTCACCTTCGAGGTGAGCGACACGACTGAAGGCACCATTACGTCCGCTGCCACGATCACCTTCACTCCCACTTCCTGGAACATGCCTCAGACGGTCACCATCCAAGGCGTCGATGATAAAGAGGATGACGGTGACATCACCTTCACTGTGACAGGGAAGGTAACGGCCGCAACAGATGCGGCCTACGTGATGTACACAAGTGACCCCGTGTCGGTCGTGTGCAGGGATGACGATACAGCTGGAATTGCCCTGAGCACACATTTTATAGAAACATCAGAGCCTGCCGTGTCGAAGAGCTTCACTATTGTGTCGACGTCGCAGCCGACAGCTGACGTGACGGTGACACTGCAGGGGTCAGACCCTTCAGAGGGGACTATTTCTCCTTCGTCAGTGGTGTTGCCCTCGTCTGCTGCATGGGATATGCCGACAGTTATCACCATCAGCACTGTTGACGACTCCGTTGCCGATGGGAACCAAACCTACACCGTTGACATCATCTCTGTCACATCCACCGATACAAAGTACGCCGGGCTGTCTGTAAAACCTGTGACGGTTGTCAACCAAGACGACGACGTTCCTGGCGTGACCCTCACGGGGCCCCTTGGAGACATTGCCGAGAGTGGGCTCGTGACGACATTCACCGTGAAGATCAACACAAAACCTCTTGCCGATGTGACCGTATTCCTTCAGTCCAGCGATCATACAGAGGGGCTGCTTTCGGTTGACAGTTTAGTGTTCACCCCGATGAACTACGACACGGCTGTTCCTGTCACGGTGACTGGGCAAGATGATAACGTTGCCGATGGGCCTCAGACCATTGTGGTCTCAGTGTCACGTCTTGTGAGCACCGACGTGTCATACACCAACCCGCTGTTGTTCCTGCCAAGGCTTTCCCCCATCATCAACGCCGACAACGATGTGGCCGGTGTCACTTTCTTTGAGCCGGACGGGGTGTCGCAACTGCCTGCCGCCGCATTCACCACAGCCACACCCCTCACTGTGAACGAGGATGGCATGACCAAGACATCGTTTGTCATCAAACTCTCCTCCGAGCCGACATCCCCAGTGGATATATCAGTGACCTCAAAGGACACAAGCGAGGGGATCGTCTCCCCACAGCTCCTCACCCTGTCGTCGTCAAACTGGGATGCCCCCAACACCATCGAGGTGACCGGTGTGCAGGATGCGGTGCAGGACAGCTCTTCTACCTTTGAGATATTCTTTGTCGCGAGCTCGCAGGACACGCAGTACAACGGGATCTCTGTGGGGTCGGTCTTCGTCACGACAATTGACGACGACCAGGCTGGGGTCGCCATCACCCCGACCTCCATCTCCACGCAGGAGGGCAACCCCAACGCTGCTGTCTTCAGCGTGGTGCTGCACACCCAACCCGCGTCAGATGTGACAGTCTCCCTCGTCAGCGGGAACACAGGGGAGGGCACCGTGTCCCCTGCCCAGCTTGTGTTCCTGCCGAATAGCTGCTCGACCCAACCTGGGGGGCAGTGCACTGTTGGGCGGACGCAGTGGAGCACGCCCCAGGCAGTGCAGGTGTTTTCCGTTGATGACGGCGTGGTGGATGGGGACGTCACCTACACAGTCACCACTTCAGTCACGTCGAATGACGGGGTGTACTCCACAGTGAACCCTGCGGATGTGACGGTTGTCAACGCAGACAACGATGTTGCGGACATCGTCGTGACGCCCCTGCTCAGCGGCACAGCCCCCTTCACCCTGCTGGAGGCGGGGGGCCCTCAGGGGTCTCTGCGGCTTTCCCTGACTCTCTCCTCCAAGCCACAGGCGGACGTCACTGTGGCGGTGTTCACAACTGACTCGACGGAGGGTGGTGTGGATGTCGCGTCGTTCACCTTCACCCCGATGAATTATGATGTGCCGCAGATCAGCACCGTGTCTGCAGTGGACGACAAGGTTATCGATGGGGATGTGGCGTTTGATGTGAATTTCACGGCAACGTCGGCCGATCCCAACTTCAACAACAAATTCGGGGCGCCTCTCAGCATGATCACCGTTGACAACGATGTTGCAGGGTTTATCTTCAAAAAATCCGCATCTCCTCCGGTGGTCATCCCCGATCTCTCCAGGTTCAAGTTGCAGACCACTGAAGCCGGGGGGTCTGACTCCTTCTTGGTGTCGCTCACTACGGCGCCCTCATCTGATGTTGTCATTACCCTGAAGGTCAGCGACCCCTCGGAAGCAGTTGTGTCACCTCTGCTGGTCCGCTTCACTTCGACATCTTACGAAGACATCAAGGTGACGGTCTCAGGGGAGGATGATTCGGTTGACGATGGGAATGTCAGCTACACTATCAACTTCCCGCTGGTCGACAGCAACGATGCGAACTACAAAGGCAAGGCGATACAGCCGATACATGGGGAAACCGCAGACGACGACACCGCGGATATCCTTGTCGACCTTAGGGGGCTCGTCCTCCCAGCCACTGTCGATGAGAAGGGCACTACCCCCCAGAAGTTCTACGTCAGCCTCGCCACAGAGCCGACAGCAGAGGTGCGAGTCCCAATAGCTTCGGGCGACCACACGGAGGGGACCGTGTCCCCGGATGTCCTTGTCTTCACAACCGCAAACTACTCCACGCAAGTGGAGGTTGCAGTGACGGGGTCCGACGATCTGCTGGATGACGGCGATGTGACATGGGCAGTCCTGTTGCAGCCTGCTCAAACCCTCGACCCGGTTTACGCGGGTAGGGTGCCTTCCACTTCGTCCAGGCTTGACTTCATCACTGCAGACGATGACACGAGCCAGGGGCAGGTGTGCATCCTGCCAGGGTGCTCGTGCTGCACCGCGGTGACGCAGGAATCCGCCTTCTCTTCGCAACACACCCTGGAATTTACTGTGGCACTGCTGACGCAACCGCAGTCTGCCGTCGTGATCCCCATCTCCAGCAACGACACCTCTGAGGCGGTTGTGTCTGTGAGCTCGCTCATCTTCACACCCGGGTCCTGGAGTGTCCCCCAGACGGTCATCGTCACCTCTGTGCAGGACAGCGTCGACGACGACGACGTGCCCTATTCCATTGTCATATCCGCAGCGGTGTCGGCTGATCCGAACTTTTCAGGCCTCGATTTGGATGACCTCATGTTGACCAACGCAGACGATGACACCTCCGGGGTGGAGATCGCCCCTCTGAATGTTACGCTGTTCGAGGCAGGGACGTCTGCAGACCAGAGGGGGATTTCAAACTTCAGCGTCGTGCTCCTGACGCAGCCCACCCACGATGTGACTATCGGGCTTTCGCTTTCCGAGGCAGGCCAGGCACTGCTTGCGCTGCAGACTCTGGTTTTTACAGCAAACGTGCAGCCTGTGAGTGGGAAGATCCACTGGTCGACCCCACAGCATGTCCTCCTCACTGTGGTGGATGATGCTGTTGACGACGGGGATTCGTCGCTGTCGGTCCTCACCTCCGCAGCCACCTCACTCGATGTGAAGTACAACGGATACGACCCCCCCGACGTCGGGCTCAAGATCATCGACGACGACACCTCTGGGTTCAACGTGCAACCGACAGGCAGCCTGTTCACCTCGCAGCAGGGCGGGGCTGCCCACTTCACAGTCTCCTTGATGTCGAAGCCTGCCGCTCCAGTCTCGCTGGATGTGACGAGCAACAACACGGCTGAGGGAGTTGTCTCGCCTGAGACGCTGCTGTTCACAGGGGAGAACTTCAGAAACCCGCAGACTGTCACCGTGACCGGGGTGGGGAGCGGGAGTGTCGGGAGCGATGCGGCATACTCCGTCGTGCTGACGAACGTGCAGAGCGCAGACCCGCTGTACAGCGCCATCTCTGTGGATGCCATCCCGAAGGTCGACATCCTCAACGCGGGGACCCCCCTGCCGGGGGGTGTGACTGCGCCGCCGACGCCTCTGCCGCCTGGGCAGACAGCGACGCCTGCGACGCAGCGCTGCTCCGTGTTCTCAGGGCGCTGCCTGCTGAAGTCCAACTCGGCGGTGCTGCAGTGTGCTGCGTCGGGCTGCACCCAGGCCCTCTGCTGCGCAAGCTGTGCCCTGTTCACCTGTGCGGTGGGCACGCTGAGCCCCTCTGCCCCCTGCGGCCCAACAGGGTGCGACGACACCGCCTGCTGTTCCGCCACGCCAGTGCCCCCGGTGACCATCACAACAGATTCAGACGACAGCTCCCTCCCGCCGTGGGCCATCGCACTCATCGTGCTTGGGTCTGTCTGCTGCCTCGCGGTTATCATCGGGCTGATCGCGCTGATGTGTTGGTATGCAGGCGGCACAGCCCAAAGCGGTGCTGCGGCGGCTGCGGCGGAGAAGCAGGTCGAAGTTGCATCCGACCCGAGCCCAGGCCCCACTGAGGTGAAGCACCACCCGCCCCCGCATGAGGAGCACTACCAGAAGCATGTCTACTCCCGGGCAGCGCAGGATGCTTACAGCCCCGAGCCCTTGAATGAAGACATGATCGAGCTGCAGGAGGATAACGGGGAACGCTACGTCGCGCGTTGGAGCAACTCGCGCAACCAGTATTACTACTACCCGGAGGGGGCGGGTGCTGCGGCGAAGGCGGTGTGGGCCCTTCCAGACGAGGCGTGTGTGGTGTCGTGGAAGGGTGGCCCGGATGGTGATACAGCGAGCTATGCCAACAGCGCGATGTACTCCAACCCGAACTATTCGTACGCGCCGGAGCACAACATGTTTGCAAAGGATCCGTACAGCGTGCTGCCCCTGCCTCAGTCGCATGCTGCAAATCCGCTCGACAGCCTCGGGCCTGGGAGGATTGTCTAGGCTCTTCGGCTTTCGTCCCGACGGGGATCCTTCTGTTCATGTTTGTCATGTGTGTGGTCTTGCCAGGATCTTTCCCTGTTTGCGGCTGAGGGTGTGGGGGGGTTTTTGCGATTCATATTCCCTGCTTTGCGCTCTGCTGCCGCGAAGGGGCAAAAAGAGAAGTCTGCAGCATGTGGCTGGCAGCATGTATCTGGCTCGTTTGAGGGGCAGCCTGGGTGGCTCCCCCCGTGCGGGCATGTCGTGGCATGCGCTGCGTTATTTATTTCCTAGAGCTGTGCCAATTGTTAGTATTTTTCTCAACACACTCTGCGGCTGTTCTAAGATCTGGGATGCATGTCAGAACCAAGCTGATGTCAGGCGTCCACAGATGCCTCAGGTGAGCTGGTGAGTCTCGAGGCGTTTTATTGCGGATCTGCCAGGGGTCAATATGTTTTGGCCCTCGACACCCCCCAACTGTTTATACTCGTGCGGATTCAGATTTGCTCTGGCTCAATCGATCGGAGGTCTTGGTGCCGATATCTAAACCACCTTCAGTCGAGCAGTCACTTTTGAGATCCTGTACAGTTTGCCCTTCATCCCTGCAAACCCCTCTGCACGCCCCATCGAACCAAAACCGTAGTAGTAAGATGAAATATAGATGCCGTTGTAGTTTGTTATGTTGTCAAAAAAAAGTACGGAGAACTTAGAAAAGAACGAATGAAAAGCCACACCCGTTGTGGCCACCAAGGGGCCGGTAACACTTTCCACACCTGACACACACTGCGGCACACTGCAACCTTCTGTGCGAGGTGGGACTCTTTGAGAACGCACCACACCACAATGCCATATAAACCGCTCACAACCGGACTCGTGGTATTGGCCGTTTCACACTTCCTTCTTTCGACCATGCCATACATCTGACGCCACACTTGGCTCTTCAGACCCCTGTGCACACACAGGCCAGGCCGTGCGCCACCTCTTGGACCCCTTCCTGATGGATCAGGTAAGACACATCTGCCCCACACCCATGCAGGGTTGGCACAGTAGTTACAACTGGCATAAGGAACAGTGGATACAAACTCCCGATGGTATGGTTCTCCAGCCACACCTTGTTCGTGTGGTTGCAGGCCCGACGGTAAACAAGGTCTGTGATAAGACGTGCGGGATTGCCCCCCCCACCCTACCCCCACCACCCACCCACCCACCCACACGCCCCCCCGCTTGTTGTCCGGCTACCATTTTCTTTTGTCGCACCTTTCTCGTTTCCCCCTTGATGTGCTTTGAGGCTGGGCGCGCAGTGACGTCTACCCCTTTCACCCAACGCTCACATCCTTATCAGATCTCGGGGTGGAGGAGTGGCTGTTTCCTCCCCCCCTGCCCCTACACACCCCTTGCGATGTGGGCTTAGCCGGTGTGGTGCATGGCTGGCATATCAACCCCGACACAGTCTCTGACGCTATCCCCATCGCTGTCAGCTTCTGTGACACCGACGCAGACGCAGACTGCGAGTTTAACTCAGAGCGCATCGGCAACACTCACCCAATCAACGACTGTGACTGAGACTGCAACCACAACTCCGACAGCAACATTTAGTGCGACAGCAACAGCAACTCTAACCAGGACCCTGACGCAGACCCTGACGAAAACCTTGACGCAGACCTTGACTCAGACGTTCACGCAGACAGTCACTGGGAGTGTGACACCGACAAGATCTGCGAGCGACACTGTGACAGATACCTTCTCTGCGACAGAAACATCAGTGCCAACACCAACACAGATCCTCACACCGTCAGCCTCCGGGACTGCGAGCCTGACCCTCCCCAGCCTCACTCTCCCCACCCTCACGGCAACCCTTTCCGCAATGGCCAGAACGCCGACACCAACACTCTCACTCACGCTGACCCACAGCCTGAGCGAGTCCCGCAGCCTCTCGGACACAGTCACGGTGACCACCATCACCGGTGCAACCCCTACGCTGTCGCACACCCTGACACCGACGCAGACGCTGACGGCGACCGCAACCCCCTCACTGACGGGGACCATCTTCATCCCTGTCGACGATGACGACGACGGGCTGCCTGCTGTGTGGGTGGTCTTCATTGTGGTAGGGTGCATCCTCTGCCTTGTTGTCTGCCTGCAGCTGCTCTACCGATGGTACGACAAGGGAGCCCGCAACAGGGGGGAGGCCCTGTATGAGGTGGACCTGAGTGAGCGTGACATGGGCATCGACCTTGAGGACAAGCCGGGCCGGGAGCGGAGACGAGCCGCAGATGGAGACAAGAAGATACGAGGAGTGCCCATCCGTGCCGTCCGCCAGGGCAGCGCCGCGGATCTACTGGGCATCACGCCCAACCACAGGGTGGTGCATGTCGATGGGAAGTTCATCAAGGGAAGGGAGGATTTCATCGACTCCTATCTCAACAAAGACAGGGTGTGGATGCTGCTGGCTCACGCGCCTCTCTCTGAGGAAACCGTCGCATGGGTTGCCGCAGCGGTGGCGATTGCTGCAACCGTTGTGGGGCGGACACATCCTTCGCCTATCACCTCGATTAAGAAAGGGGAAGACAATATGACAACGCCCCTGGTGCACTCCGACTATCATGCGATGCATATGGGCGTTCCTGACTCGGTGGCGCAGCAGCTGTCTGCATCCTCAGTGATGGCAGCTGCGCGGATGGAGAACAGAGAGGAGGACGCGCGTGATGCGATCCTCGGCACCGAGGAGACTGCGCGGAAGTCGTTTGACTCCATGTCACCCCAGCGCGGGCAGCGGGGCTTGCTTGAGCTGGATCAGCACGTCATGTTCTCACACCCAGGCACAGCCGACCTTGGTCTGGAGAACCCGCTCGCAGCGATACCCCCGCACAGCGATAAACGTGTCGATGCCTTCAACCCCATGCTGCTCGTGGATTACATGCATTCGTCAGGGTCTGTCGGGGGGGTTGGCGCCATCGGGGAGCAATATCTCGACACGATGGTCTACTGCCCCAGCAGGGGTGTGTGCGCCGTCCCGTTTCTGAAGGTGACGGCTTCGATGCCCCCGTCGAGCAGGCAGGTGATTCTGACCCCCTCAGAGCTGCGGGTGGAGCACAATTCTTCGGCGAAGGTCGACGTGGCGGTGCCTCTGGAGCACGTGCAGGATGTGCTGCATTCGGATGATGGGCTTGTTGGCATTGTGGTGCCACGGCAGCCGCACGACCTCTGCATGCAGTTCACGCCTGCTTACTCGCGGACCTTCCTTGTTGCGCTTGGCAATGCCTATATGGCACGCACTGGTGTTTCGATCACAGCCCGCCGCTTCACAACCGCACAGCTGATCAGCAAGCCGATCTCAACCCTGCTTCGCCTTGAAGTTGTCGATTTCTGAACCCACCCCGAGCAAACGAAATCAACGAGTTGCATGCGTGGGCTTCACAGAAATCCGGGTCGTGGGAGCGACGGATGCACGGGCCGCTGACGGGGGAGAAAATACCTTTCTGCGGCGGATTTGTCCATACGTCGCTCAGGGCTTCTCTTTGCTGAGGCAACCAGGTGGAGGGCGGTTTGTGTTCGGGGGGCGCAAAGGGCCCTCGTCTCGGCAGGCGTGGGCACTGCCCATTCAAAGCTGTGTTCGTGTGTCACAAACAAATGTCAAAAAATGCCTGGCGGGGGGTTAGGGGTTGTGTGTGTGCCTCAGTGGAATGCATCCAGTGCGATGTATCCCCTCATGTCCCCCCCCACCCCTTCATCTTCCTGCCACCCCCGTGCGCCGTTTTGTATTTGTGGCAGCAACAAAACTAGAGCCAACTGAAATCCTGTGTTTGTTGTGCGCCGTGCTGGGATCGCCTTTGGCAGAATCTGCATCAAGAGATCAGGAGCAGGTGCTCGGGTGCGATCTACACTGCAACGTAACTTCCGCATCTCTGTTGTGGCGAGATGCGCTGGTCGGATCCCTGAGGGCACTGGGGACTGTACAGACAGCCCCTCTTTAACCAGGAGGTGCTGTGAAATAAAGTGAGGTTTGCCAGCGTTACCCAGATGTTCACTGAATAGATACCTTTTTACTAACCGGCGTTGGCCGCAGGGATATGGGCGGGGTGAGTCTTTCTGTCGATACAAGGGAGGGTTTGAAAACGGCGCAGCACCTTTGCTGGTGCTGCGTCTGCTGCCCAGATCCCTTGTGCGCTGGACACGTGCTGTGTGCTCACCCCCTCGTTGCCCAGTTATTCGTGCGAAGACTCCCTGTAGCATTCTCAATGGTGGGGTTGGTCAACTTGAACGAAACAAATTTTCTAACTGCGGGGTGTGGGTGTGCCCCACATCCCCACACTCCACAATCCACGCCCCCGTCCAACAGTGCTGGCAGATGAGATGTACGCAAAATGTAGCAGTGTAGCTGGCAGTTTGCAGGACTGGCCTGACACCTCACCCGCTTCACCCCCCCAGAAGCGTGTCAAATAAATGTTCACACGGTGGGATCTTGTAAATTTTACATGTATAACTACAAGTATAATACATGTATTATACATGTATAATACTTGCATGTCAACTATTATACATGTATAATACATGTATATGCCTGAAATATACATGTAAAATACATGTATATCAAGTAAAAATACATGTATAATACTTGCATGTCAACTATTATACATGTATTTTTACTTGATATACATGTATTTTACATGTATATTTCAGGCATTTACATGTATTTTACATGTATAATACTTGTCATGCAAGTATTATACATGTAAAATACTTGCATGACAAGTAAAATACTTGCATGCAAGTAAAATACATGTATTTTACTTGCATGCAAGTATTTTACTTGTCATGCAAGTATTATACATGTATTTTACTTGTCATGCAAGTATTTTACATGTATAATACTTGCATGACAAGTATTATACATGTAAAATACATGTAAATGCCTGAAATATACATGTAAAATACATGTATATCAAGTAAAAATACAAGTATAATAGTTGACATGCAAGTATTATACTTGTATTTTTACTTGATATACATGTATTTTACATGTATATTTCAGGCATATACATGTATTATACATGTATAATACATGTATATACTTGTAGTTATACATGTAAAATTTACAAGATCCCACCGTGCACATAAACGCCCCCCCCCCCCTCAGGGGTGTAAATAAGGCCGACTCCCGACTCGCGCCGGATTTTTTGGGATTGGGAGGGTTGCCTTGCTTCCCTTAGGGAATGTGCGGTATTAGGCACCCCATGGCCAAAATGACCCCACTGCGATCCGCACAGACTCCAAATATTCAAAAGAAAGGGTTTTTGGAACACCCGAGGAGGGGGGGTCCCGATGGGTGGGTGGGGGTGTGGGGGTCCCGCTGGGTGGGACATGGTGTGTGCCTCCCAGTCATCTTCTTCATTACCGGTCTCTGAACTGGGGTGAGTTCATTGCCAAACCACTGCTGTGAATACGGCGCCCCTTTCCCGCCCCTTTTGCCAGATCCTGGCAGCTCCCAAGAAGAGTTGTGTTCCGCCCTCATCAGGTGGTTGAGCATACCGCAGCGCACACGTGCACAACCACACACACTCCACACAGATGCGTCACACATGTGACGCAACTGTTGCGACACAACATGCCTCAGGTAGAGGCAGTAGTGTTTGACTCACAGCCAACATAGCTCTCAGTGGGGCCGTGGATGGTGTGGATGCATCCATGCATGCATCCACGGCATCCAGGGATGCCCGAAAATGTCAAAAAATGGATTTTTGATTTGGCATACAGGCATTCATCCACTGCAGGCAGGCCTGCATGCAGGGCTTCGGAGCTCCAGGCTGTGTGTGGATGCATCCACAAAATTTGTGGATGCATGCGCTGCATGCACGGGAAATACTGAGAGCTATGCAGCCAAATACTGCTGCCGTGAGTGAGGTGCTCGCAGCGTGTGGGGCGCTGCGGGCGAAGTGGGGGGTTGGCTGGGACAGCCAACATGGCGCTGTGCGTCGCGTGCTTCTTCGCGGACCACCTCGCACGCGGGAAGACCCCGCAAGCGCCGAGTCAGTCCGCCCTGACCGAATGGTGGGCGACTGCTGGAGGGTCCATGGGACTCTCCACGGCAGAGGTGGCCGTACTACAGGATGAGTGCAGGATTGAGTAGGGTTTGAGACCGCCTGTCCCCCCCAGCCCCCCACCCCAGGTACCTTAGGTGACTGTAAATAACCGACTCCCGACTCCCGACTCCTGACCCCCAAACCTTATTTACAGCCCTGCCCCCCCTCACCGCCTTGCGGTCCAACCACCAAGCCACTGACAGACAACTGCTACACACCCTCCCGTTGTGCATTGATCTGCCTTGTACAACATATCTGGTGTAGTGACTACAAAAAGGACTAACATTGCGAGAAGGTGCTGGGAGATTTACTTTTCCATTCCCTCTCGACGATCAAACCCCCCCCACCGCCGGCACGCCATGTTCGGCAGTGAATATGCACTGGCACTCCTGCACTCCACACACCACCCTCATTGCAGAGAGACCAGAACTCATCCACCCACCCAGTCAAAATGGTGAAGTACTCCGCGTCCGTGAAGAACGAGGACCAGGTTGCGCGCGCCAAGGCGTCGGACATCCGTGTTCACTTCAAGAACACGTGGCAGGTGGTGCGCACCCTGCGTGGCATGCCCCTGAAGAAGGCGCAGAAGTACCTGGAGGACGTCCTTGAGCACAAGCGTTGCATCCCGTACATCCGCTTCTCGCACGCCGCCGGGCGCACCCCCCAGGCGAAGGAGTTCGGTGTGACCCAGGGTCGCTGGCCGCGCAAGTCGGTGGAGGTGATGCAGGGGCTCCTGAAGAACGCCGAGTCCAGCGCTGAGCAGAAGGGGCTGGAGCTGAACGACCTGAAGGTCGGCCACGTGCAGTGCAACCGCGCCCAGAAGATCCGCCGTCGCACCTACCGTGCCCACGGTCGTATTGGGGCCTACATGGTATAGCACCTTGCCTTGCACATATGCTGTTCTTTGGCTTTCTCCTTTGACCTTATGTTCAATCTTACACACACACAGGCGTCGCCCACCCACATCAACATGATCCTGGAGAAGCGTGACGCTGTCGTGCCGAAGCCGACGTCGCAGGCCAAGCGCCTGGGGTACGTGAAGCCCCCGGCCCACAAGCGCTTCGGTGACCGGTATGTGCAAATATATCCCTTTTGGAAGATGAGACCCACAAGGTCGGTTGTCAAGCCCTCCCGAGAGCGAGGAACAGGGAGGGCCTGGGGAAAGGATTGTATCTTGCGGCTTTGCCGGAGTTATTGATCGCACGTGCTGGCTCTCAATGCAGGTGATTCTTCGCAACCACCCCACCACCCCACACACAGCGCCCACCGTTGCACCTACAAGTAATCTGGGTGCCGATCACATAGTTGATGCTGATCAAAACGTCAGGATGTCCGTGATCTCTCTCGAAGGTGCATGAGAAGAATGCAAAGACAGCCCCCCACCCCTACCCCCCCACCTCCTGCCCCGCCTACATCCCTTCAGATTTTTTTTTGAACAGTTGTTTTTTTGCCGCTTGTGCCCACAGCCGCGAACATCCAATCATTCTTCTGGCCATCCCTTGCATCGCATCGTGCAACACCACCCCAACGGGAATCCACCCACACCCACACTCTCACTCTACACAACGATTTGAAAACTAAAAGCCATATCCCCTACCACCACCACCTCCACACCACACCACCACCCACCCCAGGCACGGCAAGCAACCACGCAACCCTCGCCCCACCCCCACCCCCTTTCCTCACCCGGGGCATGCATCGCCTGCGCTAAAGCCCTACGCCGCACACAATGTCCGACACGGGGAGCGCATTTCTGCTGCTGCTCCTGGGTTGCCTCTCTGCATGCGCCGTGTCGGGTGCCGCCGCACCACCCCTGCCGAGGTGCGCACCTCAGGACCGAGCCACTGCGGCAATCGCCGGGGTCCTGACCACACCTGTGGAGCCCTGTTATGAGGTCACCACGATCCACCGCACCCTGCAGTCGTGGGGCTGCAAGATCAACAGCCTCACCACGGAGATCCTCAGCGCGAAGCCCTTCGGCGCTGCGGCACTCTCGGGGCTCCAGGCGGGGGACCGCTTGCTCTCCGTCATCCGTGCCGACACAGAGGGGAACCACACGGGGCATGCTGTCGGCCACAGCACCTCCGACATGTGGCACCGCTTCGCCGACAGCACAGCTGCGGGCGTGGTGGAGCTGCTGTCCGACCCGGACACCAGGTCCGCGCATGCCCTCGTCATCCGGGAGCCCACCTGGGCAGGCCTCTGGGAGTCTCAGCAGGGCCGCATCGGCATCCGCAAGGTGAAGCTCTTCACAGTCCGCTTCAACAACAGGAGCATCCCTGCGAAAACCGTGGGCCCCTCGGGCCCCCCAGACCAGCCCTGCCCGCAGGGCGGCGCCCCGCCACCCCCGGGCTTCAGCAGGCTCGAGGGAGGCATGTGCGGGGAGGGACTCTACCTGCGCTGGGTAGCAGGGGCCCTGGAGCTCTGCTTCGCAGACACGGAGGAGGGCGAGGGTGTGGAGGAGGAGGGCGGGGAGGGGAAGGAGGAGGGCCTGCTCGGGGTGGGCCGCTGCAGGGCGCGGTTCTTTGCGGAGAGGGTTCACCCCACGCTGACCGTCTCGCTGGCGCCGGAGAAGGATGGGACGTACACCCTGCCGACTTTGAGGAAGTCGAAGATGCAGCTTGCGGCAACCCTCATGTCGATGTACAACGTGCTGCTCTACGTTGGGTACCGCAGCCGCACCTGCCTGGAATGCATCGCCCACTCCGAGATTGTCGCAGGTGTATCGCGAACCCTCAAGCTCTCCGACGCAGCGCCCGGCGTGTCGGTGGTGCGCATCGATGCCGACGCAACATCCTCCAGCGCTCTCCTCCGCCGCCACGCCGCCACCACCGCACCAACCTTTGTCTTCCTCCGCTGGGGCACCGCCAAGCGCTACCGAGGCGCTGTCGGTGTGGCACCCCTCTCCGACTGGGTCGCGCTGCTCGCCTCCAGCGGCTGCTCCCCCCCGCGGCTGGGCACCCCGGTCCCACCCCCCGCCAGCCTCAGCCTGTCCCTCGAGGTCAACCTGCAGAGCCTGGGCCAGCTGGCGCGTGACTACGTCTGGCCGCGCCTGCGGCGCCGCATCCACACCCTACCCAACGCAGGGTGCACCCTCCTGGCTGGACCCGAGGGTGCTTTGGAGGAGGCGGATATTGTCACCATCACGAAGAACTTCACCTTCGACAAGGGGGTGGTGCGTCTGCCTGGCGCAGGGGCGTGGCTGCCAGCTGCCTCGGAGGGTGGGGGCGGAGGGGGGCAGTTCCGCACCGCGGGGAAGGCGCTGTCGCGCATCGTGTCCTTCATCAACACACACGCCACGCCTGCGGCTGTCGAGTGGGAGGCGCACCACGCCCTGAGCTCCCCGCGCTTCGTGCTGTACCCCGGGTCGGAGGGGGTGGGGTCCCCTTTGGGAGAAGCCTTCCTCCACGCAGCCTCCCTGGCGCAGAGTGTTGAGGACACCCGCCGTGGGGAGGCGCTGCTGGCGGCAGGCACTGCGGAGGCTGTGGAGGGGGAGAAGCCGAAGCCTCCGCCCGACAGCAGCAGCGCGCCCCCTCCCCGCCAGGCAGTGCGCATGTTCACGGTGGCGGAGACGGAAACCGCAGAGGGGTCTCGTCGGGCTGCCTCCCGCGGCGTGACCCCCGGCGGGTCTGGCCGTGTCGTGCTGTGGGATGCCTACAACAGCGGCGGGTTCTCCCTGGATCCTGCCCAGTGGTGCGGCGCGGGGGGTGCCGCCGGCTGCACCTCGGAGAGCATCGAGGCTTTCCACCAGTCTTACTCCAACGGTTCGCTCCTCTCCGGTCTCCAGTCTGGCCTCGACAGGGGTCCCGGCACAGTCGTGGGGCACACCCACGGGGCTGTAGTGAGGGAGGAGGGGTTCAGCCTCATCCTCTATGTCCCGGTGTCGGTGCAGCACAGGCGCCTGCGGGGCACCCTGCGTGCCGTGCAGGCCGCGCTTGAGGAGGTGTCCCCCGGGGTGCGGGTTGCGTCGTACCACATGACGCTGTCGGATAACGAGTGGGCTGCGCCGCGCAACGCGAGCCCTTCGGGTGGGGTTGGGCCTGTGGAGGTTGTGCACGTCCTCAGCGCCTCCCGCCCGGAGGCGGAGGGGATGTTCCGCAAGACCTCGCTTGTCGTGAGGGGGAGCCCTGTGTGGGAGAGTTTGGACCGGTCGGGGCGTGCGCTGTACACCGACAGTGCCGGGCATTGGTTGGTCGGGCAGGCGTCTGCGATTGACAGCGAGTCAGGTTGGGTGTGCTCCGAGTTTCCGGAGCCGGGTGTGCCGCCCCACGAGGTGCGGAGGTGGGCCTTTTGGGATCCCAGCGTAGCGCTGTGGCGCCGCGACCCGCTGCTGAAGGTGGTGGGTGCGGCCCCCGTGCTGCGGCTGTGGCGGGGGGGCGTGTTGCTGGCGGAGTGCCCTGCGCCTGTGCTCAGCAAGGCGCCTGCAAGGGAGGGGAGTTGCCCTGCAGGGGGTCCGAGCGATGCTTCTGTGCACAGCGCAGTGCGGTGCCTTCGCGGCCTCGTGTGAGGGTGTGGCTTGGTGTGGTTGCCAGTTTGGCGTAGCCCAGCTGTGAAAACCTTGTGACTTTTTTTGTTCGTCTTTGTGTCTTTCGCCGGATCTTGCGAAACAGTTCCCCACCCCTGTCGCACCCACTTCGTCAGGCCTGGCGGGGCGGTGGTGTGTAGAAGAGTGGGGGGTGAGGGAGGGAGGGATGGCCTGTGCTGTGTAACAAAAGGATGTATGGTGGAGCGTGTGGGTGCTGGCGGTGGGGCAGCACGGAGGCTTGGGAGTGCAGACATAGGGGGTGGGGGTGGTGGGTTGTCATCTCAGCACGATCTTGCGGTGGGTCATAAGCAATGCCTCAGCGACGGAAGCATGCGCAGTGACGGTGTTATCAGGCAGGCACCCTCCTCCCTCGTGTTTTTCATCACGCGCGCCTGTTGTGTTGTGCGATCACCCCGCATCATCACAGCCACAGGAGGACCGGCACGGGGCAGCGCACAGGCGCACAGCCCCGACGCGATGGTCATACACGCTCACCCGTCACCGGCACCACAGCCACTGCCTGGGCAGCAGGAGCAGTTTGGGAATGCGCCGTACTACAGTGGGACCCATCCGCAGCAGGGTGGGTACCAGCAGCCCGTGCCAGGCCCAATGCCGTATGGGGTCCCGCAGCAGCAGCAGCAGCAACAACCGCAGCAGCATCCGCCGCCGCAGCAGCAGCAGCAGCCCATGCCAGGTCAGGTGGGGCAGTCACCCGTCCAGCATGTTCTCCATCCTCAGGCGCAGCCCCAGCCTCAGCCTCAGCCACAGCAGCAGCAGCCATTGACGCAGCAGCATCTTCAACAGCAACATATGCAGCAGCAGCAGCAGCAGCAGCAGCAGCAGCAATTTCAACAGTTGCAGCAGCAACAGCAGCAGCAGCAGCAGTACCATCAACATCAGCACCAGCAGCATCAGCAGCAGCAACGGCCTGCAACGCAGCAACAGACGCAGCAGCAGACGCAGCCGCAAGCCCAGCCGCAACATGCACAGCCTCAGGCGCAACCGCAACCACAGCCACAGCAGCACTTCCAGCACCACCAACACCAGCAGCAACAGCAGCAACCACAGCAGGTGCCGCAGCAAATGCAGCCGATGATCAACACAGCGTTGCCCCAGCCACCGGCACAGCCACTGCAGCCAGTGGCCCCGATGGAGCTGACCCGGCGCCCCTCGGGGCAGGGCATGGAGCCTGTGTATGTGCAGTCGCAGCCGCAGCAGGTTCGTGCCGCAAGCCACCAGCTGCCGAAGGTGCAGCACCAGCAGTACCAGCAGCACCCCCTGGCGTCCCCTCAGGTGCCAGCGATGCAGGTCCCACAGCCGCCCCCGCAGCAGCCGTCCCCGCCACCGCCTGTCGCCCTCGCGCCGCAGGGGTCGGGGAACATCGCCGTGTTGCCTGCGAACACGCCGCCTGTCAAGCTGACCCTCAGTGTGCTGCAGTCTGATTTTGGGGTCCTGGTGGGAAAGAACGCAGCAACGCTGAACACATTGCGGGAGAAGTGCAGCGACGTGTCGATTAAAGTGCCCCGGCAGTCCTCGCCACCCGGAAGCAAAGTGACGCTGGAGGGGTCTGTCGAAGACTGCTACAAGGCGAAGGCTGAGATCGAGGCGCTTTTGATGACCCCCATCGCGGTGATTAGCCAGGATGGGCAGATCTCCACCCCCACCAGCGCTGCACTGCCTAACTCGTTCAACAGCACCGACGGCGACACCGCCTCAATCTCCTCACACGGCACCAAGTCGGTGAACGACATCAGCTCCGAGCTGGACCTGGTGGAGTCTATCGGAAAGCTGCGCCAGACAGGTGCCCTGTCTGACGAGGAGTTTTCAAGGGCGAAGACAAAGCTCTTCTCCAACCTCATGAAGAAGCTCGCACTTCGTAGCCGCGATGACGGCCGGCGCAGGGAGCCCCCCAAGGGGCTTGCGAGCATCCAGGCAGGGCACGTGGCACACCCCGATGACTGGCTGTGCCCCGACTGCGGGAACATGAACTGGCACTCCCGCAAGCAGTGCAACCGCTGCTATGCGAAACGGAAGAGACAGACTACAGTCAAGCGCTTCACCGCCAACGTTGCAGCCAGCCAGCGCATGGCCAGCAGCTGCAAGGGGGACCTCACACCCGGGGATGGTGATCTGAGCTATGGCGCAGGGTGGGAGCCCGACCCAGCCTCCCCTGCTGGCTCGCATTGGTACTGCCTGGACGCGGGGACAAGCCGTGTGGTTTGTGGTGTTGTGATCAAGCCGTCGAAGGACAAGTGGGTGACTGCCTTTCACGTGTCCTCCTCCACCGACGGGGCGGACTGGAAGCCTGTCGACGATGCGGCTGTCTTCCAGGGGTGCATCACAAGCGAGGCCTCGCGAACCGCCATCTTCCTGAAGCCAGTGATCTGCAGGTACATCAAGATCCACCCCACGTCGTGGCACGGCGAGCTCCGCATGCGGTGTGGGCTTGTCCTGTGCGCCATCGACAAGTCGAACAAGCTGCCCTCCTCAGCCGCCTCCCCCGCCACACCCTCCAGCTCTGACAAAGAAGCTGCGAAGACTGCGGCGCGTGAGAAGCTTGAGAACTTCTTCACAATGCATAATCCGGAGAAGCTCTCCAACATCGACCAGATCCTCGACTACTGCGAGAACAGCAAGATGGAGTACGCTGACCTCTATCGAAAGCTGGAGGCGAAGTATGCTAACGGCGAGAAGTCGCAGATATCCAGTGTCATTGTCTTGAACACATGCACGGCGAAGGCTGTGCGCTTCCGGTCAGACTGGAGCAAGCTGCGCGTTGGGAAGCTGCGGCAAGCTATTGCACACAGTTTCCAGGTGCCTGCGGAGGTCCAGCTGCTCACGACACGCGCTGGGCTGGAGGTTGAGAACGATCAGTCGATTTGTGCCGACCACGACATCGGGCAGCACTGTGTCCTCTTCCTTGAACACCTCATCCACACCGCCGTGCAACCCGGTTCCGACGAGTCGGACATCATCGATATTTCCGTGGAATAATGCAGCAGTAGTATACAAAAGTTGTTTTTGCCTTTTTCCGAAGGTGGGGGGGGGGTAGGGGGGTCAAATGGGGGTGACACACACGATTTTTCAAAAAACCGGCGCAGAGGCCCCAAAGCCCCCGTAAACCCTCCAAACCCCCCCAGATCGGTCCGGAAACCCATCGAACCCCACTTTTCCACCATTCCGGGCACCTCAGGTGCCCGAATTGGGGTACCTAAATTTTGTGCCACCGTTTGGTACCGTACAGTGCCACTGTGTGGGAGGTTGGAAAAGAAAATGCCCCAACACACCACATCTGAGGGTTGCAATGCATGTTGCTTGCCAACCACGTCATCCGGTGGGTGTCAGGCGCTATGTAGGTGGCATTAGCCAGGTCTTCGATGTGTTCTGGCTTGTATATATACCTCCCTGCCTGCGGCACAGGCACTGCCTTTGTCCCCCACACCAGCCACAGAGAGCGTATTGTACTCGGTCCACGGTTGCTGATTCATTGTGATGCGTTGTATCCTCGAGTGAACGTCACACACTAGTGGCACCACCACCCGCCATCCGAGAGCTGTATTGACTTTTCGCGCTTCCGTTGTATTCACCTCGCCACGCATATTGCACCGTTCAGTACCAGTGCTCTTGGGCCAGGCAAAGTAGACCGCAGCAACTACCAATTCTGGCACAATGGGTACCACGACAGCGCACTTCATGTGTTCCCGGAATGTACAGCTCGTGTTGCAACAGTCGTTGTCAACACATCCCGGTTGTGGAGCACTGCTGCACAGGAATCACACGACCATCTGGACTGTTCCGTACCTACAGGCAGCCTCCCGGTGCATGGTGGCAGGGAGGTATATATACAAGCCAGAACACATCGAAGACCTGGCTAATGCCACCTACATAGCGCCTGACACCCACCGGATGACGTGGTTGGCAAGCAACATGCATTGCAACCCTCAGATGTGGTGTGTTGGGGCATTTTCTTTTCCAACCTCCCACACAGTGGCACTGTACGGTACCAAACGGTGGCACAAAATTTAGGTACCCCAATTCGGGCACCTGAGGTGCCCGGAATGGTGGAAAAGTGGGGTTCGATGGGTTTCCGGACCGATCTGGGGGGGTTTGGAGGGTTTACGGGGGCTTTGGGGCCTCTGCGCCGGTTTTTTGAAAAATCGTGTTTGTCCACGTAAAAGGGTGGCATTTGACCCCCCCTAGGGGGGGGGGGGGGTGGGGGGGGGTCGCGGATAAGATTCCACTACACCGGAATGCAACGAAGGACAGTCTGGTGCCTTGGGCTGTTCGGGATCATCCCTTCATGTGATATCGAGGTGCGATGGTCCTGGGTTTGCTTTTGAAGCCGTCCAGTCTGAATCAGGCAGGGACACAGGGGGAGGGTCAGTAGCGGAAAACTTCTTCTGAATACAGCCAGCGAAAGTCCTGGACTCTTTTATTTCTACACAGACGGTGAACCCGTTTCATCCCTTCACAATGGGGGGGGGGGCCTTCATTCTGTGTCAGATTCAGTGTTGCAGCCTATTTTGTTGGGGCCCTCACTTATTCTGCACTTCTGAGCGAAAATACCCCCCCCCAATACTTGCTGAACTGACCCCACTGTGTGCCCGAAAACAGGTGAAAGTGGGCAAAATGTATCCTCAGGTCGCTTTGGGATTTGGCCGAGCCGCCCGTGCCCGTCCATATGACTTCTCTGAATCAAAGAAATCGTGTGAAAGAAAGGGGCCAGGAGGGTGGCAGGCCGCGTCCCGAAAGAACCTTGTGTTCATGACAGGTGTGATACTTTTGGCCTTGCCAGAAGCAGGCCTCGAGATCTGCTGTTGCAGAGCGTGCACACGGGTGTCCGAAAAAGCAGGAGTCATGTGAAGAACAGGTGTCCCACGGACCAACGCAAATACACGATATTTTGTTGCTGTTGGCTGTGGCGAAAAACAAACAAACAATCAAATCACCGGATCTGTTGCCAGCTGTTCAGTTATTCGTGAAACCCCTGATATGCCCCCCTGTCCCTCCTTCAGCTTCGGGTGATTCCAGTATTCCGTACTCTTTTAATCTCCACCCCACCATGCCCCCCCCCCCCCCCGTGCCCGAGTGTGCTTCTGATCCCTTGTTTTTTGCGACTTCAAGAGGAGGGGGTGCGTGGGGGATGGGGAGAGGGGGGGGGGGGAGGAAGAAGGGCGCTGATCTGTGGCTCGTGCTTGGGGGCTTGCAGCTATATATATCCCTGCTCTGCAGGGTATAACAATGACCTGCCACCCATCTCAGCCACCAGCCCCACCCGCCCCCCCCCCCCCCCCCACCCACCCCCACCCCCCCCCCATTCTATTTTCTCCCAACAAGGTGGAAATGCAACGATCGGGGAAGTACGAGGTGCTTGACATCGCACAGCATATCCTGCGGCTGCCAAACAACCACGCACACTTCCAGAGGCCAAATTATCTGTGTGTTTCGTGCGATTGGGGACCCTCTGCTCTGAGGCGGTTTAGGTGCATTTCCTCGTATGTATTGGAGAAAATCGCCGATTTTTTTGCCGGAAGTTTGCCGATCCAGCAGAGTGGCCCCCATTGACACCACACCAGTGGGCCCAAACATTTTTTTCTCTCGCGTTTCTCTCTCTGACCCTTCATATTCTTCATGAATGATCCTGCACGAACCCCTGTTGTATTGCCTGACCCCCCCCCCCCCCTCCCCCCCCAAACCCAACCCAACCCCCCACACTCCAACCTGCCAGATTTTCGCTGTCACAAGATCCCCTTCACAGCGTTCAGCATCTGCACACATGGCACTAAGCAGGCTGCCGTTGACGTTCGTACAAACCAAAGAGCGCAACCACCACCCCCCCCCCCACTTCTGCTTGCCACAACCTGCCGACCCCCCCCCCCCCAACTCCCCTGGTGCTGCCCCCCCCCTCCCTCGTTGTTGGGTTGCTCTTGCCTCTCTGTGTTCGCACGCCCCCCCCCTCGCTTCCAGGAGAGGAGGAGGAACTGGCGGGAGGACAACGCCATTCATACCCTTCACTGTGGTCCTCCCCCCCTTCCCCTCCCCCCAGGAAGAAAATGGACAAAAAAAATGAAATGTCGAGCAGGCGCCTGTTCCGTCTCCTCTCGCACGCCAAGGCGAATGGGGTTGTCGTGGGCTGTCCATCGTTCTTAGAAGATAAATGCGAGCAGGCTGTGGATTGCCTGTCATACATAAAATACAAGATATATCGGGACCACATGTCCTCACTGCGGCTCGCATTCCCCCCACCACCCCATCCCACCTCCGACCCCCCCCGGTCCTCAGATAGCCACCTCTCAGCTCTTACTCGCATTGCTCTTTCGCCGAACATATTTCCCCACACATATCCCCACGTCTCCCCCGTCTATCTCGCTGCGATATCTACTTCTCTGTCCCTGCGCTCTGCAGAAAGCTGCCGGGCTTCCTCCTTGTTCTTCACTTGTTGCCTCTCGTTCTGTGGGTCCGATGGGGTCGCGGGATTTCCAAGCGCAGACCCCAACAAAACAAAAAACCGGGCAGGCGGCAGGGTTTTTCTTTTGCTCGAATCGTGTCAAAGGTGTGGCAAAAGCTACTTTCAGCCTGCCCGCGTTGAACGATTTGGGCAACTTTTTTTTTCGTGGCCCTGCCCTTAGCAGCAAAACCCTCCCCCGGTGCGAGGGGGCGGAAGAACCCCTTCAGGTTCTTCTGGCCGCACGGCGGTGTTGCCTGTTCCTGCCTGTTATGACAGTTCGGCGGAGCCCACCTGGAGAAACTTTCTGTGATAGATAGTAGACAGATAATTTCCCCGTTGACTAAGGCCCCCGTTTTGTGCGGTTTGCAGAGCATCACACAAAAGTGGTTTCAGCTCCTCTGCGGTTTCGATGTATTGGCTCTAAATGTTGCCCAAGAAGATAATTGCGTGTGCATTCTTGTGATCCCTGAAGCTAGCCTTTCACTGAAATGCATCTCCCTGCAAGAATATGCCGACGTTGCAAGCTGTGGTAAGGTTGGCCGTATCATGGTTTGACGTCGGACCAATAAATATTGCAGAGGCGGTATTGTGAAACACTCAGGATCCAACGAGGTCAGTGTGTCAGACACAACCTTACTTTACTGCAGAACACGATGATGACCACCGACCACCTTCATCATCGAGTCTGGGGAAACAGGGAGGGGGGGGAGGGCTTGAAAAGCAATCGGTTGAATGTGTGTCTAGAGCTGGGTGGGGCAGTTGTGGGAGGGTGTTTTGCCTCCGGCTGCCCTCCAGCTCGGCTCGCTGCCGGTTTCAGCCAAATCATTTTCAGATGGAACGACGAACAGAAATAACAAAAAAGGAAACCCCTCTCCTTCCCCTGCGACCTGTGTTCACGCCCATTGACTGCTCGTTCCGCACGTCAGGCGTGGTGGCCATCAAGAAATACCAAGAAAATAACCAATCATGTTGTGCGTGCGATGGGTGTTAAAATACCCCGTGGTCCTTCAGGACCCACCTCGTGTTTTTGTTGTTCCAGAGAGGAGTGGAGTTCGAGATGGGTTAGCGGGTGTGGGTAGGGGAGGGGGGGTGCGTTTTGTGTCTGTGTCTGTTGGAATGAATGAATGAATGAGAATAGCATATCAAACGGATGAAGAAGATGGATAGAAAGTAAGTAAATCAACGTTGTGTGCACCGAGGGCCACGCTGTTGGCCGTCAGAACAGCAAAAGGACAAGATCACACCGCCCCGCAACTGCGGTTGTCACAAGGTCAAGGTCACGAAACACTTGAACCTATTTGCTGTTGCCTCGACCCCGCGTGCGGAGCCGGGAGCAGATGAACGAGGTCAGGACCGGCTGATCGCCAGACAGATCTCCAGACAGCAAAGCTGTGATTTTCTCGATGTGCCCGTGAGTGCTTGACAGGCAGGAACTGATTCCAAAGTAAGGCGCGTGTTGACATCTCCTGAAAGATCGCCCTCCCCTCCCCCGCCGGGAACAACGAACCGCCCCGTCCGCTTTGAACGATTTGGACGACCTGAATGATTTTCGTCATCGAAACGGCAAATCAAAACACACGTGTGCCCGGCAGGCTGAGGCATGCCGGACCCAGCATACAAACAAGCCAGAATTAGAGTCCTCCTTCCTCCCCTCTCTCGTTGCGTTCACAGTGGGCTCTTCTTGACTCTGCTCTTCGAGTTCCTTTGGAGGTGACTGCTTCGAACGCTTTGAGCAGTTTGAGCGTGTTTCCTGTCAGATTTTCTGGCACTCTGGAGCAAAAGCTGATGCTGATCTCCAAAGCGCGGAGTGCGCAAAATACAAACCGCCTCGCAAAGCTCTTCCCAGCAAGGGTTTTGTCAGGTTGGTGGTGGTGGGGGGGTGGGGGTGGGTGCAACGACGGAGCGAACGGGCCGCAGGGCAATAACTGCCCTCCCACACAGCTCGTGAATCCTGCCAAAATTTCTGGCAGGGGTATATTTTCCCCAGTGCGATCGGGGCAAGAAGGTAAAATCGTTGACTCTCTCCCCGCCCTTACCCTCCCCTCTTATCGTTCTATCCATACACCAGCCGCCCCCACCCGCCCCACACCACCCCACCACCCCACCCCCAGTTTCATTATTCAGAGGATCCACCTTGGCGCTTTGCTACCCATCTATACCGCGCCACCCACCTTCACCCCGTTCTCCTTCACCCCCCTCCCTCTGCCCTTGGCTTGCACACGAAAGGTGGCTTCAGCGGCTGTGCAGGGCAAACACTTCTGCACAACCCCAATAAAACCACACCCCCTTAACTGGCTGTCCGTTGTTCGCCAGGGCCGACTCAAAGACTGCCAACTCCTTGTCCAGTCGGCTTGGTACACTGCTGGGCATGGGGTGCATGGAGGGGGGACGAGGCACAGGGTCCCAGCTGAGGAGAGTTTCGGGAGGGTGTGTAAACCCCCGGGTGTTGTGCTGCGCCAGTTTCGATTTTTTTTGTAAGTTCGGCGTAGCCAACTCAGGAAACTTTTCACCGTGCGGATCCTTGCGAACACTTCACACGCCCGGCAGGCTGGTGGGGTGTTCTGCGTTCGAAGAACACAAACTGTCGTTGCTACCTTCTCTCTTGAGATTCACTCGGTTGCATTAGTTTTTGGTTCACCGTTGCTTGGGGGGTAGGAGGAGAGAGGGGGAGGGGTTGGTGGTGGGGCCTCGTTCGGAGTGCCAGTCCTGCCGCTGCTGGTGCCCCCTGAAAAGAGCCGATTGTGGAGTTCTCATGCAGTTCTTCCGAAGGGTCTCAGGGGCACCAGGCTTTCGTGATATAATGAATGTGCTTGCCGTATACCCATAGACACACCGAGCGGTGAACCGCACAATGCCTGCCCAGCTCACACAGTGCTCTTGCTTGAGATATGCCTGAGTGAGGTGTGACTGCCCTGCCCACCCCCCCCCCTCTCCAACCCAACGCTCGGTCGTCTTTCAGACGACATTCCTTTGGCAAGCCACACCGCCTCCCGCCTCGGCGAAAGAGCAACCGGGATGGCAACAGGTCTGCAGCTGGACCTCCCAACGCCCTTCTCCCCACCCACCCCAAACAGAACAGGAAGCCTGGTCTTTTTTTTTTGCTATTGGGGGCCTTCGCTCAGAAATGCAGAGAAGTGAGGAAGGGTGAACCGCCTCACAACACTGGCTGCAAAGTGACACAGTTTGACACACAGTGACACAGAGCGAAGGTCCCCATTATCCTCTGTTGCCAGGGATGATACCGTCGCCTCGCCTCCGCCCTCCCGTCTCCTGGGTTGACTTATCCTACTGGCTCCACCCCGAATCTTGCTGAATAGCGTTGATGCAAACTTTGGCGGGGGTTTGGAGAAGGGCTGTTGAGGTAGGTTTTCGCCTTCTGCAGTGTGCCATCCCTTTGGGCTGTGGCACGGTGGGTGGGCTCGCCGTGATTCACCACAGCACAGCAAAGCCATTCATTATCAGAACTGCAATGTGAGGATGGTGCTTGGAATCGTGGATGCATCGGGTGGGGTTCCTGTGAGCTGCTTCAGCCCCAGGGACTCCCCCGAGCAGCTGCAGACACCTCCTCGAGATGCAATCAGCGCCCTGAGTGACCCGTAACATATGGAACAACCACTTCTACATTCTACATTCTACCTACTTTTTACCCCTCGCCCCCCCCCCCCCGTGTCTCTTCCAAGTCGTTCGGCCCTCCAATAAGCTCAAAACACACTACCCGCATATTTTTGAGTGAACGGAGAAGGCCTGACTCTCTGTACCCTACGTTTCTCTACATCGGCACCGCAACCCCCCCACCCCTTTAGGCATGTCCCCTTCAGTGGGGTGTTCCTAGGCACAACCCAAGCCGTGTTCAAATCGTCTGAGGGAGTCTAATGCATGGCGAGCACAAGCCGCTGATTCCGGGCTGCATTGCTGGAGGCGGGAGTGGCTTCCAATGTAGCCTCTTATTTTCCTGAGCCCGTATGCAACATGGTGGGTCATTCTGAAGGGGTTCGATGGGGGTATTTTTTTTTTGGAATGGAAAATCTGTCTGTTCTCAACGCAAAGAGGAGGAGGGGGGGGGTAAAGGTAAACTAACTGCATGTAGCTTGTAATTCGGTGCGGTTCAATCTGTGCGTGGGATAATGACCCTCCGAGACTGTATAGGTCGGACCTTTGACGTTCCCCCCCCCCCAGTGTAGGCAGGCCCTGTATTAAACTGTATTAAACACGTTTGTATTAAACTGTATTAAACTCGGCGCTTTTTGAGTTTAGTACAAGGTACGTTTGTCACTGCAGGTACGGCACCACACAGACCCCCACACAGGAGGATTATCCATCACAGGGCCTAATCTAAGGGGGGTCGGGGGGGGGGTCAAAGACCCCCCCCCGCAGTTTGGGCCCCCTGGGGGGTCACTTTTAGCGGGGGCGGGGGGAGATTTCCCTGGGGACCAGTAGGAATGGGGTCTCCTGGCTGGGGAGCATGTTCAGCCCCGGTGCAGAGCCGCCTTGAGTCTAAGAGCTGTCTGTCAAGTTCGTGCAGCAAGTCGTTGACACGTGCAAGGAACAGATGCTCACTACCGTGGCCTCCGGCGGCTGGGGGGCTCCGCCCCCCAGACCCCCCCTGTAGCGTGTGCCTGTCTCGCAAGTCCTTGAGCGTATGCGAGTGGCCATCTCCGCGTAGTCTCGGGCGCGCGAAGCGCGCCCGAGAAATTTGCACCTGGGAAAAATGTCGGGGGGACGTCCTGCCTGCTGGAGCCACGGTGAGTTCACCGAGGCGACGAAGTGCAAGCACTGTGGCTTGCGCGCCTCGGGGAAGTCCGCATCGCGGCTCAAGAGCCACCTGCGGGGCTGCGAGAAGGCCCCCGAGGCCGTGAAGCAGAAGGCCACGGACGCCCCCACCACCACCCCGAAGAGGAAGGCCCCGGGGACTGACGGCCCAGGACCGGCGAAGCGGATGGCGCTCGGTGTTCCCCTGCCCTCAGCCAGCGAGAGGGCAATGATCGACATCGCCTGGTGTCGGTTCATCTTCAGCCGTGTTGTAGAGAACCCCTACTTCCAGGCCGGGCCCCCTCTCCAAAGAAGCGACACCCCCTCTGCCCCCATGACCTGCACACAAGGGTACTATAGTGTACAAAACCTGTATTAAACTGTCTTAAACTGTATTAAACCTGTATTAAACTGTATTAAACTGTATTAAACAGGATGCAGATTTTGGGGACCTGTATTATACCTACACTGCCCCCCCCCCCTTCATTTTTTGCTCTAAGAACATCCACGGTCCACAGTTTTTTGCTTGGTCACCCTCTCTCCCCCCGTCGGGCCAAGCAATCGGGACCCCTTTTAAATGCACTTGCAGCATCCCATCCCCTTCCCCTTTTCAACGTAGACCCCCCCAGACACACACTCGCGTCAACTCTGCGTTTGCGATAAATTCAATCTGGCCAAGCAAAGCCGGTGGGGTTGTTTGTTTGTGCTGTTGTCTCATTGTCTGCGCCATAGGAACGTGCTTAGCTGAATGAAACGGAAAGTCACATTTGCAAGATGGGCTCAAATCCGACACGTGGCTAGTGGGTCGCACCACGATGCCTTGTCGAGTCAATACGGCTCAAGAACTGCCAGCAAACAGGAGTCGCATCCAAGCCACAGTCCCCCACTAAAGAAGGCGCGTGACCCATACTTTAGTAATGGGTGTGATGCAGAGATGAATTACCTGGGCATGGGCAACCCTTCCCCCCCACCCCCTCAAGCCCACGTGACAGCTTTTTCTCCGCCACCGATATGGCACGTCTGTCGACTTGTGTCCGCACCGCCACTGTGTGTGTTGCCTCCACTTCTCACTCCCAGGGGCGCATCGCTGTGCTGTGCGCAGTACACCAGCCCGATCGGTAATATGGCGGGCATGTCTCCTGAGAGGCGATGTGTTCTCAGTGAGAACGTGCTGCTGTCGTGCATGACACATGCCCTGACGACGGACCAGGAGGAGATCATTGGATTCTGCCTGGGTGCGTCGATCGATGGGAACACATACATCTGGGAGACGTGTGTCGCGCCGCGTCGTGACAAAAAGAGTGACCGTGTGGAGGTGGAGCCTCAAGCAAGCATCAGCGCTTCGGAGTCGGCCGCAGAGCTGTCCGCAACCCTGGGTGTGCCCACCACTGTGGTGGGGTGGTACCACAGCCACCCGCGTGGCATCACGTGCCCGCCCAGTCATGTCGACTGCGGGACGCAGAACATACACGAGGTGGCGCATGGCAACGGATTTGTCGGGCTGATCTTCAGCACGTTCAACCCGACGGAGCCCGCATCTCTCCCACACATCGGCAACGGGCGTGTGTTCCACAACACGGTGCAGTGCCATTGCTTCCAGTCCCCTTCTCCCAGCCGGCACGTTTCTCTGGCAGTCGATGTTCAGCCCCTTGCAACGGTGCTGGAGACGGCAGCGGTGTTCTCCGGGAAAACGCCCAGGCCAACCGTGCCACGCCTGTTCGAAGGGGTTGCACGCCTTGTCGATGTGATGCACGATGAGGAAGTGATTGCATATCAGGTATGTGTTCCGCACAGGGGCGGCATGGAGTCGAGAGGGACCAGGTTGGGAAACCCCACACGATGCCTTTGAGTGATGTGAGCCCAGGGGCCCCCTACCAGGGCCCCGCCTTCCAACGTGGGCATGCATTTAGTAAGGCTTCGGAGAGTTTGTTCCCGCAGTTATTGAGATTTGACAGCCACCAAATTGTGAGTATCATGCACACCAGCAGGCCTTTTGCACTGGGGAGAAACCCCTGTCTGTGTTGCGGCCGTATTTCGATGAACATTTCTCTTCACATGGTCTCTTGTGAAGAGGTTCCATTCAAGCTTGTGATCACAGGATGACGCAAAATGCACTGCTCTGTTCATTACACATTCCGCCACAACAGAAACACAAGGATTCGGTGGCTGCCCCTCATGCAGCCTTGCATGCCAGTGCCGTGTTCTCCAAAGCGACATCGAAGATCTCACAATGCTGTGCTGAGCCGCTTCTATCTCAGCTTGAGAGCGACATGATGTCGTTAGACGCCATCGGCCATGACAGGGTTCAAAGGGAACGTGCAGAGGAGCCATGCGAGCGAGACCTTGCGGTTCTTGAAAAGCTGGAGAGGTTTTCAGAATCCCTGCGCCGGCCACCACCATGACGAGGCGCCATTGGTAGCCTTGCTCGCAAACGGTGCCGTGACGGCGCTGCTCCAGAACCTCTGTGACAGCTGTGCCGTGGCAGCCCGGATATGGCAACGTCAGGCCCGGTGGCAGTGCTATATGCCACCGAGGTCCTCCCGCCCCATCCCTGCACCTAACCTGCAGCTAACCAGACCTTGCACATTTCTCAGGAGTGCCGACAGACTCCTTTCGCTGTACATCCGGCCTACATTCCACATGCTCTGAACTGCTGTCATGTGCGGCTCTCTGTGGTTGTCTTTGTGGTCGCCCCACTCCACTCAGTCGTCCCACTCAAAAAACGTGGTTACAGCACACACTCACACACCACACACACACGCATCCATGCATGTCTCTTTTCTGTCTCAGTGTAGACTGCACCGAACACCCTGCTATTGATACAATCTCCATGACGGGATCTACCCCACTCCGAAGACTGGATATTACATCAGACCAATGTCACGCCGTGGGACACCTTTTAGATACGTGACTCGACCCACGGGCCGAACCAGAAGCACGGGCCGCAACCGGCCTGATTGTGCGTCGCCCCGTGGTCCCGACAGCCTTGGCTGTCGGTGATTGGGACAGTGTTCGGCATTGCCTGCCCCTTCTCTCTCTGCCAGGCGCGGGAAGGTCCAAAGGGGGCAGGGGGTGGGGGGTATTGGTAGGAGGGATGGGTGGTGGGGGAGTTCACCCGGAAGTCTGGTTGCGTGAGTCTGCAACCACAGCGGGTGGGGTGGGGCATCCCAGTGCGGGGCGCCGCTTTCAGCCTCAAAACTGACAATGCCCGTGCCCCCTCACCCCCCACACACCACCCTCCCCGCAAGCAACGTTCGCATGTGCCGCGTGGGCACGGCACTCATCCAACGACCCGAACCCCCCTCTCCCTCTCCCACCCCCCACCCCTTTCGTTGACCACCTGCAAGTTGAGTGAATGGGGCGGGGGAGCAGGGCTGTCATAAACGTGGGACCCCCCCCGCGTTGAGCGTTTAAAACGTTGACGTTTAAACGCGTTTTAAACGTCTCAACGTTTAGCTCAACGTGGCCTTCACTTGTGGTTTATGTGCCTCTGCATCAGATGTGAGTGAATCTCTAGGAGAGCAAGGTGCTGCTTCACACGGACCCCCGTGAACTCGTGATTGCAGAACAATCACCGCACGCGGGGGTTTGTGGGGTCTTCCCGGACAATCACGACAGATGTCCACACACCCTCGAATATTGCAGTCTTACCCCTAGTGGTTCTGTGTGTTGATATCACTCTCTGCTTGCGGTGGTGAGTGGCAAACCAGTGAAAGTGAAGGGTCTGGGGGGGGTCCCACGTTTAACGTTTAAAACGTTGAACGTTGAAAACGTTTACAACGTTTAGCGCAGCCCTGGCGGGGGAGGGGGGGGGGTTAGGGGGGGTCATAAGCCCCCCTAAAAACGTACGAAAACCAAAATTTTCAACATACCATCAGAACCGCCCTAATACCTGATCTGACCCGAAAATCCGACCCATACCCCCCCGGAAACTGTCTGGGGCCCACTTGTGACACCTGATACGCACTTTTGTGATGATTTTTTGGGGTCCTAAAAAATGTACCTCAGTTTCGTACCTTGCCTTTGTACCTGAACCACTCCCGACCGCATTATTTCGTTCTTTGCCTTTTCTGCGGTGGTTCTGGCTCAGGTGGCACGCATGTTGCCTTCCCCAGTGCCTCGGCAAGGTCTTTCTTGACCTGATTAGTGGGAATGTTGTGTTGTTGCGTCAGCAGAATGAGTTCAGCCACCTTCTGGGTGTAGTACTTCGATCGCATATGGGTCATTGTGAGTACTTCGTACGCCTGGGAGGCTGCATCGGCATTAGTAGGCAGCGTTGTAGATGCTTTTGCTTCGTCGATCTTAGCCTGTGAAGGCACGATTGGGATATTGTACGCCCTGAGAGCCGAAGTGGCTGTGTAATGACTGTGTAATTTGCGCCCCGCAGGATATGCACACCACGCAGTCTCGACAACACGTATGAGAGTGTACCATGTGGGGACTCAACAAGGTCATTGGATCGGCATCTGCCTGCCGACTCAGCCCCCACACAGTGCGACCGCAAGGTCGCCGGATGTCTCAACGCCAGGGGAATACCCTCCCCTGGCGTTGTACAACCCTACTCTCAACCCTCGGGTCCTCTCCTGGAGGCGGTGGTGGCGGGCCCGCAACGCTTCGTACTTCCGGTACAGACTGAGGTAGTCTGCCCGGCTGACCCGCTCATTGCTTCCTAGATCATCTGCTGCTCTGGAGCTGCCATCACTCTCACTGCCCGTATGAGTTGGTGTGGGGGTAGGAGCAGGACGAGTGGGAGGAGTAGGAGTGCAGGTGACATCTTTCTTGGCTAGCAAGGAACGCCGCTTTTCCCGCACGTGCGTGCAGTTGATGCACCACTGCATATATCTGTCGTCACCACGTCCCACTCGCTCTCCTACGTACCCAGCCCGACGGAGCGCCCGAAATAATGTCGCCTCACCGATGTCGTGTGCCGTTTTCTTTTTACGCAGGTCTGCCACAACGCTCTCTGCCGAGACCCCGCACATCTCCCGTTTGGCGAGCGTCTTTCGAGCAAGGTACTCCTCTGCAGCAGCATCTGACACCTCTGCGAGGCCCTGGGCACGCGGCATGTGTTGCTCGGCGTGCTGAGTGAGCGTAGTGACACCCTTCCCTTGCAAAGAACGAAATAATGCGGTCGGGAGTGGTTCAGGTACAAAGGCAAGGTACGAAACTGAGGTACATTTTTTAGGACCCCAAAAAATCATCACAAAAGTGCGTATCAGGTGTCACAAGTGGGCCCCAGACAGTTTCCGGGGGGGTATGGGTCGGATTTTCGGGTCAGATCAGGTATTAGGGCGGCTCTGATGGTATGTCGAAAATTTTGGTTTTGTACACGGTGGGATCTTGTAAATTTTACATGTATAACTACAAGTATATACATGTATTATACATGTATAATACTTGCATGTCAACTATTATACATGTATAATACATGTATATGCCTGAAATATACATGTAAAATACATGTATATCAAGTAAAAATACATGTATAATACTTGCATGTCAACTATTATACATGTATCTTTACTTGATTTACATGTATTTTACATGTATATTTCATGCATTTACATGTATTTTACATGTATAATACTTGTCATGCAAGTATTATACATGTAAAATACTTGCATGACAAGTAAAATACATGTATAATACTTGCATGACAAGTAAAATACTTGCATGCAAGTAAAATACATGTATTTTACTTGCATGCAAGTATTTTACTTGCATGCAAGTATTTTACTTGTCATGCAAGTATTTTACATGTATAATACTTGCATGACAAGTATTATACATGTAAAATACATGTAAATGCATGAAATATACATGTAAAATACATGTATATCAAGTAAAGATACATGTATAATAGTTGACATGCAAGTATTATACATGTATTTTTACTTGATATACATGTATTATACATGTATAATAGTTGACATGCAAGTATTATACATGTATAATACATGTATATACTTGTAGTTATACATGTAAAATTTACAAGATCCCACCGTGTACGGGCTTATGACCCCCCCTAGGGGGGGGGGTGTGCCCGTCTACTTTTGGGCCTTTTTGAGCCTTTTTGAGCCTTCTTTCATATTGCCCCTCCCCACCCGCCTCCCCCCCGACCTCTCCCCCCAACCGACCCTTTCAACCGCCCACCCCACAGAGGAGCACACCAAGCTGGGTGGGAGGTTTTTTCACCACCTCCTCCTTCAACATGGCCGCCACCTGCGAAGCACCTGTGTCCCACCTGGACCCTGCGGGCATGCGCACCCGCAAGGCATTTCTCCTCGACGTTGCGGGGCTCCCCGAGAGCGTCTGCGTCGCCAACACCAACACCATCCCGGCACCTCTGATGTGGCGTGCCCGCGTGTGCTCGATGGATGAGATCGAGCTCTACAGGTGGAACCCGTGGTGCTCTGCGGAGCGCCCCCTCCAGGTGGACTTCGTCAGCTACTGGAATGAGCTGAAGGCGGTGCGCATGCTGGAGACCCAGCTGCTGAAGCTCCGCGACTCCGACGCGGATACAGCCACACCCCTCCTTGCAGACCTGCGACAGCACTGCCTCCGGCTCACGGAGGAGACAGCCAGCGCATGCCGGGGCGACCCATGCCAGCTTATTGACAAGACAGACGCCTCACGCCCCTACGCAGAGCTGGATGGGATGCTCACAGCGCACGGCATGAAGGCCACAGGCGTTGCGCCAGCAATGTTCCCGGAGTCCACCGGGAGGGGTTTGGTCTTCACGCGGGATGTTACTCATCCTGAGCCTGTCGTCGCCGTCCCGCGGAATCTGCTGTTCAACATCGAGTCGGTGCAGGCGTCGGAGCTCTCCTCGCTGTACGACTCCCTCGGCCTGGACCGCGATACCCAGCTGCTGCTGTACCTCATCCACGAGAAGTTCGGCGGCAGGGCGAAGGCGACATGCGACGGGAAGTGGCAGCCCTTCGTTGCCCTCCTCCCCGAGTCCTACGACACGCTCTTCTTCTGGGACTCCTCAGAGCTTGCCGCGCTGCAGGGGTCTCGTCTCCTCGCGGAGTGTATGGAGCAGAAGTCGCACCTCCGTGGCGTCTATGATGCGCTGTTCCCCCGGCTGACGGTTGCGCATCCCGACGCATTCCCTGCGGAGGTGTACACCTTTCAGAGCATGCTGTGGGCGCGGGCTGTGTTTGACAGCCGTGCGTTTATCATCAACATCGAAGGGCGGGAGATGACCACGCTGGTGCCGTATGCTGAGTTCATCAACCATTCAGGCAAGTCGGGGCATGTGTCCTTCCGGAGATTCGACACGGCATCGCAGTGCATGCTGCTGGAGTCGCTCGGCAGGGGGGAGAAGGGCGGCCAGGCCTTTATGAACTACGGCCCGATGCAGAACTCCGACCTGCTGCTCGGCTATGGGTTTGCCTGCGAGGGCAACCCGCTGGAGACGTGTGTGCTGGATCTCGACATGGAGGATGAGGATGACGAGCTCTGCGGGGAGAAGGCGGCGGCGATCGCCACGCTGCAGATCCCGAAGGAGCACCTCCTGGACAGGGCGAACACTCACTACCACTATCTCATCGCGGCGCTGCGTGTTGCCGTGTGTGAGACGGCGGAGGACATTGCAGCGTTGGTCAAGGGTTCTGCTACTTTCAAGGGGCCTCTGAACCCCGAAAACGAAGAGCGTGCCAAATCCACCATGGGTATGTCCAAAGGGAGGGTGCGTTGTTTTGTTCTTCTTTGCGCGGGTGGTTCCCTCCATGCCAAACCCACCACCCTCATCACTTGCAGAGTTTGTCGTGCAGAGCCTGATGTCGGAGTACCCGACGACGCTGGAAGACGATGTCCAGCTGCTGCAGCACTACCGTGAAGGCAGGGGGTCGCTGGGGCCTCACTCTGAGGTGCTGGCCACCCCACGCATCGAGATGGCGCTGGTCTACAGGGTGGAGCAGAAGAGGGTGATGCAGCACGCACTCAACTGGGCACGTGCTGGGCGGGCTGTGGAGGAGTGACTCGGCCCCAATATCACCCTTCCCAGAGGTGCAGCTCTCGCTGCTCCTCTTGAATCATGGCATTGCGTTGGTCATTCAAGTGGAGTGAGATATAGCCCTGAGGCGCCCTTGTTCATGTTCCAATGTGCCCGTCAAATCCCTCCTGCACCGTGGCGGGAAGGAGGAGAGGTGCAGCGCGTTGGGCACTGTGGTTTCGGGCGTGTTTGGAGCACTGTTGCTCGTTGTCTCGAGAGATCGCGGTGTGATCTGCATCAGGGGAGGTACCTTCCGGCGCCGTAGTGGGGGGGAGGGGGGTGGGGAGCAACGTGACAGCAGATGATCAGCGGCGCGCTCTCGGGTTGAGGGGGCCAAGTGTTCTCGGAAAAAGCGCCGTTCGGCGGGGGCGGCCGACGCCGGATTTTTCCCCAGCCCCCCACCCCCCGCGGGACGGGTGCCCTGAAGTTAGGATATGGAACAACAGCGCGGCAGTGTGACTCCTTCATAACGTCACAACGTCTTGATGCCGCCAGGTACTGCCAGACAGCCCTCCATGTGTTCTCTCACACCCTTTATGGTGTGCGGGTCAGATAGGATTGCGAGACTGCCGAGAAATGTGCCAACTCACACACTCAGCTCAGCTGAGGGTGTCGCACACTGATCCTTCGGGTGGGGTGGGGTAGAGTTCCTCAGATCAAGGATGACATTGAATACACCGCAACGGTCTGATGCTCCTTCGCGATGCTCACAAATGTATTGGCGTCCCTGCTTGCGGGGGCGACTGAGATCGCCTGCGCTGCACATCAAGCGCCTTGCGCTGCTGCCGTCTTGAAAGCTTCCCGACGAGAAGCCCTCCATGTGTTCTCTCACACCCTCTATGGTGTGCGGGTCAGATAGGATTGCGAGATTGCCGAGAAATGTGCCAACTCACACACTCAGCTCAGCTGAGGGTGTCGCACACCGTCGTATTTGCTGCCGGGGCCAGGATCAGCACGGGCGGTTGGTTGGTGTGTGGGGCAGCGGGACGCAGCACTTCGTTTCGATGTGGTGGCTGCGGCCTGATGTGGGCAGACAGGGTGGGAGGGGAGGGGAGGGCAGCGAGGGTTGCCTGTGGTGGTGCGAGGGGGTGGTGGGGTGCCTTGGGTCGTCCTAGAGCCGAAGCCCTCCATGTGTTCTCTCACACCCTCTATGGTGTGCGGGTCAGATAGGATTGCGAGACTCCGGGGAATCGTGCCAACCTGCACACTCAGCTTAGCTGAGGGTGCTGCGCGCTGGGGAGGGCGGGCAAACACATTCCTGTGCTGATCTTACACACTCAGCTTAGCTGAGGGTGCTGCACAGTGGGGAAGGTACCAATCTGTTCGCCGCGATTCAGATCCAGCCGTGTGCCGCACTCAGCTTAGCTGAGGGTGTCGCACACTGCTATGGGTTGGGTGGGTATCCTCAGCAGATCAAGGATGACATTGAATACACCGCAACGGTCTGATGCTCCTTCGCGATGCTCACAACTGTATTGGCGTCCCTGCTTGCGGGGGCGACTGAGATCGCCTGCGCTGCACACCAAGCGCCTTGCGCTGCTGCCGTCTTGAAAGCTTCCCGACGAGAAGCCCTCCATGTGTTCTCTCACACCCTTTATGGTGCGCGGGTCAGATAGGATTGCGAGACTGCCGAGACATGTGCCAACATGCACACTCAGCTTAGCTGAGGGTGTTGCACACCGCTATGGGTTGGGTGGGTATCCTCAGCAGATCAAGGATGACATTGAATACACCGCAACGGTCTGATGCTCCTTCGCGATGCTCACAAATGTATTGGCGTCCCTGCTTGCGGGGGCGACTGAGATCATCTCAATGCATGTCCTGTCCATCGGCAGGAAGTGGTTCTCAGGGTGAGTTCGAAGGCAGACTTCGACTCGACGTGGGAAAGCCCTCCATGTGTTCTCTCACACCGTTTATGGTGTGCGGGTCAGATAGGATTGCGAGACTTCTGCAAAGACTACTGGAAAATTGTGCCAACCAGCACACTCAGCTTAGCTGAGGGTGCTGCACACTGGGAGGACTAGCAAACACATTACCGATCTGTTCGCCGCCAGTCAGACACAGCCACGTGCCAACATACACACTCAGCTTAGCTGAGGGTGTCGCACACTGTTATGGGTTGGGTGGGTATCCTCAGCAGATCAAGGATGACATTGAATACACCGCAACGGTCTGATGCTCCTTCGCGATGCTCACAAATGTATTGGCGTCCCTGCTTGCGGGGGCGACTGAGATCAACACTTCAGACCAATGCTGTTTGCAGGCTGAAGGGATATCTGAAGCAGCTGCAGCGCTGCCCTACACAACACAGCCCAGCCCTCCATGTGTTCTCTCACACCCTTTATGGTGTGTGGGTCAGATAGGATTGCGAGACTCTGGGGAATTGTGCCAACATACACACTCAGCTTAGCTGAGGGTGTTGCACACTGCTATGGGTTGGGTGGGATCCTCAGCAGATCAAGGATGACATTGAATACACCGCAACGGTCTGATGCTTCTTCGCGATGCTCACAAATGTATTGGCGTCCCTGCTTGCGGGGGCGACTGAGATCTTCAAAACCCCCTTTTTCACACCACAAACCAACCACCACACCACCTCCACTACAGGCTGGCGGGAGAGAGGGCAGGGCGCAAGGGTGCACACCCCACGCCACCCCACCCTCCCATGTCACCCCACCACGAGGCCTGGGCCCCGGTTGCCACCTACCTACGCCAGGGCCACCCTTATGGCTGCCGGGTGCGCCATGTGCGGACCGGGTTCATCCTGGACGTCCTCAGCCTCAACTTCGTCCCGCAGGCCATGATCTACGTCGACACGCCTCTGGAGGACCACGCAGGGAAGGCGCATGTCCTGGAGCACGTCATCCTCGGGAAGGGCCGCCGTGCGCAGTACGTCCGCACCCTGGAGGAGATGTCCCTCGCAACCGCAACCGCCTTTACAGAGAGGAAGCGCACAGTGTTTGCAGTCCAGACCAAAGCCAGCTCTGTGTTTTACCAGCTGGTGGAGGAGAAGCTCCGGGCGCTCCTCTTCCCAGACTTCAGCGACTTTGAGATCCAGCAGGAGGTGATGCACATGGCATTCAACGAAAACGGCACGGCCGAAGAGAAGGGCACGGTCTACGTCGAACAATGCGGGGCCTTCCAGGCCGCATCACAGCGCGCCTACCACCACCTCTTCCAACTCATCTACGGCACGGGCCACCCCCTCAGCTGGGAGCAGGGCGGAACACCTGAGGCAATCCGTGGCGTGCGACCTGAGCACATCCGCGCCTTCCACGAGCAACGCTACCGCCTGCACGGCATGGGCGCCGTGGTGGCGCTGTGCGACCCCCTCGGGGCTGTGCTCGAGAAGATGTCCGCCATGCTCTCCCTGCTCGTCGCAGAGGCGGAGACGCCCCGCCCCACCGCCGCGCTCCCCCCCTCTGGCACCCCGCGGTGCGGCGAGCCGCCGCTGGTCGAGGCGGGGATGCCGCTGCCGAAGCCAGCCTCGGATGGCACTGTGGTGCACTGCACATTCCCTCACACCAACGCGACGCATCCAGGGTTCATCGCCTTCTCCTGGCCCCTGGTGCTGCCTGTCGAGGTTGCGTCGGAGGAGGATGGCTGGCTCCAGTATTCCCTTTTGCTGATCCTCGTGGAGCTTCTGGCGAACGGCGCGACCTCCTCGCTGCACACCAACCTCGTCGCGAAGAGCGACACCCTCACTGCGGTTGGGGGGAGCGTGACGGATGAGAAGGGGTTTACCCTCAACATCACATTCGAGGGGGACACCACGCGTGCCCTGCCAGGCGGGGGTCTGGAGGAGATCCGCGATGCTGTCCTCTCGGAGCTGCAGCAGATTGCGGGGTGGGAGGATGGCGGGGAGGCGCTCCGGTCTTTCAACGAGAGGGCGCACTCCCACATCCAGTGCAATCTGAAGCGTGCCCTGGAGTTTCTCCAACACCCCCCGGAGTTTGGGGAGCGTGGGAGGTATGGAGAGTGGCTGAGCTACCTCGATAAAGCTGTAGAGTTCATGCCCCCACCCCCCGGGGGTCAGGCAACCACCCCTGACATCGAGCTGACGTACGACAGGGAAGCGGATGCCGTGGAGGCCCTGATCGCCTCCGGGAAGAACTTCTGGCGGGACAGGCTCCGCGCCTGGGGGCTCTGTGCGGGGGAAGGGGGCTCCTCGGCGCAGCAGCGTATCCCTGTCACCGTGGTGGCCTCCCCTTCGCCAGGTCTGCTGGAGGAGGAGAAGGCCGAGGCTGACGCGAGGTGTGCCGCATTCACGCAGGGGCTGGCCGAGGCGGGGAAAACCCCGGAGGAGTTTAAAGAGGAGGCATCTGGCATGATGGCCCAGACGGAGCAGGCGAATGTGCTGCAGGACCTCCCCGCCTTCACCCCGAACCCCCCGTTGACAAACGACCCGGAGTTGGATTTTACATTTGATGGGGGAATCCTCGCCTGCCGTGTCGACTCCCTCGGTGGGTGCGGATACCTCGGCGTGGCGTTCGACCTGACACAGGTCCCTCCGGGACTCGCTGTGCACATCCCCATTTTGAAGAGCCTCAACTCCTTCGGGGTGTGGAGGGATGGGGAACGCGTGTCCTACAGCAGCTACTGCAAGCGTGCCCAGGAGGAAGTTCTACACATCGATACATACCTCTCAGCCACGGCAGCGACAGGCAGGGCGGAGATGGTGGTCCGCGGGGGAGGGCTTACCCCCACCGAGGTGGGGCATGCCCTGGGGTGGCTCCGCTCCATCCTCACCCGCCCCGACTGGGACCCCGAAAACCTCCCCCGGGTCCGCGAGGTGGTGGCGGAGAACCTGAGGGGGGTTCGCAAAACCCTCCACTCCCGGGCGGAGTATTGGGGGAGCGCGCTGGCCTCCGCCTTCCACCACCAGGGGGAGAGGCATTATATGATGGCGGAGTGCTGCCTGGTGCAGGAGCACGCCTTCCAGAGGATGAAGCATATGCTGGCGGTGCCGGATGACGGAGTGGTCGAGGAGGTGCGCCGCATCGCCTCTCTGGAGAGCGTTGCGGATATCGAGGCTGCTCTGAGCTCCACAGCTCAGCACGCCTGGGTTCAGGATCTGCGCCACATGCTGCACTGCATGCCGGGAGTGGATGACGGCGCGTCTGCCGCACCCCGGGAGTGGCAGATCCATTGCCTCCAGGCTGCTGACGACCTGTCGCGCGACCCCTCCGCAACTCTCTCCGATTGGAAGGAAATGCTCCGTATCGTGGTGGGAAGCTCACGCCGGGGCCACCTCGTCACCAGCGAAGCATGCCTCTCCGGAGCGAGAGAAGGCCTCGAGAGCTTGATGCACTCCTTCCCCCCGGGAGGGCGGGGGCACGCAGAGGCGGAGCTTCCAGAGGCTGGACCCGGCAGGGGTGCGGGGGGGCAGCCTATTAAGGCGAAGTGGGAGGCGCGCCACCCCGGGCAGGCCGTGCCTGTGTTCTCCTCGCTGTTTGTGGGGTCGCTACCGCAGGGCGTGGCGGTGCACAGCATGCCCATCCCCCCCATGCTGGGGGACGGGCTGTCGCGGGAGGAGATGCTCGAGCTGCTCGCCGCCAAGGCAAGGTGTGGCGGCGGGGCGCACACACCCTTCATCGGGGTGTGGAACAACGGGCTGGCTTACTCCTCCGGGGTGGGGTGCAGCGAGATCAACCGAGTGTTATATTATGCGGATCACTGCCCGAATGTGGCGCGGACCCTGGAGTATGCCCGGTCCCACGTCGCGCAGGAGAAGCATGTGAAGGGGCTGTTGGATTATGCGCTGTGCCAGTGTTTTACCTCGCGAAGCGGGCAGACGTATCACCAGCGGTGTGAGGCGATGTCGTTTGATCTTGCGAATGGGGTGACCCCCGAAAAGGTGTCGGCGTTCCGCAGCCATCTTCTCAGCATGCGGGGGTTGTTCGACGACTCGGCTCTTGTGACCTGCACCTCGGCGCTGCTGCAGCTGTTTGATGTCGAGGCGGCTGCGCACCCCTCACACCTCCGCTTCGTCGTGGGGAACGGAGAGCAGTGCCAGCTCTATGAGAACTACGCGCAAGTTCCTGTCGCTCGTTACTACATCAGCGATTTCTGGCTCGAGTGAGGAAGTGCAACTTGGTGTTCGTAAGGTGGGTCGGGTCGCCGCATTTTCTTGCTGAGCAGGATTATTGGAAAGAAAAGGCCTGTGTGTGTGTGTGTGTGTGTACACAGTGGAGGCAGCACTAGAGCTCGCTCAGTGCGTCCTACGCTAAACTAAAAAGATTGACGTGAATGTGTGTGTGTGGTGACCACGTTGTGTGTGTGGGGATCCTGCGCGGATTATAGCCCACCCCGCCCATCTCTACGTCACAGCGGAGGCCCCACTTGGGTTAGAATGTGGGGCCAACTCAGTGCCACTCCGGGGAGGAGGGCGACTGTGTGTGTGTGTGTTGGGAGAGTGGCGTTCAGCCGCATGGGGGAGGGGCGGGGGGGGAGTGGGGGGATCCGAAATCTAGCCCTGCAGCGTTTTGCTGAGAAACCCCAGTTTTGGTGTAGATCCTGTAGAAACATGCTAACGTAACACCGTGCTGATTCATGTGAGGCCAGGCCTTGCCTTTCGGCAAGCCGCCTAGCTCGCCCGTTTTTTCCCCCGTCTCTTGAGGCGGAATCCCCGCGGGGGAAGGCGGGGCGGCGTCGGCGGCGCATTGGGGGCTCCTACATTATTTAGCACACGCGCAATGCCAGTCTGGTTGAGTGCAACGGATTCGACGTATTTTTTTTTTTGCCCTTTTCCCCTGTCATATCTTCCGTATGACGCTTAACACCAGGGCGTTCTTTCTGTGCACAGCGCCCGGCAAAGACTGAGGGACGGCCCAAACCCGGGGTTTGCAGGGTTTTTACCGGTTTCAGCTCTTTGCTTTTCCCACCTCCACACCCACCCAGGGTGCGGATTGCCTGGTTTCCCCAAGTGGCATGGCAGCGCCGTTGGAACGTTTGTGATGTCTCTATAGTATAAACAATCCCTCTGTTGTCGCTTTGTACATCGGCAGAGTCGGGTGTTGCGGGCCAAGAAGCAGCCCACCGTTCTTCATGCCAGCTGATGCAAGCATTGTCGTGTTGCATAAAAAGCGGCATGCATTCATGAAGATGAAGGGCGGAGTGCAACCCCTCAGGACGAGCGGCATGGGACTTAGAAGGTCGCGAAAGTGACAAGTGTTTATTTCAGCTCTGCGTCTCCTGCCCCCCCTGGCTATGTTTGTCGGCTGGTCAACTGCACCTTGCCGGCACCAGGGGTGGGGCAGCACACACGTCTGCATGAGGAGCACCCCTCTCCCACATACCCATTCCACCCACGACACCACCCCTTGCAGAGATGTTCTCCCCCATTGCTGTGGCGGTGTGCCTCGGCACGGCAGTGTTTGCCAGGGCGCAGACAGATGAAGGGGACAGCACGTCGGGGTGCAGTGATCTGAGCCTTCCGAGCGCGGGTGTGTGGCACGACGCTGCCGGCCCAGCTTTCGGCTGCGGCTGGTATGCAGTGGGTAGTCGGTGTGAGTCCGACGGATTAAGGTCTCGCAACGTTCACGTGGCAAACGAGGCCTGCTGCGTGTGTGGTGGCGGGGTGGGTGAGAACGACACGGATGTACCGCCCACCTCAGCACCTCCGACTCCTGCACCGCCCACCTTCACACCACACGACCCCCAGTGCCAGGACAGGCTGCTTCCTGATGGCAGTGCCTGGCACATGCCTGGGAGGAGTTCCTACACCTGCAGCTGGTTCGAGAGGTCTCCTCGCCTCTGCTTGGTGGAAGGCCACTATTCTAACGTCTACGATGCTAACACCGCATGCTGCGTCTGTGGTGGTGGGCTGGACAAGAACGAGACGAATGCACCGCCCACCTCAGCACCTCCGACTCCTGCACCCGCAACCTTCACACCACGCGACCCTCAGTGCCAGGACAGGCTGCTTCCTGATGGCAGTGCATGGCGTGTACACTTGGGGGCTAGAGCCATCACCTGCCAGTGGCTTGAGAGGTCTCCTCGGTACTGCCTGCTCCATGGGCACCGTTCCAACGTCTACGATGCAAACACCGCATGCTGTGTCTGTGGCGGCGGGTCGATCGGGCCTCACCCATCCTCTTAGCTGTGGCAGCCTGCACGGACTGCAGCATGCCTCCCTGCCCCACATCCATTGTATCAATTCCCGGGATGACTTGCTTGCAGTGCAGCCATCCCGGGTCTAGACGGCTGCTGCCTTTTGTCACCGGACGTGAGGGTTTGCGTCGACTCCCTCGGTTTATCGCTGTCTTTTACTTCCTGACACCCCCATGTGCTTGCAGTGCCCTCCTTGCCCTGCCACCTTCCGCCACCTCTATTTCTGTGGCAGAAGCCTGGCCGACACTCGCACACCCTCCCTTTGGCGTGTTGTGGGATTTCCAATGGGAATATTTGATCCCGCAATTCCGCCCCACCTTTGCCCTTTCATTCTCTTCTTTGTTGTTTCGTTTCTTTGCGGCAGGCCTCCCCGTTATCCCCCCGGCCTGGCTGTTCGTTTTGCCTTATTCATCCCATTCCTCCCCCTCTCCAAAAAGTATTGCCTGTGTGTATGCGAACCAGAGTGTCACCCCACTAGCCACAGAAACACTGTGTGCACAGACTTTTGGGTTTGCACTTCCTCCTGGCATCAGATTTGAGGGTATCGCATTGCTCCTTTGTTGTGCTGCAAGGGGTCGTTTTGGCCTGTTTGGTGTGATGAGCCGTGTGGGCTGTGCCTGCACTCGCTTTTTTTATCAGACCAGCATGCAGATTCCGATTCAGATCCCAATGTATTTTCGGCACAACCAAACACCGGGGTTGGTATAGCTTTTGCTTTTTTGATGTTTCACCGTTGCTGTTGGTGTTGGTGTTGGTGTGAGTAGGAGGGGCCCCAGGGTCCCAACTGCCAGCAGAGTGCACATGCTCGGGTGTGTCTTTCTGATGGGCCAAGCTGTGTACCGTGCTGGATAGATCATCAATCTGCTGCGCAAGGTGAAGACGATCGAGATGGTAATGTTCTGAGGCGGCTCTACCCTCCCCTCCCCCCCATTTCCAGTTCAAGGGATCGATTCTTTGACACACAACTCGCTCAAGGAGTGACATCCCTTGTATGACGCCTCGCGATACGAGGATGGGTTAACCCACGTCCCCATGATGCCGTCTGTCTGTCACACCCTGGGTCAGCGAGCACAACTCATTTGCTGCTGCTTCTTTTTTTGCCGCTCCCAGCACCCCTGCAGAGTCACACAGGCCGAGCTTGCAAGCATGGCCGATTCTACAGAGCTGCCACTGCCGAATGGGGGGAAGATCGTGCTGCACCCCAACAGCCTGGAGGGGCTCCGCACCCCCGGTAAGGGTGCCGCCAGCTTGGTATGCTCACTCTGTGCATCTCATGGGGCAAGGAGGCTGGGAAGAGGTTTGCCGGCACCGTTCAAAACTTGAATTGCCTTTTGAGTCGCGCCCCTTTCCATCACACCCGCACACTGCAGTCACGGCGCCATGTCTACGGCTCATCGACCCGCGGGAACTACGTGTACATCCACTTTGTGCAGTTCCCCGTGAAGCACGACCCTATGGGGCCGCAGGGCCTGCCCCTCAAGGGTGGTGCGTGGTACGACCAGGCGGCATTTGCGCAGCTGAGCTTCCCGACGGAGAGCGATGCTGTGGCTGCCCAGCACTGTGCAGCTATCAAGGAGTGGGCGGCGCCGGTGCGCCGGACAATCTTTGTGATCGCTAACCCACGCTCGGGCAAGGGGAAGGGGGCGCGTGTGGCTGCTGTCATCGAGTCGCAGCTGCGGTTCACCCGGCACGACGTGACGGTGCAGATGACGAAGAGCCCTGGCGAGGCCACCGCCATCGCCAAGAACCTCCTCATCGACGACGACTCCATCGTTGCCACTGTCGGCGGTGACGGCACCATGTGTGAGGCCCTCGAGGGTCTCTTCCAGCGGAACGACAAAGACACGCGCCCCTTCACAGTCTGCTATGTCCCTGCAGGGTCCTCCAACGCTGTCGCACACATGACAGGACACGCTGACCCTGTGACTGCCACGTGGTCTCTTCTGAAGGGCGATTCTCGCCCCATGGACCTGATGGAGTTCAAGCAGGAGGACCGTGTGCGGTATGGAGCCCTGAGTGTGACCTCCGGGCTTGTGAGCGACATCGACATCGACAGTGAGATGTGCCGCTGCTGTGGGCCCACGCGCTTCACGCTGTATGCTGTGATGAAGATCTTCTGCTGCTGCGTGTGCTGCAAGTGCTGCTTCCCGGTGCACGCAAACCTGAAGTACCCCATGCGGATCCACTACGTCACATCCGACAATCCCAAGCCCTCAGGCGCGTGGGATATCAACGACTCCTCTCAGGGGTGGGAGACGTGGGAGGGTGACACGCAGTTCTTCCACCTGCTCACCGCCCCCTCCATCGACCAGACGGTGAAGCTCGCCCCTACCTGCCGTGTGGATGACGGGAAGCTGTACCTCGGCTGGATGACGCCCATCGGCCGCACATCTATTGTCGACGAGTTCGACAAGTTCGAGGACGGCATCCACCTCGAAGGCGAGAAGTGGACGGAGAAGGTCGTGCAGGCGGTTTACGTGCAGCCCCGCCGGAAGGATGTGAAGGTTGTCCTGGATGGCGAATCCTGCAGCCCGTCGGTGCCCTTCATGGCCTCCGTTCTGCCGAAGCGGGTCAACGTTGTGGTCGGATCTGGAAGTCTCCCTGCCTTCAGCAACCCACAGCAGGCGTAATGCCCACCAGATGGTCCCCATTCTGGCGGCGTATTGCGACAGCAATACAATCTCAACGTACACTATCATACGACATGCGCAGAGGGGGTGCGCAAATGCGGACCTGATTTGTCCTGAGTCTCTCTTGTGCTTCGGGCACCTGGTAACACAAGAGACCCGTCGCAATTATGCCGTGTGTGAGTTGTGAGTTTGCTGAAAATTTTCGCCTCAGGCACAGTTTGTGCGGGGGTGCGGAACGAGGAAAATCAAGCCCCACCGAGTGTCAGGCGGTCTGCTTTCTTCGGCCCCCGTCCGCCCCACCCCCCCAATGTACTATGCCTCTGGGAACAACTAAGTATACGCCTCCTGTCCTGCGCCTGTCCTGTTCTGTCTTCTTGTGTTTCATCCGATCCTCTCAGTTCGATTTGGAAAAATACCGACTCCGCGCGCCCCAGCCGGAGAGGGCTGGATCAGCGCTGTCGGAAATGCTCTGCGACTTCTCAATAGGGGATTGAACCCACTGCCCAGGGTGGAAGGGCGCAACACGGCAACACATAGGCCGATAAAATGTGACCTCAGCCATCCTGGTGCCTGCTTGGTGGGGGAGGTGGGGTGATTTTTTGCATCTACTGGTGAGGGCACCCCAAGAGCGGGGCGTGCCCCGGTGTGTTCTGCACTGCCGCAAGTAAGCTTCACACAGTTTTGTGAGTTGCCAAGTTGTGATGGGTTCTGCCTCTGGCTCAACCTGATGCTGATTGAGATGCCGGCATTGCTCCCCCCCCCCTCCCTCCTGGGGCACCCACGCTGCCAAATCAGATGCACGAAGGTGTTGCTCGGAACGATCCAGTCACACCTCACAGCGGGGGCAACATCTGTGACCTTCACCCCCACCCACCCCGTGAAAACCACCGCGCTGATACCCAGCCAAACTCGTTTCCGAGTTGGCCTGGCCGCTTTGCACCACCCCCATCTTCCTCCCGATGCCTCACTCTGGCGCAGAGGCCCTGCCGCCAGAGGATCCTGCCTAGAAGGAGGCTTGTGGTGATGTGTGTTCTGGTCCCCCACCCCTTCGCCCAGTGTCGGTCACTATTTTGTATTATGAGCGATGTGAGGAAGGTCGGCTGTGCGCCTTTCTCTGTCTCTCCGTCACGCTGTCGGCGTCACTACCCCCTTGCCCCCCTTACCCCCCCCCCCCCGTTCTGCAGTGTTGCTGCAGCTCCTGCCGTGTCGATGGGATCCGCAAAGTCCTCCCTTGTGAGATCCCTCGTGTTTATGCCACTGATATCAATGGTTCAGATTAATCACCCGGCGTTCCTTCGTCTGTCCCCTTGCCACCCATCCCAGCTGTTGTGGGGGGGGGGGGATTTCCGGAAGTGTCAGGAATGCCCTTCCCTGAGTTACCCCTTTCTCTTGTGTGACGGATGCAGTGTGTATGGTATATCTTCTGTGTCGTCTCCCGTTTGGTGTGTCTCCATCAGAGGTTCAAGCGGCATATTTCTAATGCTGATTCGCCTGGCATTGGTAGGCGGAGTGATTGGGTGCAGGTGTGTTTTTAATCCCCGGTCTTCCCAGCCAAAAATCCCCGATTCATCCCCGCTTTTTTCCAGCAAAAAATGGTACCCGATGTCCCTCCTCCCCAGTGTGGGGCCCTTGGTCTTGTACCAATTGGGTTCCTTCCACGGTTCCTCCCGCTCGCGCCATCCTCGGGTGCTGGAGGAAAACCCCCAAAAAAACGGCTTTCGGGACCGTTATTCCGACGATACCCCCCGATATGCCAGCTGAAACAGCCCAAGGACTTGCTGCGGTTACTAGACGGGCAAACACACGCTCCACGGGGGGTCTGGGGGGCTCCGCCCCCCAGCCGCCGGAGGCCACGGTAGTGAACATCTGTTCATTGTGGGCGTACAGATTCTGTGTGAGTTGGCTGCGTCCTCCTGAGGCTACCGGAGCTGTTGGATTCCTGACCTGATGGGAATCGAAGGACTTGGGTACGAGATATCCGCCACAGGGGGGTCTGGGGGGCGGAGCCCCCCAGCCGCCGGAGGCCACGGTAGTGAACGTCTGGCTCTTAGCTGGAAAAAACCGATTTTTTGCTGGAAAAAAAACCTGGTTTTGGCTGGAAAAAAACCGGAAAAAGGGCGGATGCCAAAAAGACTCATCCTCATCCCCCACTAGAAATACACCTGATTGGGTGTGCAAAAAAAGGACAACAGCGATGCATTGATCCGTAAAACGAACAAATGAAATTACCAAAAGAAAAGCAACGTAGCAACAGGTGTGGCTCTATTTTGGGGGTATTTTGGCCAATTTTCGAAATCCTATTTTGGTTTTTTTGCACTTTTTTGGGTGCTTTTTTGCACGATTTCTGTGCCTCAGACACAGATTTTGGTGTGATTATTGCGCTATTTTGATTCACTCGGCCTGACCGATGCATACGATTCGAAAAAATGGCGAAAAAATCGCTATCAACAACGGTGAACGAATGGAGGTAGATGGGGAAGTGGGAGGACACAGCACGCCCTCTCACTGATCGCCATCTGTACACTACCTCTCTGTTCAAGGCGGTCAGTGTCACTTGATGGCGCTGCACACAAATCACTGCTACATCCCAGGGCGCCTTCCCTTGTGAGAATAGCGGAACTTCTGCGGTTGCAGTTTGGTGGTTGAGGCCGGCGGTGATATCACTTTGGTGACTGTGCTTCCTTCCCCCTGAGCTCGATCAGATCCAGGTCGACCTGGTGCTGCGTGGCTCCTGGTGTGCCATCTCTTGCATGCCACGGATGCCCACCAAGTCGAACCCGAAACATGACGACCCTTTCGAGATGTCATGGCCGCAAGCCCGCAAACCCAATCGCATTCGCAAGGTGGTTCGTCTCTTAGAGATCAGTGCTCGGGCCCAGCCTTCCGCGAGGGTGCTGGAACCGACATGCCGCAGCCCCGTACGCGCAAGGACTTGGCTCCAAGACCAGGCACATGCCACAGGGGGGTGTGGGGGGCGGAGCCCCCCAGCCGCCGGAGGCCACGGTAGCGAACGTCTGTTGGCCTGGCTCCATAGTCGCATACGCTCAAGTACAACACAACTGACAGATAGCACATGTCGCATGGGGGGACGATAAATTGTCGCGCAAAGACACGCCACAGGGGGGTCTGGGGGGCGGAGCCCCCCAGCCGCCGGAGGCCACGGTAGTGAACATCTGTTGGTTTGAGCTCGAGAGCAAGCCTCTCACACCACCGCCCTCCGACCCCCCTCTCCACCCCCCAGGTGCAACATTTTTTTGCACCCGGAAAATGTGTTCTTTTGACTGTTTGAGCACATCCAAGACCGGGAACATAGAATAATTCTGCCAATGCCAAGTAGGGTCACAATAAAACCCAAAGGAAAATGGTGCAAAAAAGTAGTGACCACCACCCCCATCCCCACCTCCGGGTGCAAAATTTTTTTTACTAGTTACGAGCGACGAAGCGTAGCGAAGTCGCGAAGTAACGAAGGAAATCGTACGACTGAAGCTTTGGTTTAGCACCTCATGCCACTTCACAGGGCCTCAACACAGCCTTGAGACAGCAAGTGTGCGCTCAACAAAAAGTAGTCCGGAACTGTTCTCCCACAGTTGCTGGACAGGGTGTCTATAATAAAGCGAAAGGAGTACGATTTTTGGCCACGGAAAATGTGTTCTTTTGAATGTTTGAGCACATCCAAGACCGGGAACATAAAAATTTTCTGCCAATACCAAGTAGGGTCACAATAAAATCCAAAGGAAAAAAGTGCAAAAAAAATAGTGCAAAAAAATATTTTCCCCCCAAATTCCTATTTTCATTCCGTGAAATAGATACACGCCTGCGTAGCAAGCTGTCTGTTATTTTTTTTGAAGAAAACTTCTCATGGTACGAGTGAACGAGAGAGAGGCTGACTTTATGCATCGCCGTCCAGTCTTACTGGCCGGGTTTCCTCCCAGCCAATGCGGCCATTCTTGGCCGAAAGGAATGCATTCTACCCCTCGATGTGGTGTGGAACCTTACTATATACACCATACGTCTCTATGGCAATGTTTCGTGTGGCATGACCGTGTGTTGCGTGTGGTCTCATAGTGGCGATTGTATGTTGCCATCATAGCTGGGCCTGTGGTGAGGACATCCCTGGTGGTGCCGCTGTCGCATCTACAGCCAGGGGTCGTGTCGTTTATGGTGGTGTGCTCTCGCCCTGCTTCCCGAATGAGGCAAAATGATCGGCGCTTCGTCGCCTTCTTGGTTCAGTGCTGCTGCGACCCCTTCGCTCCATCGTGTGGGCATAGGGCAAGGGGGAGTGCGGACACAGCGCTGGCAGGACAGAAAAAAATTACCAACCCGCATTCACGGGGCTCAAGTGCTGGTGTTTTCCAGAGGTGTTTGTGTCCTTCTCTGACAAAGGACAAAAGGAGGTTCTGGAAAGCAATAAGCTGCGAGCTTGAGGCAACACCCTCACGAGCATCCACCCCCCAATTACTCTCTTGTTCTGCAGTGGTTTACACAGCGTAGCGTTGCCTGGAAGATGCTTGCGGGACGCCGTGCATTGATCACAGGCGCAACAAGCGGGATCGGTGAAGCTACTGCTCGCCTGTTTGTGAAGGAAGGTGCCCATGTCATTGCAACCGGGCGCAATGTTGACAAGCTCAAGGAGCTGCAGGCCCAGCTGAAGTGTTCCATCGTAGCGGGTGATGTTGCAAAGGAAGCGCGTGCGGGGGGTGCCAACCCTCTTCCTCAACCACACCCACACGGCCCGTGCATCACACACACCTCAGGCCTGCCCCTTCAGGGTTGTTGTTCTCCAGCTTGACTTCAGGCTTCCCACTTCGCACACACACAACAGTGCGACGCCGTGAGTTGTTGCGCTGAGAAGGGAGGCGCTGACGCATTGCGCATTCTCATTATGGAAGGACAAGCTGATGTGAACAATAACAGGGATGACGGTGCGACGCCGTGTTTTATTGCGGCCCAGAACGGAGAGGCTGATGCATTGCGCATCCTCATCACGGAAGGACAAGCTGATGTTAACAAGGCCAGGAACGACGGTGCGACGCCGTGTTATATAGCGGCTCACAACGGACATGCTGACGCATTGCGCATCCTCATCGCTGAAGGACAAGCTGATGTTAACAAGGCCGAGAACGACGGTGCGACGCCGTGCTTCATTGCAGCTCACAACGGAGATACTGACGCATTGCGCATCCTCATCACGGAAGGACAAGCTGATGTGAACAAGGCCAGGAACGACGGTGTGACGCCGTGCTTCATTGCGGCTCACAATGGACATGCTGACGCATTGCGCATCCTCATCACGGAAGGACAAGCTGATGTGAACAAGGCCATGGACGACGGTGTGACGCCGTGCTTCGTTGCGGCTCACAATGGACATGCTGACGCATTGCGCATCCTCATCACGGAAGGACAAGCTGACGTTAACAAGGCCAGGAACGACGGTGCGACGCCGTGTTATATTGCGGCTCGCAACGGACATGCTGACGCATTGCGCATCCTCATCACGGAAGGACAAGCTGATGTGAACAAGGCCATCTACGACGGTGTGACGCCGTGCTTCATTGCGGCTCACAATGGACATGCTGACGCATTGCGCATCCTCATCACGGAAGGACAAGCTGACGTTAACAAGGCCAGGAACGACGGTGCGACGCCGTGTTATATTGCGGCTCGCAACGGACATGCTGACGCATTGCGCATCCTCATCACGGAAGGACAAGCTGATGTGAACAAGGTCATGGACGACGGTGTCATGACGCCGTGCTTCATTGCGGCTCACAACGGACATGCTGACGCATTGCGCATCCTCATCACGGAAGGACAAGCTGATGTTAACAAGGCCGAGAACGACGGTGCGACGCCGTGTTATATTGCAACTCAGAACAGACATGCTGACGCATTGCGCAACCTCATCACGGAAGGACAAGCTGATGTTAACAAGGCCATGGACGACGGTGCGACGCCGTGCTGCATTGCGGCTCAGAACGGAGATTCCGGCGCATTGCGCATCCTCATCACGGAAGGACAAGCTGATGTTAACAAGGACAATAACAACGGTGCGACGCCGTGTTATCTTGCGGCTCAGGACGGACATGCTGACGCATTGCGCATCCTCATCACGGAAGGACAAGCTGATGTGAACAAGGCCATGGACGACGGTGTGACGCCGTGCATCATTGCGGCTCACAATGGACATGCTGACGCATTGCGCATCCTCATCGCTGAAGGACAAGCTGATGTTAACAAGGCCGAGAACGACGGTGCGACGCCGTGTTATATTGCGGCTCAGAACGGACATGCTGACGCATTGCGCATCCTCATCGCTGAAGGACAAGCTGACGTTCACAAGGCCAGGAACGACGGTGCGACGCCGTGTTATATTGCAGCTCAGAACGGACATGCTGACGCATTGCGCATCCTCATCACGGAAGGACAAGCTGATGTGAACAAGGCCAGGAACGACGGTGTGACGCCGTGCTTCATTGCGGATCGCAACGGACATGCTGACGCATTGCGCATCCTCATCACGGAGGGACGAGCACAAGGGGAACAACAGCTGGTGCATCCTCAACACGGAAGGACAAGCCGCAACCATCATCAATCATGAGCATCCTGACTCAGTGCGAGACGCGTTCCAGCGAGCGGGCTCCACCCTCCACCAGTGGCTGAGGCCGGGAATCGAGTCGCCTTGGCGCCCCCTTTTGTTCCCTCCACCCTTTCTGAAGGGGTCTTCAGCTCGTGGTGAGCGGGTCACCGCCCTCCTGACCCTGTGTCCCACGCGGCCCTGTGAACTCGGAGAAAAACTGGGCCATGACCTAGGTTTCTGCGTCAGCAATCAGCTTCTGACGAGTGATCTGGCGCTCGCTCTCCCAGCTCCGCCTCTCCCTGTCGTGAAATCAATCAAAATGACCCGCCCTTTTGAGCTGTGGGTCGCCGGCGTTTTGTTGCAACCCTGCCTCGCTGCGCCTTTGTGGTGCACCTTTCTTTGGCCTGATGAGGTGTGTGGTGTGTCTGTATCGTGCCAGCAAAAATACAGCAGCCTCTGAGGCAGGCGAAGAAGGGACGCGCCGAGGCCCGCAACCGGCTGAGCGCCCAGATGTCTGTGGACGAGGAGCCCCAGCAGACACCGACCGCGGGTGGACAGCAGGCGCAGTTGCGAATGGCGTCTTCAACAACAACGACCCAGCCCCTTCCGACTGCCGCATGGCACACGCGTCCACCACCCCAACCACCCCCACCGAGATGTCATGGACCCGCGCGCCGAAGACGAAGATCTGTTCTCGAGGATGCGCAGCGCGGCGTAGAGTGAAGCAGCCGCACTCCCCCCCGTGTTCCCCAGTTCCCCTCCCTCCCCTCCAGTGTTGAGCGTCCGCCCAGGGTACGTGACGTGTGAAGTACCGACGCCCCGGCTTGCCGGCTTGCCGGGGCCTGGGCATTTGTTGTTTACTCCCCGACCGAGAGATGCTCCCTATGGCGAGTTTGGGGGCGAATGTCGCCATTTGTATTTTTTCCAGGTCTAGCATAGTTTTCCTTCGCGCGAAGGCCTTTTTTTCCGTGTGTCGGACGCGCGCGACGCGCGAAAACAAAAAGTGGCCCGTTTTTTCGCGCGAAAAAAAATGTAGGACATGTGGGGCGCTGCTCTTCGACCACCAGCTTCGACGCCTCCTCCGCCCCCCCTCTTCCATTCACTCTCGACAATCAAACCCCCCCCCCCTCCGCCCCTCCCTCACGCAGTTGGCATTGCCTTTGTTCCTCTGCATCTATTCAGAAGGCACCCCTTCTCCACCCCACCCCCACCCCCTCTGCAGGCTGCTGGGGCCGGGCCTGCAGGCACGCCGCTACACAACCACAAACCCCCCACCCCCCTCACACACACACGCCTGCCACTGCCGGGCTGCACGCCCTTTCTCCACTGCCAACCATGGAGCACCGCGTGTACGCCCTGAAGCTCGGAAGGACGGGGTGGAAGCGTCGGGTTGCCCGCATCGAAGGTGCGACGCTGCGCCTGGAAAAACCCGACGGGCGTGTGGAGTACGTCGTTAGGCAGGAGGACCATGTGGTGGCCGAGCCTGCAGAGACAGCATCGGTCAGCGGGAAGACCACCGAAGCTGCGAAGCTGCAGGACATGCTGAAGGTGCCAGGCGCGCCTGAGGAGCTCCTGAAGAGCATGATGGCCGTGACCTGGCTGCCGGAGGCAGGCGATGAGGATGTGGCTCTCATCTGCTTCCGCGACCCCATGCTGCGCGACGTGTGGCTGCGCCGCACGCAGGACATCCTCGCACCCGGCACTGCCCTGCAGGACGAGGTGGAGTCCCTCAAGACGGAGCTCCGCTACGCCCGCACTGATTTGGAGCGCACTACGCAGACATACCTGCAGGCGACATCGCATGCAATGCCGCTGGACAGCCTGTCACCTGACCCGGAGAGCGATGTGTTTGCCCTGGGCTACTACCCCCCGCAGCAGCACACCGCGGCGAGCTTTGCAGCGAGGGCACCCCTGCCGGCTGCACCAGCTCTGCCACCCCCGCCTTCTGCTTCGCAGTGGAGGCCACCGCCGCCGGCAGCGTCGGTGCGGACGCCTGCGATGACCACACCCAGCAGTGGGAGGGTTGTGACCACGCCGGCGGAGCCGCTGGAGGATCACGGGATCCGGAGTGATGCGCAGGCTGTCGTGCTGCAGGGGCTTCTGGCACAGCTCGATACTGCGGAGCGCAGCGCGAAGGAGAATATCACACGCCTGCAGGGGCTCCATTCGCGGTTCGACAGGGTGGCAACCGATGCTGCCTCGTGGCGGCTCGGGAGCAGGCTGACATCGCAAGAAGCCTGTTCGGATGCCATGCGTGACATTGTCCTCCACACATAGGCAGGCGTGTGTGAGCCCTGAGTGTACACATAGAGTCTTGCCGTCAGGCATGTTATAAAAGGGGTGGGGGGTGGGTGAGGGGGGGGGGGTGTTTTGCTTCAAATTTGAAGTCGTGGAGTTCTGGCCCGCAATGCTCTGTCGCTGCCGTGTGTGTGCCAAGGGCGTATCTAATCTCCGCGATTTGTGTGGAGGAGGTGCGAATGGGGGGGGGGGGGGCGTGGTGTGGCGTGTCTTATCAGGGTGTGGGCAAGGTAGGGAACTGTTGTACCGTTTTTTTTCGATTGCTCTCTCTCTTTTTTTTTGCACAAATTGTCTGTATCCGAAACGAGCCGTTATTTTCCTGATGCAAAAAAGAATAGGCGCCTCCTGATCCCACGCCACTCTGCACCCTCTTTGGCTCCTCGGCTCTTCCGCCACACCTTGACACATCCCGTTGATGTTTGATTTGCCATGGTCAGCATATGGAGCAACTTCTGTTGAATCATCGCATCTGCATCGCCTGCCTGCCAGAGATACACACACACGCGATACACTATGGGGAAGAACACGCTCGACAAGGAGCGTGACGATGCGATGGCCCTGATCTGGGGTGGTGCGGAGGAGGCGAAGTCGAGCAAAAGGGGGAAGGCCGCAGCTGTGAAGCGAAAGCGGGCAGAAGCTGAGGCCACCGGCGTGACATTTGACTCCGACAACGAGGAGGAGGAGAAGCCGAAGGCAAAAAAGACGAAGAAGCAGAAGAAGGTTGCGGAGAATGTGGCTGACGAGAAGCAGCGCACCCTGCACATGCACGTCGACAACACGACGACGCGGAATGACATCCGCACGCTGTTCGAGGATTACGACCCGAAGGTCACAATCGAGAAGTATGGCATCTCACAAGACAGAGGGCTGCGTGGAGTCTGTTCGAGTGTTGCATGTGTCTCAGAGCACCAGATGTGTTCGAGTCGCCATTAGTCACCTATGTGCTCCTGACGAGAGCCCCTCAGCAGGTTGCTGAATTGGGGCAAAGGAGGAGGGTGTCGTGTCTGTGTTGTTGATCCCATCCCCCAACCCACCCAACGCCGCATGATTCAACAGGTATAAGAACACAAAGAAGCGTGGGCAGTTCGCAGTGGCTGTTTTCAAGACGGCGACAATGACGGACCACGCGATGGAGAGGTTCAACGGGACCAACCAGAAGGTATTCACGCCAACCCTAATATCATTCCACATGTTTCCAGTCAGAAGGGCAGCTAAAACCACAGGAGTGTCCACTTTGAGCACTCTGAGTGAGCTGAGGGGTTGTCAGGTTTATTGTCAGGTGGGGGTTCTTGGGGGCGCTTGGGTGGGTGGGCGGCAAGTTTTCGGCGGGGGGTATTCCCACAAAACCCGAGAAAGGAGCAAAACGCCCCCCTCTGGGATGAATGGTATTCCCAGGTCATCTGCAAGATCACTCGATGCAGTGGCGCGGAGCTGCGACAGGGGCACATCCTTCTGCCCGCCCTTCTCCTTCTGACGAATGTAATTACCGTCACTCAAGTAATGTTGGTGGGGTAATAACCCACCAACTTCTTCCAGAACCCCCAAATCCACCAAATTAGTACCCCACCAACATATTTACCCCACCAACAAATCTACCCCACCAATTTATTACCCCAATGCGCATCGCTGACTACCGTTTTCGTGGCGAACGCCTAAGGGGCCCGGCTGATGGCTACGTTTTCCAGAAAATGCATACGGCGCACGCGTGGGCGTGCGGCGCCTGCAAACGGCAGTCTATGTAGTACAAGAGACGGCCATGTCCGCACACCAAATCGGTCGTCAACCTCAGCAGCCTTCGAGCCTTCGAGTAGGTAATCGTACCTTTTGCACTTGTGCGCGAAGGAACCGTCTGTGAAAGGCAAGAGCAAAGGCCAGGGCTCAGCCTACTGGGTGGCCTACTGTGTGCTGAGAGACCTGGAATACCAGCCGTACGCAATTTCTGCGTACGCGTACGCAGCGCGGTTTCAGAAAGTGCGGACGGCGTACGCACATGCGTACGCGCAGTCGGGGTGGGTGGGCAGGGGGCTCCAAATCCCAGGTGCCAGAAAAAATCGCCAAGTACAATGCGCCCCAGGGGTAATTATGTTGGTGGGGTAATAACCCACCAACTTTTTTCAGAGCCCCAAATCCACCAAATTAGTACCCCACCAACATATTTACCCCACCAACAAAACTTGAGTGACGGTAATATTATATTGCACTGTGGCCATCCGACCCCCAACCCCCCGCCACAGGAGCTCCTCAACGTGGAAGAGCTGGTGATGTCGCGCACGCTGTCCCGGAGAGAGAACAAGCGCATGTCTGCGAAGAAGAACAAAATCAAGAAGGCGCTGATCCGGAAGAAGTGGGAGGAGAGCAAGGCACAGGAGTCGTGATCCTGCCACCGACCGCCCCTCTGCTGGGGGGCGGGTGGGCCCCCCCCTCCGCAACACTGCCTCTCGCCCCTATTGGCTGTGCCCCCCCCCCCCTCTTCTACATTTCGAGCGAGAGTTTTCCCGATGGGGCCCCGTGTTACGATGTATCCACCCGCCACCCCACCCCACCCCACCCCCCACTGTGAACTGTCTGCATGTCTCTCCAGCAATTCTCCCAAAACAGAAGAAAAAGGGGCCTTTTTTGTCCTGCGAGAATGGGCCACGGTCGGATGTGCCCTTTTTTATCAAAAAAAGGCACCGTGCCCGAGCTCAGTCAGGGCTGCTCAGTCAGCGAGCATCTCAGTTGCTGCCCGCAGAGGCGCATGCTGTTCGTCTAGCCTCCCACAGCATCTAGCCCCTCCACCCGGTTTTGCAAGACCGGTATTACATCATCTAATCAACCGCCGTCAACCTGCTCTGTTCAAGTGATGTGATGTGGAAGTGATGTGAAACATGTTGTGTCTGCCACTCCACGCCCACCCAAAAACCGGATGGGCGGTGCTGTGTATGTGTTTTGGGTGATTTTTACGCCTGTCTGTTGTACGACTCTCCCAGTATTCCGTTGCCCCCCTCCCGCCCCCCCAACCACCCCCCCACATCTTCTTCTCCTCCTCTGTCGAAACGAAGAGCACGTTGGGTGCAATTTCCCACACAAAACCAGCAGCAAATCAGAGCGCGGGGATCAGAGACGACGACAAGAAAGAACCTTCCACCCACCCCCCACCCGCCTCCATGTTTTGGTGCCGTGCTGCCCACGCCATGTTGTTGTGGCACCCCCACCCACACGACGCGGCGGGATACCCGGATTGGGAACAGTGAGGCGGGAACCCGGGTACCCCGGGGAGGTGCAGACCGCGCCGTGCACCCCCCACCCCCACCCCGGCAGATACACAGCCACCCCCCCACACCTGCAGCGCTGCCGCACACGGCAGAACACACTGTGATGGATCCCGAGGGGGGCCTGCCCATCCCGGTGCCCCACCAGACGCATGCCCTGCCGTACACCGGGGCGAAGAAGCGGCTGACCACCCCCCTGCCTTCGCCGCTGATCGCGCCCGACCTGATCCGCATCAACCTGCCTGCAGGCGCGCCACCCCCCATCGGGCTGAGCTCCTCGGGGCACAGCCAGGGGCCTCCGGGCCTCCACACCCCCACTGCGTTCATCTCGCGCGCACACCCGGCGGCCGCCTCTGCCTTTGAGGCGGTGGACAGCCTCATGCAACGCGCCACCACCCTCTGGAGGGATCTTGCCGCCTCGCCAGCCACACGCCCCTACCTCGGCTATTTCCTCGCAGTGCTGGGGGCATGTATCGGCGGTGCGATCTTCCCGCTGATGGATGCGTATGAGGAGCCTGTTCTCATGAAGGTTGGGTCGCGGAATGCCCTGATTGCAGCCGGGTGCTGCTACTACGTGTTCCGGAAGGAGCCGGAGAAGAACTGGGTGAAGAAGATTGTGTCGCAGATGCATCACCGGGGGAGCTACCTCGCCGACCCCATCGTGGCGCCCGCCCTGCTGTGCGGGGTGACCCATGCCCTCACCAGCATCTTCAACCAGATCTGCCTCAGCCAGACGGGCGGTGAGGTCGCTGCGGTGATCACCAACTGCTCCTGCGTGGTTGCGGTGCTCCTGTCGCACCTCAGCGGGGCAGCCGTGAGCAAGACAGAGCAGCGTGCGGTAGGTGTGGTGCTCCTCCTGGTGCTGTATATGCTGGTGGCGATCCAGCCCCCCGCGCTGGGGGTGCTGACCGGGCTAGGTTCCTCCGCGAGCAACGCGCTGTATTATGTGGTGCAGCGGCGGGCAGGGCAGATCATACCCCTCGCCCCGCTGCTCGCGTTGGTGTATCTGCTGTCCGCAGTGTCGATTATCTTCTCAACGCTGCTGCTGGGGCAGACGACGGTGACAGATTGGATGGCGTCGGTGTTCAACCTGTACTATGTGATTCCAACCATTGTGGTTGCAGCGCTGACCTTCGCATTCCAAGCCTGCCTGGTGATGGCGTTGAAATACAGTAGCCCTGTGGTGGTGACAGGGGCGATGTCGCTGGAGCCCCTGGCGACGTGGGGCATTGATTGGCTGGTGGGGAACCCGCTGCCGGATCTGCACACACTGTCGATCCTCGGCTGCCTCATGGCATCGACCACTACCATTTCGTATGCGAATTCGAAGCCATCCTCGTCCAGATCAGCCAGTGAAGGCAACGTGTTTCACCGGCAGACAAGCCAGCGTCTTGCGGAGGATGTGCCCTAGAATGGGAGGCAGAGGCAGACTGCCCGACAACGAATGGCTTCTGCCGCTTTGGATACGTCGGGCGGTGCGGAGGGCTTCTAACACATCGGGGGGTCACATTGTGCCTCTTCGGTGAGCCGAATCAGCCGCCGGGTGTCGCACATGATGACGTTTTTTTCAGTTCGGCGTAGCCAACTGAGGACTCCTTTCACTGTGCGGATCCTTTGCAGGCACACCACACGCCTGGCAGGCTGCGGGGTTCCTGCCTTTCAGAGAATACCAGCTTTTGTCGGCCCCTTTCTCTCGAGATGCATCTTGGTTCAATACACTCCAATGAAAGACAGGATGCATCCTGAGGGTCATCGTTATCACTGTCGCCGAGGTCACGTCGGAACAACGGTGTATTTTTCTTCACCCCCACACACAACACAAGACCCCCTCCCCCCCGTGCAGCGCATTCACAACACAGACCGAGCACCTCTCACCAGATCTCGGACACACAGCCTGCATGCCGAGTGAAGTGATGCCCGCCTCCCTTGCGCTATCCTTCTCTCCGCCACTACCCCCTCACCGCTCGTCTTCTAGCCTTGGGTGAGTCGAACAGTATTTCCGCATCCACGGAACCGGTAATTCACAAGGGGGGGGTGGGGAGGTGTGTGGGGCTTGGCGTGGGGCTTTTTTTGCCCCGCCCACCCCCCCCCCCTCCTCTCCCCTCCCCACCACCGCCACCGCCACCACCTCGCTCCGCCCCACCACATTCTGCCCATTTCGGGGTAACACTACCTTTTCTAGCCTCGTCGAAAACTGACATATGCAATGCGACCGAGGTAACCGACTGGTCAGACCGGCTGACTTTCGGCCCGGCCCGGGCCCCCAAGTCTGCCGGACTTTCTTGGTCCAGGTCGGGATTGGTCCCAACTGGGCTTGGCCGCATTGACATATGTCCCCAAAGGTGGGAGTGGGAGGGTGAGAGGCGGGGGGGGGGGGGGGTCAGGTGTGATCGCACGCACTATCTTCTGTTCCGAGCCAACGAAAGGCACGGAGTGGCCCGGCCTTTGTTGTAGACCAAGAAAATATCCCCCCCTCCACCCACACCCACCCGCTCCCGACCCCTCCTCCCTTCGGACACATCCTGCAAGTTGAGCCGAAGGTTGGCCAACCTCCTTGGGTGGATCTTTACGACCTGTTGACACACTCTGAGGAATCTCGCCACCACCACCACCCGCCCCTCCCAAGGCGCTTCCCCTCGAGGCATCGCATATACACCATACACACGTCAGCGCGTGGGGGGCTCTTTCAAACCTCATCTGCTGTGCAACCCAGCTCTCCCCCCACCTCTCTGAGGGAGCTGGCTTTTGCATCGTTCCTCTGCCCCTACCCCGGCCCACCGACCCTGCCCTGCACGTACAATGCGCAGCGACCCCATCCCCCTCGAGGAGTATGAAGCGTCTGTGCTGGAGATGGTCCTCGCGCCTCAGGATGCCAGGCAGGGGATGAACGTCGTCAGCATCGGGTCCTCCGCGCTGAAGCACCCTTTTGAGCTTGCCACAGGGGTTGCGACGGAGGGGGGCGCGAAGATGTACGGCGCACGGCTCGACCTGTCGCGGCTTGCCGCAGGGCCTGGCAGCCTGCAGGTGCAGGCCATGGCAAACACGCCCCTCCTTGCCGACAGCTACACGGGGTGGTTGCATATCGGGACTCCTCGGCGCTGGCGCGCCCGCATCGCCTGGTCGACAGGCGACACCCCAAGCTCCTCAGATATCCTGGGAACCCTCGGCACTTTCACGGGCACAGTGAGCTGCAATGGGGGGCTGGGGCCTTATGGCTTGCTCCTGACAGGCGTGCAGCACGTCACCCTGTCGAATCTCTTCAGCATCCGCTCTAACGGATGCCTCAGGGTGGGGTGGCGCGTGCTGCCGGACGGCATGCTGGCGGAAGCTGGCGTGCGTTATCAGGGCGTGCAGTCAGAGCTGGGTGCCCTCTCTCGGCGCCTCGGCATGAAATCTCTCACGGCGAGCGTCGTGGGTGACCCCTGCAAAGGGCGCGGCTCTGTTTCCGCCGTGATGGATTTCCCGAGAGCCACCGTTGCCGCACACGCCTCAACCGAGGGGAACGGCGCGCCCGCAACCCTCCGCGCAGCCATCGGCTTCCCCCTCCTCGCCACCAAGTCGCTCCTCCGCTGCGGCTGGTCCTTCGGCAAGCCTGGCGGCTCTGCCAAGCCGGAGGCGGAGTTCGGCGTCCTCTCATCCTTCCGCCTTGCCCAGACGTCCTGCTGCCTCAGCATGGATTTTGTCGGCGGGGTGCCCACCGCAGGGCTCCAGATCCAGCTCTGAAGGCTCTGCCGCTGATGGGGGTGGTGGGGGGCTGATCGGCTGAGGCATGCGTGCGGCGGTACCCCGGCAAGAGGACTGCTGTGCAAAATCTGGTTTCAAAACACACACGCACGCGCGCCTGTGGTAGGTGAGGATCCGCGCAGGGTTAACCCACCCTAAAAAGTGATCAACACACACACACACTCTCTCTCCCTCTCTCTCTCCTCACTTCATATAGAGTGAAGGGTGGGGTCGACTCTGCTGCACCTTGCTTTATCTCGATAATACTCACTCCCGCCCCTTCGCAGCCCTCCTAGCCTGGGTGGAGCTGATCTTCGTTGGACACACCGCAGTGGCTCGCACACCACCCCACCCCCACCCCATACACTAGAACTGCCCTCTCGCCCATCACACGTTGGAGAAGATATGGCGGCGCACCCCACCACCAAAAGGGCTCAGAGCCTTCGCAGGCCACCTCCCCTCCCCCCCCCTCCTCTTCACTCCCACTGTGCTATATACCTATGTTGAAGACAGGGGGTGGGTGGGCTGCAGCTTTGGAGAGTCTGATGAACTCCACACGCCAACTGAAGGCCCCCCTCTACGTTCTGCTCTCTGTGCATGCTGCTGGGGTGGGGTGTGGTGGTGTGGCTGAACCACGCAGGAACCCCGCAGAGCTCACTCAGAAATGCTGGAGAACAGCGTTCTCCTGGTATTGGGATAACCTCACCTAGTACTAGGTCCTACCCGCCCCAACCCCCCTCTCTCAGGAAACATGCTGCTGGAGAGCGCAGAGGCAATCTTTTTTTCGTTGCAACCAAACGTGTCGGGGGGGGGGGGGGGAGGGTGGGTGGGGTGGGGTGAGGGAGTGGGGGGGGGGGGGCAGGGGGGGGCTTGTCTTACCCCACCACCACCACCCCCCACCACCCAACCCCCCAACCCCCGCACACCCGATAAGTCGCTAACCCTTGCCGCCACCCCCCCTGGTCCCCCTCGCCCCCGCTGCGTGCCTCCACTGTTGGGTTGGGCGAAAGAAGAGATATCGTAGGGAGGGGGGGGGGTGGTGGTGGTGTTGCGATGTGGCTCGTTTGTGCGTCTGCGTCTGCGCCTGCGCCCGCCTTGTTTTTTTTTGCTATTCTCGGATTTGATACAGCGACATATGACCTTCTCTGACACTGTGGGCCTTGCGCTCGTTCGGAAACAAAGAAGATATCCCCCACCCCACCCCTTCTGGATGGCAGGTTCGATGTCCATGCATCCACTGACCTCTCCCTATTCGGGCCGCTGCTGCATAGCCTTCTCTTTTTTTGGTTAGTCTCTCGCACAGTTTGAACGTACAGTGCCTGCCACGCTGACGGAGAGTGTCGGAGTCCGCCCACCCACCCAACCGCCCACCTTTTCACAACGAGGGGATGGGTTCCTTCTTTGGGGGCTGTGATGATGACGCAGAAAAGTAATGTAGACAGCGCGGATCATTCTCTGTGGCGGACGGGGTGTATGTGATGGGGCTTGTTTGCTTGCGATTCTCAACGTCACGACCATCCACCCCCCCATTACTCTCTTGTTCTGCAGTGGTTTACACAGCGTAGCGTTGCCTGGAAGATGCTTGCGGGACGCCGTGCGTTGATCACAGGCGCAACAAGCGGGATCGGTGAAGCTACCGCTCGCCTGTTTGTGAAGGAAGGTGCCCATGTCATTGCAACCGGGCGCAATGTTGACAAGCTCAAGGAGCTGCAGGCCCAGCTGAAGTGTTCCATCGTAGCGGGTGATGTTGCAAAGGACGGCGAGTGCGAGCGCATCGTTGCGGAGTCTGCGCAGAGTGCCCCGGGTTCGCTGATCGACACCCTGGTGAACTGCGCAGGTGTGTTGCAGGGTGGCGCGTTTGGGACACCTGCCTGCAGTCTGGAGAACCTGATGTACAACTTCAACACCAACACGAAGGGGGTCTTTGAGATGATGCAGCACTCAGTCCCGCTGCTGAAGGAAGCGCGTGCGGGGGGTGCCAACCCGAGCATTGTAAACGTGAGCAGCGTCAACGGCGAAATGTCGTTCGGTGGCGTCACCAGCTACTGTGTCAGCAAGGCGGCGACAGAGATGCTTATGAAGTGCGCTGCCCTGGACCTGTCGGAGCATGGGATTCGTGTCAACGGTGTCAACCCCGGGCTGGTCATCACTGAACTGCAGAAGCGCGGAGGGTTGAACGACGCGCAGTACGAAGCCCTCGTGACACGGTCCATTGAGACCACTCACCCTCTCGGCAAGGCGCTCGGCAGGGTTGCCACCCCCGAAGAAGTCGCGGACCTTATCGCCTACCTTGCGTCCGACAAGGCTGGTTTTATCACCGGCGCCTCGGTGCGGATTGACGGGGGTCGCGCTATCTTTGGGGCTCGTTGATTTACGTTCTCGCTTTGATGTGTTATAACTTGTCTTGCAGCATCCTGCCCGCCGTGTAGTAACGTATTCGTGTACAGCGTAGTGAATGTGTATTGTAGCAACGTGTCAGGCTCTCATGCCCGGAAGGTGTGCATGGTGTGCCGCTAAGTAACAGCCCCAGACAGCCCCACCCGAAGTTGGCCTGCAGATGTACTGTTTGTGCGCATATGCTATGTTTCAGCAACACCCACTCCCCTGTGCAGGTCACGCCACAGTGCACCATGCCTATGTCACATGCATCTCCGGCACGTGTGCCAAACTTTGCGTATGACACAGGGTCGCGGGATCTGACTCTGCTTGACAGTGTGGTGCAGAAGGACATGGCACGGACGAAGCGTGTCGCAAACGCAGGCGTGCGGGTCAAACCCTATGCAGTGGATACTGGGCGGAACGAAGCTGCGCCTGTGCGTGTCAGCAAAAAGGTGATCACACCGCGCCCGTCGCAGGACTGGGTGCCGCAGCATGTGGCAACCCGCCGCACCAACCACATGCAGAATGCCCCATCGCAGCTGAAGGAGCCGCGTGCCAGGTCCGCGTCGCGCGTCAACTCCGACTCCGACCCGCTGGGGTCACGTGGCGAGCGCCTGCCTGCATCCACCACCGCCCCCATGGGTCGCTTCTCGTCGCGCCAGACTCGCATCAACCATGATTCAAACATCTTCGGGCCGTCTGTCCCCGCCTACACCCGCCCGCCTCCCCCAAAGCGCGAGTCCTTCTCCGATACGTTCAAATCGGGGCACATCCGCTCGACCCTCCCAGGTCAAACCGACGCGTCGAAGTTTGGAGGGTACCTCGGGTCGAAGTTCTACTAGACCACGTTGTTATTGATGGTTTGATCGCCATCGTTGGTTTTTTCGGCATTCCAACAAAATCTCGAGTCGGGACAGCACTCACTGTGTCAGACCACAGAATGGCACAGAGCGATGACCCGATGCCCCCTGCATATTAGTTCCCACCCTGTGTATCTAGATCAGCCTTGCTGCTGCATGGTATTCGCGTCCCTTGTTAGCCCATTGCGGGCTGCGTCTGTGCCTGGTCAGAGTCTTGGATCGACACCTCCAATCCGTGAAACCCATTTCTTTGGGTTACACGCCAAAAAAAATACGCGATTCTCATTTCTTGGCACCAGGCACACACTGCTCTTTCTCTCCCTTCTCCGTGTACATTCCTTGTAAAACACCCCCTCCCCAGCCTGGGTTGCCCCGTGTAGAACCCTTTGTGCGAGCCGCTGCCTCCAGCGGCGTCTCTCACCCCTGGCCGATACCCCCAGAACCCAAGACCCCAAAGCAACTGGGGTTAGACCCGAGGGCACCCGTGTCGTTCCCCGAACCCCGTCCTGCCCCACCTCGCCCACCGTCTCTTGGAAATGCGGATATCGCCCTCTTCATTGAGGCGTGGCCTTGAACACCGCAGATGCTCTGCAGGTTGGGGGGAGGGGGTGATCTTGTTCCCTTGCCCAAACAAGCTTGCTTGTCTCGGTGAAGGGATCGGCGGGAGCCACCGTTTCACAGCAATGTTCACAGGCGGCCGCAACACACTATTGTGCACATGTTGGAAATCGTGGGTTTGGCCAGGTTAGGATTCCCCACTTCCACCCTCTCCACGCCCTGCAGGACACGACACAGATGGGTGGGGTGTGGTGGCCGAACAGGGAAGATTTGTGTGCCATCGCACGCAGGTCGTTGCAGTGCAGGCTTCCCACACTCGCGCTGCTGCTGTCTGTTGCGTGCCCTGCCCTGATAGTGTACTGCTTCAACAGGGATGCACCCTACCTGACGGCACACCACCCGGATGTGGAGACGGTGGGCATCTGGGACCCACTGAGGCGCCCCACGGCATGGCGGCATGGGGGACTGGCCTGCACGTGGGTCGATGCGGGGGCCCATCAAGATCCGTGTCTCGTGCCGCTGGAGGGTGCAGATCTTACAAAGAGCACCCTGCATGCCCTGCACATCGTCATGAAGTATATCTACCCTGTGGCAGCGGTGGCACGTCCCGTGCTGTTCGCCACCGTGCTTGCGGGTGTGCCGACAGACACCACTGCGTGGGGTGTTCTGTACGTCAGTAAGATGGCGTTAGGGCTTCTGTGCACCGTCTTCCTTGCGATGGTATTCAGCCTTGCAGCCCCCGGCCTGCAGGACGATACCTGGGTGGTGGTGTGGAATGTTCCGTGGGTGGTGTGGTTTGCGGTGCGCTTTGAGGCTGCGTTTGCCATCGCCCTGCTCTTGCCCCCCAGCGCTGCTATAGGCACAGGCGTACTCGTCATTGGAATTATGCCGATAGCGATGTTGGCATTAGTGCCTGTCAGCAGCGGACGCCCAAAGACTCCCGGTGCCCTCATCGTGAGCTTACTCCTAAACTACATTGGTGCCGTGTTTTTCAGCGGCTACCTCGATGAAAGGTCCTTTGGGGCCTTCCAAATGTCTGTACTTGTCGCAGTACTTGACTTCACGGCGTCCACTGCGCTTTATGCAGGCTGGAACGACGACTTCAGGTCATATGGGATGGATTCCAGCTGGCACATGCCCGGTTACCTCGACATTACCCGCATCCTGTGCCGTCAGATGGTGCCAATTCTGCTGATGTTTTCACTGGAACCACCCAGCCGAGGCTGTGGCACTTGGCCCCCAACGAAGGTCATGCCCAGCAGCAACGAGTCCGACACCAACTCAGACCTGCAGGCAAGTTGGGACGACTTGGGGTCGGAGGATGAGTTGAGCGGCTACGCCAGCTGCCCCGAAGGGTTTGACGAGGATCCCGCTGCACTGGACGACATGAGCTACCAGATTGCACTGGCGGTGCCGCAGGAGCGCACCGTGGCGGTGCCACCCGACACAACGCTTGCCATGCTGCGTCTCCGTGCTTGTGTCGAAGAGGGAACCACCCACGCGTATCTCTCGGTGGAGGGCGACAGCACTGCCACACTGAGCGACCTGGGACTCGGGCCTGACAGCACTGTCGACATCACAGTTCCCGCAGGTGTGGCTGCCGCCCCTGCGGCCCTGTCGGGCGGAGGCGTCCCTGACACAGGCAGGTGCCGGCTCTTCCCGCAGATGCTGCAGCTGCTGCGTGACTACAACCTGCCGGAGCTGCAGGACGTCACGACTGAGCCCCACTGCCGCATGGCTCTGGCGCTGCACCACCCCAAAGGGCAGCTTGTGGATGTGTGCATGCCAGACAGCGCTACGCTGGACACGCTGCATCTGCGTGCCATGCTTGCTGTGGACGGCCCTGTTGTGGTTGACCCCGAGTGCAGGGCTATTGAAAGCGTTGTGCCTCCGTCACAGCTGCTGAGCGACTGTCAGATTTCTGGTGCGATCCTGGTCATGAAGGGTGGCGAGAGCAAGTCACTCGCTGCCTTGTCCCGTGCCCTCCATATCAACAGAACTGGCCTGGCACCTGTGCACTACACCCGCCTGAACCTGCGTGCGGCTCTGCCGGTGTATATCCAGGTGACAGACAGCACAACTCTGGGTGTGCTGCGCTCGCGTGCCAAACGTGTAGCAGGCGCCGAGGCAGTGCTGGAGCTGCAGGGGGGCGATGCCACACGCCTTGGTGATCTGGACTTACAGGACGGGCAGCATGTGGCGGTGACGTGCCCGGCATCGCCCACCCCAGACACGTGCACCGCTGCACGGCGGGATGACTTTGCAGCCCAGCAGGCACACATCCCTGTCACCTGCGATGACGCAGAGGGCATGCCAATCGACCTGCACCTGCCCGACGGGGAGCTGGTGCCGCTGCAAGTTGCACCCGACGCCACGCTGGGTGTGCTGCGCATGCGTGCCGTGCATGCCCAGAAGCTGCAGGGTGCACAGACCAAGGTGCAGCTTACAGTGTGTGGGGAGACCATCACTGGCAGCAACGACACGCTCCTACGGGACCTGACGTTAGAGGCGGGTGCCGCCGTGCAGGTGCACTTCCGCACAACAAATGCGCCACCCACTGACACCGCTGCGGCTCTCATGCTGAAGCGTGCCCTCGAAACAGGCAATGTGCGGGAGGCCTGCCTGGCAATCGGCGGGGACCCGCACCGCAATGTTCTATCAGTGTTGAATTGCAGAACAGTCCCTGTCGGCGTGCTGCGACATGCGTTCCTGCGTACACTCCCAACCACAGCAGCCCGTTTTGTGCGCTCTCAGCTGTTCTCTTCTAGCATGCGTGCCTCTGTCCGCCTATCCGGCGTATTGGACAGGCCTGGTGTGCTGGACCACATCATGTCATCTCGGGACTATCCACCCGTCAATCTCTACCACCTGATGCAATGCTCGGAACAGGTCCTGGAGAGGGCTGAGTTCAACCACGTTGTGTTTGTCAAGGATATCTGCAGAGCGCACGGCGAGAGTGAGATGTTTGTGGATCCCGTGTCCCTGTGCCGAGCAATGAAGGCAGTTGGCTGGCGCAGCTCACCCCGTGCCGTGCAGCAGGCCTGTTCGGTGTTCCGCTGGAGGCGGGGCTGGCGGTCGATGGCAGTGCCGCCACTCTCGCTGGTTCTCCTGGCGGACGGGGTGCCCATGCAGGACCTTCCGCATGTCAGCGCCGCGCTCTGCAAGCTTGCCGTGCCCATGGTGTTGCTGTTAGCCCTCGCAGGGTTTGTCATCACCGTGCATGCCACAATCGGGACACAGGGCGTGGACCCTGTCGGCGGGTGGTTGTTCGTGGCATTCATCATTCCAGGCAGCGTATGCTGTGCGGTTGAACTGATGCCGCGTTGGGTGTCTTGGTTGGTGACACACAAAGTGCAGAAGCACTTCACGGCACGTGCTGTGCCTTTGCGAACGGAAGGCCCCTTCACAGAGTTGCAAGATATGTCCGCTTGAGTATGCGGGCCGATTATGAAACCCCTCCCCCTCACCCCAAGCCCACTGGTCGAAAGATCCTGGCCTGCGGTGGCAAGGTCACTGCGGGATACCCTATGACGGGATATCCTCCGAGGGGCATCTGCTGGATATCCCGGTCCAAAGTGAAATCCCTGCCAAAAACACAGATGATATACAGATCTGTATCCTGCGGGATTATCTGCGGCCCACATCACCTGCTGGGTATTCTGCAGTGGCCTGACCGCCGTGTGTCTCTTTGGAATGTCGACATCCCCCACAGTGGTGACAGCCCTAGCCTCCCTCAGCTTCTCTGTGGACGTGTAATGCCACCGGTCTGTCTTTTCTCCCAACAGCTTGCACCTTTCGTGTTTCTCGATCTGCCTGAGAGCACCCGGTGTATTGTAACACAGCCTGTCAGTGCCAAGAAGGGGCAGCGCTTTGGGCTGCAGGTAGTTCATGTTTGGAATCCGTGCGTATCGTGGTGGGGTCCTTTTGTGTCGGTGCCAAACCTCACCCATGAAAGGTGGGGTCTGCTTCAGGTCCTGATAATGTGAGGAGCTGACTGGGAGGCAGGCAGTCCACCACCACCACCACCCCCCCCCCCCCCCCACCCGCCCTGACTACAAAAAGGACTAACATTGCGAGAAGGTGCTGGGAGATTTACCTTTCCATTCCCTCTCGACGATCAAACCCCCCCACCCGCCCACTGCCCCACCACCCTTGTGTCTGTCAAAACTGCGTTTTTTTGAATGTTTGGATCTCCCTCACTCCTTGTCACCTTGTGCGACCTATGCCAATGTTTGTCCTTCTGGAGCATGCCTGATTCTCTGCAAAGACTCCCTCTATGGAGCCTTCTCTCGTCAACTTCTGTGTTGATCCGCTGCCGATCCACTCATCCAACATTGCCAACAACCTGCCAACAACGCGACCTTCTTATGGCACTTCCAAGCCTTTGGTTTCTCAGGCGAACCTCCACCACCCACACTTCCCCTAGAGCACACAGCCTATAACGGCATCCTGTATACACGCCTTGAGGCTGCACTGGGCAGAGACTGGTCCTCTTCTGTCGCTGAGGCAAACCCCTTGCAGATTACCCAGTGGCAGGCTCTTCGCAACAGCCGTGTGTCTGGAACGGTGTGTGGCAGTGCGGCAGTGTGAGCCGGGCCCTTCCGCAGCACAATCAAGAATACTGATGAGCCGATGCGCGGCAGTTTTGGGTGGGGTGTAGACAGCAGCAAGTCGCGTGACAAGCGGCGGGAGTGGATGGGGGCGCGGCCCACACGCCGCATCGATGTGACAGTCGTGTTCCTGCTCGGCTTTGTCGCTGGCATATCTCTCTGCGTCGTGATCCTGTGGACAGCAGGGCTCATCGGCCCAAAGAATCAACGCTCCCCTTCCCTGACTGTGGACCACCAGGAGCTTGTACAGGGCATGCACCAGCTTTCTGAAATGCAGGTAAAATACCTGAAAACCGAGCTTTTTAGATGCATGAAAGATGTCGCAACCTTCCGATCCCACGCTGAAGCATATCAAAAAACATTAGGCGACCGGTGTCCAGCCTCTGCATTATGTGCTTCCATACGAGAAGTTGGTGTCGATCTCGTGTAATGCAGTTCCTGCGACCCTGCTGTGTCTTCCTGGTGACATCACACATGGCTTCAGAGCTTTCTTTACATCGCACCCCCGTGTGTGGGGGCGTGCCCCTCCTTGTATCTCATACGCAAGTCTTGCCGTGCGTGCCGTATCTATGCAGAGGGCAAACCATGCATGCCGTGCCGGAGGGATTTCCCGCCACGCCACACTTTCAACTCCAAGACCAGTGTGGTTTCTCAAACGCAAACTGGCAACCCCCCCCTCCCACCCGAAAGAAATATGCTTGGAAGCATTACCAGGGGGGAAAACTGGAGGGAGTGTTCCTTGAAGTGTGCGACTACACGCATTCAACCCGATCCTTCTGGGGATATGGGTCAAAAATACCCTCGACCCCTCCCCCCCCCTCTCACCCAATACCCTTGGTGGTATAACTGGCGAACTGTTGCAGGCCAGGCGGCATGCACGGCATCGTCGTCGGATGCTAATAAACAGAGGCCGGCAGAACGGTTGAAGTCGAGCGCTGTGTTCCACCCCGTCCCTGAAGAACACCCCACCCCCACCCCCCTTGACACAGGCGATAGTCTTTGAACTCAACTATCATCCCACCCCATTCCATTTCTTTATCCAGTAGTTAGTAGGGATGGAGGTTTATTGTCGCCCACCTCCACCCTCTCGCAGGCTACGCATGCACTCTGCATGTGTCACCCGATGGACGTCACTCTGCCTCGCTTGCGTGGTCTCCTTTAACACGGGGTACCTGTTGCTGAAGGATGAAGACCCGCTGGAAGGCGCCGCGTCCTCCACCTCCGCACGGTACCTCTCGTTTGAGCCGTGGAATGGCGGGTTTAACAACAGGAGGATGAGTTTGGAAATCGCTTACGTTGCGGCGTATCTACTGAACAGGACTTTGGTGCTCCCACCCAAGGCGCAGTGGTATCAAACACCTGGGGTGACGTCATACTCTGATGTCTTCTCGCTGGAGGCGATGCGGCGGGATGTCGATGTTATGACTTTCGATGAGTTTTCAACCACTGCCGCGCGGCTGCCCCCTTCCCGCGGGGCACCTCCCATCCGGGAGAGGCAGGACATGCGTAGATTCTGTAAGAAGACGACAAAATCGCTTTTCAGCTACACCCCATGTGTGCTGATGGCGGTGGCGAGGCGGAAGGCAAAACAGATGCACCCGCCGCACATGGAGTGGATTGCCAACACCGAGGGGGTCCCACACAACGCATCCGATTTCGAAGCCTACAGAGGACCGCGTGCCGTGTTCGATCTCCTCGGCGAGGCGGAGGGAGAGCACTGGATCCACTTCCCGCAGAATCTCTTCGGGCACTACTACCAGGCGTTCTACTTTGAGAGTGCTGCACGCAGGAGAGAGGTTTGGAGCTCTGTGCGTGATGGGGTCCGCTTCAAACCCTCCATCACCCGGCTCGCCGATGCAGGCGTGAGCCAGCTCCTGGGTGGTGTGGGTGCCTTCAATGCCATACACTGGCGCACAGGAGACTTTGCCAAGGCCTACATGGTGATTCCTCCTCAGGCAGTGGCACAACACTACCGGGGGCAGGTTGCCTTGGGTGTGGGTGTGGGTGCGCCACGGCCATCCCCTCCGGTGTACGTCGCGACGGATGCAGATGCGGGGAGCCTTGCGGAGCTGCGTGGCCTTCTGGGGGGGACCATTTACACATGGCGTGACATGGCGTCGCTTCCCGCCCTCCGCGGAGTTCCCGAGGCTCTGCACGGCGTGCTGGAGGCTGCGATATGCGCCAAGGCAGGCCTGTTTATCGGCACAAAGTATTCCACCTTCTCAGCCTACATCACGCGCCTGCGGGGGTGGGAGCAGGACCGGCGGGTTGACACGCGGATCTTCTTCACCGATGTGCAGTACAGCAGAGGGGAGCGTCTCGTTGAGGCGAAGCCGTATTCCTGGTCCTCCCCAGAGGTGGTCACCAAGGCAGGCGACTTCCGCCCCATCATGCGTGCGTTTGCGAGGGAATACCCTGAAGCGTGGGAGGGTCTGTGAGATTTGGTGTGGTGCGTTCGGATTTGGCCATATCTCTGTTTGAATACACGTCATCCCGCCTGTGTAGGCGCAGCGAGACTGGATATCGCATCGGAGGAGCAGGTTCTACACTATAAAATTTTTCACGCGTGTGTGTGGTGCCCACGTTCAAAGTGGGGAGACCCTGCGCGGTTTATTGCCCATTGTTGTGTGTGGACAGACTGGGGTGGCATGAGTGCTGCGACTTACACTAAACAATAAAGCTTACATGCCACGATGTGTGTCTGTGCAGGGCATGGGTAGTCAGCTCGCTGCAGGGCGGCTTGGAGCGCCTGGAAGAGAACCCGGATGGCATGCCCATCACCACCCTGTCCTCTCCTCTCTCCGCATGGTGCCGGGCGACTTGTCTTCTTTTGTTGGTTGGAGTCCCGCGTCTCGGTGTCCCGACTGTATCCCGAGCCGTCAAGCCGGCGAGTCGGGGCTGATGCCTTCCTCATGTTGGCTGTCAGACCTATCATGTCCTGCAGAATCTCAGTCTGGTCCTGTACCTCAGTCTGTAAGACTGGGATGAACTTGGACCTCTCCATTACCTCCTCGACCAGGGGATACACTGTACCCGCAGCGTATGTGGGCTCACGCACGTTGCGCGAACCCAGCTTCCTGCCCCCCATGGATGCAGCTCGCACGGCTGCTTGATGCAGGTGTATATACAGGTCCGCGCGCGTCGACGCGAAACCCTCGAGCTTCTGGAGCTCAAACGAGTAGACATCTTTTTGAAAAGCGACAGACAGCCCAACCGCCATGTCACCCATCCCCCCACCGTAATCAACGATGCAGGGGTTGGGGTGCTGTCCCAGGCGGGATAGCCCCTGTGAGGCCCGTTGTGTAGTTTAACGCTTCAGTCAGGGCAAGTTCACATCAAGAGCAGGTGATCGGTGTGTGTGACTACACTAATGTAAAAAGATTCACGTGTGTGTGTGTGTGTTACAACTCCCCCACCCCTATACAATATTATAAGTCTCAGGTTTGCAGGTACCAATGTCAAGAATGCTTCCAGTGCTGGGATACTGAGAACCCCCCGGACTACCACATCATGTTCCGACGACCACACCCCCACCCCCCCCCCCCCCCACACACACCGACGCACACAACCACAACACCAACAGGGTGCCACCCCACCCACCCCCGGCACCTCCCTGCGGGTTGGACCGGGCAACAAAGAGGGGGGGTTTCGGGGAGGGTGGGAGGGCTTCGTTTGGAGCCGTATCACACCCCCCAGACCCCCACACTCCCGTACACACCCCATCTCCTTGCCTCTGCGTGTTCGTGGGGGAGGGGTGCGCTGAGCCAAGATGTCGTTCGAATGGCAAATACCTGCGGAGGATCCGGTTGAGGAGAGCAGCCAGTATGTCGTCAACCAGGACGGTCGTAGCCATGCTGGCCAAGTCGATGACATGAATGCTATGATTGACGACGTGCTTGGGAGGGCTCCGAGTGAAGGCCCCACGCGTCTGGGGAAGGTGCAGCGGCGTGCGAAGAAGAATGAGCAGGCGGCTCGTGCCGGGACTCAGGCCGGGGGAATCCCGCAGCAACAGCGAAAGCGCAGGTTGACGGGGGATGACAAGCTGCGCGACCTCGAGGATCAGGAGCGGAAGAAGAAGAAGCTGGCCCAGGATAGAGAGCACAACCGCAAGCTCCTCGACTACTCGCTGAAACGTGAGGAGGAGTTGATGAACGGCGGGTCCTACTTCCGCATGAAGGACGAGGTGAGGGAGCGTGAGAAGGCGATGCGCGATGCACGGAGGAACAAGATGGAGGGTCGGCAGCACATCGATCGTGTCATGAAGCATCAGGAGCTGGCCGTGTTGGAGCAGCGGCAGCAGCGTGTGCGTGATATTGTGAAGGACTTCTATTCGTCGCGTGACCCGAAGTCGACCCGTGCCATCGGTGAGATCGTCACAGTGGTGCCGCAGCACAACGTTGGGTTCGTCGAGCTGCTTGGTGACGCGAATATCCCGGAGGTGCTGAGCCACGATAGTGTCTTCATGAAGAACAACCAGAAGAAGCTGCTGTTCGATGGTGTGAGCGTGCTGCACCAGCCGCTGATGACAGGTGATATTGTCGAGTTCGACTTCGAGCCCAACTTCGTGGGGACGGAGACCAGCAAGGACGACAAGCGCCATATGAACACCGACTCGAAGTGGGTTGCCACCAACCTGCAGCTGCGGCACAACGCCAGGGACAACCTGCCGTTCCGGGACCAGCTCATCCCCCTCGAGGTGCGCAGATACCTGCTTCAGCTGCTGGATCTGATCGAGTCGGAGGCGGATCTGCCCCTCTACTGCAAGATCGTGCAGGAGTTCCAGGTGTGGCGCCGCCTGCTGGGGGAGCCCTACACCAACAAGCCCGCACAAGGGCTGATGGACTGGCACGTGCTTCTCATCCTCTCGATCGGTTCGCGCAGATGGCTGGAGCGTGCCAACATGCCCCTCATGCTGCACTCCTTCTTCAACGCCTTCACAGGCACACACTTCCTCGACGAGACGCTGCCCATGCTCATCCAGGGCAACATGCTCACCCCTCCCGTGCTGGTGAAGGCCGCCAAGCTCATCTACCTCTACAAGCGGCACACAGAGCCTAGCGTGCGGAATCTGTACGACCTGCTGGTGGCAGCACGTGAGCACATCAAGCATCAGAATGCAGATGCGTACGATGAGGTCGGTGAGATCCTGAAGAAGCTTCTTGAGGTGATGGACAACAACGACTCCTTCCCCAAGCTGCTGCTGCGTGCCTGCGGGAAGGGCTACAACACGCTGCGTGTGAAGGACAAGGACGAGCTGCAGGATGTGGATCGCATCCTCGCTGCAGAGAAACGTGGCGACTCTATCGAGACGGATGGGCTCGACACCCTGCCGCGCCTCGACGAGTTCAGGACGGAGGACTCGCTGGATCCACGCAACCTGCCCCGCAACCTGGAATTCGGCTCGTGGGGCACCCCCGAGAACTACACACGCACCGCCTTCGAGCTGCTGCGTGCGGACACGTATCGCGAGTTCCAGTACTCCATGTACCACAAAATCCACAAGTGGAAGGAATACGAGGAGTCGACAGACACATCCTTCAAGTTCTCTGTCGGGAGGCCCACAAGCATGATGCAGGTATGTGCACTTGCCGGAGGGGTCTTCTTGAACAGGCCGTTTGCCGTGGCCTGCCTGCACAGGCCCACCACACTATGTCTCTGTCATCTGTGCTCATGCAAACCACCTCCCACCACAGCTGACCGGTGTGCTCGGAGTGAACTACACCGGTGGGACGACAGCAGGACGGCTGTGCTACACTGTGCGTTTCCGTCTCTGGGAACCAATCCAGGAGGCCTGGCTGTTCAGGTATGGCCTGGTGCAGGGACACTGGGGGTCTTCCCTCTGATGAGCACACTGTCATTCATGAATGGGATACAGAAAGAGCCTCCAGCTCAGTGCCCACGCCACGTGAACTCAGTATGAGAAGTTCATTCGGGTAGTTCTCAAAACAATCACACCGCACATGCACACCTGCTCATTTGCTCCCACCCCACCTCCCACTTGCCGACAGAATGTACGAGAAGGGGAACCTTGTGGCGCTGACCCTTGACCGTTTCGCGAGCACCATTTGGTGGGCTGTTGTGTCGCACCGTGACCAGGTGCTGCTGTCCGAAGGGATTGTCGGGCTGGAGTTCGTGTCAGGCGACCCGAGGCTGCTGCAGAAGAAGCTGCAGGAGCTGCAGCGAAGCGGTGAGGACAAGGAGTGCTGGATTGTGGAGGCGAAGACCGTCTTCTTTGCGGGTTACCGTCCTGTCATGGAGGCGCTGCAGCTCTTTGCCCGCAACGCAAAGAAGGAAGGCCGCTGCCCCTTCGAGGACTTTTTGGTGTATGGGCAGAACGGGACGAGGAAGCCCCAGTGGGTCGAGCACAACAAGGAAACCTTCGCCGACGAGCTGAAGCGGTGCACGGCAGAGAACACCTTCGACGCCTCTCAGGAGCGTGCCATCAGAGGTCTGGAGAACAACTTCCTGCTCGTCCAGGGTCCGCCCGGGACAGGGAAGAGTTACACCGGCGTGAAGATGGTCGACGTCATCCTCCGCACCCGCTACGCCGCCCTCGACCGGATGAATGCAAACCCTGAGAAGCGCATGATCCAGGAGACGATGGCTGAGGCACGTGACAGCAGCAAGCTGTACCAGGAACTCCAGACCCAGTGCGATAGGGACAAGGACAAGATCATGGCCCTCAAGGTCAAGCGTGACGGGGCAAAGAGGAGTGATCTCAAGCGGTCCCTGCGTGTGGTATGCTCAGACCATTGGTACCAGTACTAGTTTCTGCGTTGACTGAAATGACTCGTCATGTTACTAGTGAGTTTGCTATCGACCGATCGCTCGCTCCGAGTCGCTAGAAATGAGATCACTCGTCGTATAATGCCACTCGTTAATCCACTCGTCAATGACGAGCCATCTCGTTGACTAGCGCGTCGTGCACACATTTCTTTCTCCACAGGAAATCGACGTCCTGATGAAGAGCCGTGACGCGAAGAAGAAGCAAATGCGTGAGATTGACAACCAGCAGAGTATCCTCTTTGCGGAAATCATGCGCCTGGAGCAGAAGCGTGAGAAGGAGACGCAGGCGCTGCAGCTCGACTCGGGGCCGATCCAGATCATCACATACAAGAACCACTCGCTCGATGAGTTCATGATGGATGTGATGCCTTCAGTGCGTGCCAGTGTTGATGAGCCGACGCGTAAGGAAGGCCTGGTCCGTTTCGGGAGTCGGTCGCAGTGCGAGGAGCTTCAACAGTACAATGTGAATGAGCATGTTCGCCGCTTCGATCTCGAGCCTCAGCTGCAGGCATACGGCAAGGTGCTTCACGGTGCTCTCCGCACTAAGGTGGATCTGCTGAAGACCGTCGGGGCAGAAATTTCTCACTTGCAGGCAGGCAACCTGACAGTCGAGTGCATGATCTACTCCATGACGGAAACGCAGGCGAAGAACTTCGGAAGCATCACCGAACACCACATCGAGAACTGGCGTGGCCAGCCTGCCGCAGAAGTGCTTGTGTCGCTCCACGACTCTGTGAAAGCGGCTCTGGATGCAGACAAGATCCGCGAACAGGACTCGGATGAGGAGTCTGATGACGGCATGCCGAAGGTGTCCGACCTGCAGAACCAGCGTGACATGTACCAGACCAAGGCAGAGCAGGAAGCAGAAGACAAGCAGCGTGAGAAGTTCATCGGAGGGTTCTCCCCTGTGCTGCCCGACACGACATACGTCCTGCCGAAGCCCATCTCCTTTGACTCCGAGCGTGTCGATGACTTGGAGTCCCTCACACAGTCGCAGCGTGAGGAGCTGGCTCGCTTTTGGGTGCAGAGGCACCTTGTGATGGTGGAAAAGCTTTACCAGCGTCTGAAGGCCGAGTACATCTACACGGTATCTGCACAGCACGAGTTCCGTCAGCAGTCGAAGTGCGAGGCTCTGCAGCACGCGCAGGTGATCGGGCTGACGGTCACAGGGTGCACCATCAACAAGGAGCTTCTCAACAACATCCAGCCCACGATTCTGATCGTGGAAGAAGCTGCAGAGATTCTGGAGAGCCAGATCATCTCGTGCCTGAACCAGAAGACCATCCAGCAGGTGGTGCTGGTTGGGGATCACAAGCAGCTGCGACCCATCGTGCGTGACTACGCCATTGCGCGCGACTGCCGTCTCGACATGTCGCTGTTCGAGCGCATGGCGAACAACAACATCCCGGTGCACAACCTGACGAACCAGCGGCGCATGGTCCCTCAGATTTCGCAGTTCGTCCGCCCACTGTACCGTGAGCTGCGCGACGACGATTCACTGAAGCCCCGCAAGATGCAGTGCGAAGGGTCTGGCGAGATCCGCAACCCCGGGGACCTCCCTGGGCTGGGCAAGCCCGTGTGGTTCTGGTCGCACGAGAGCCCCGAGACGAAGTCCTCAGTCGGTCTCTCAGTTGTGAACCCTATGGAGGTGAAGATGGTCGTGTGGCTGGTGAAGTACTTCCTTGCCCGTGGCCTCAGCATCAACCAGATGACGGTGCTGACGCCCTACAAGGGGCAGCTCCGTGAGCTCAAGGATGCCCTCGAAAACTCAGGCGTCTCCCGCCCCGACATGGTCTGCACTGTCGATAGGTTCCAGGGTGATGAGAATGACCTCATGATTGTATCGCTGGTGCGGACGAAGTCGCTGACAGAGTTCGTCAAGGCCCCGGATCGGATGTGCGTGCTGCTGTCGCGTGCGCGCTTTGGGATGGTCATCCTCGGGTCGTCTCTGCTGCTCGACAACCCGGACGTGCCGCACTGGCAGCGCACCATCGCGACCCTTGCGCAGAACCAGTGGATTGGGCCCCGTTTCCCCATGCGCTGCGACAGGCACCCAGAGGGAACCCGCGACACGGGGCTCGATGTGACTGAGCTGCTGGAGGGGGAGGTGGCGGACTCCAAGATTGAAAACTTCTGCACCAAGATCTGCAATTCGGGGTACCGCCAGTGTAAGCAAAAACAAAAGCACAAGTGTACGCGGAACTGCCACCCCGGCGATCACAATATCTGCACCAACACATGCGGTCTCACGCTCACGTGCAACCACACGTGCAAGCAACAATGCGGCATCTGCGCTGCAAACGACTGTGTGTGTACCGAATCCATGCAGGAGAAGGGTAAGTGCTACTACTGGAAGGCAAGCACAGCCGCTGATGGCAGGAGTCTTACCTACAAGAATACTCCCCACATGGTCACCAAGGAGGGATGTGGCGGCACTATCAAGAAGTGTGAGCGGAGCGTGTGGATCCGCCTGGCCTGCGGGCACTACTTCCCGACAAGGTGCGACAAGTGGATGCAAATCAGCGACAATCTGGATCAGGCCCGCGCCGCCCTGTCGAAGCTGCCTTGCCGAGAGTATGCCAACCTGCCTGGGATTCATCATTTGCTCAATTCCTTTCAGCCTCCACAGCGTTCGCACTGAAAGAGCCAGGACACATCACCCCTCTTCAGGCAAGGGGAATTGTTCTTTTGTGCAGCACCCCCAAACGAACCCCCCCCCCCCCAAGAGCAATGGGGGGCGGTGAAGCACACAGTACAGCAACACAACACATGCCGGATAAAACACTGGATCTGACACAACCTGCATAACGAGTGATGGGAGATCACCATGTGCTTCCTTCCACTTCTATTTCAATACCCGTCAAGAGTCTTTCGGGGGAGGGGGGGGCACCCCAGCTGCTGCATCCTACTGCCTTACAGCCATACCCCTTCCTCCCACACCCACACCACCTGGGTGGGCTATGATCTGCGCAGTATCCCCCACACAAAACGTGGTCACCACCCACACCACCCTTCCTGCCACAGCTGCGCAGCAGGGCTGCCGCCCTACGCCGACGCCGAACTCGAGGAGGAGAACGGCCTGCCGCCCATCCTTGAGATGGCGCCTGAACTCCAGCTGAGCGCTGTGCCTGAGGAGGATGCGAAAGCCATCAGCCTTGGCCAGGAGAAGCCGGAGGTCGCCTCGACTACCGGTTCGCGCAAGGGGGCGGATGAGGCGGAGTCGGAGATTAACTTCGTCAGGGAACTGAAGCCGAAGTCTGAACCCCGTGCGTCTGCCCCGCGGTCGGAGTATGCGGAAAGCGGTGTGGGCGCCCCGATATCCGAGCCCTGGGACGACAGGATGATGGCACCCCCTTTGAAACCTGACAACTTGCCGCCCACATCCTCCGTTCAAGGCGCTGCTGTCAAGCTGGAGCCGAATCTCGACACCAGCACCACCGTTTCCTCTGTCGTGGGCTCCTTCGTGGAAGAGTTCGACGACGAGCCTCCGCCAAAGCGCCAACGGACTGACGAAGCTGGAAGCGAATCTCAGTCGGGATAGAACCCAATGCCAAACCACAACCTGGTGTGAAACGGAAAGAAAGTGGGGGGTGCGAGGGGGATGACGTGGTGGTTGTGGTAGTGTTGGTGGTAGTGCTGGGCCATGCAGCCTTAGAGATCTGATTCCCGCGATCCCCCCTCTACCCCCCCCCCCCCTTCCATGCCTCTCAAGCTCTCCCCCACCCCGCCCCTGCTTGGCTTCTCGGTGAGGGGTGGTGGGGAGGGAGGGGAGGGGGGGGGGCAGCCTGCGTAAAGATGTGGGAGGGATGCAACACACCGCCACAACCCCCCTCCCCCCCCCCCCCAAGCTATGTACCTTACATTTTTTTCTCTTACCGCCTCCCGTTGGTTAAGCCCCCTCTCCCCCCTTCTTTTTACCACAACAGGGAACCTGTCAGTGTCAAAAAGATAGTAGGCAGCGTTTGGGCAACAAATTCAACCTCCTCATCAGGCTGCGGAGTTGCTTTTGTTTTGCCCGGATTTGGCGCACAAGCAACAGCCTTGTCTTTTTGCCAAGGACACCGCGCGTGTGGGTCTGGGTTGTGGAGGGGACGTGTAGGGAGTGTTGCCCCCCCGTTATATATATTCGGCGCAATGTCGATGCAGGCGTTGCGTAGAGTTCTTGTTTCTGAACAGAAAAAAATGCGTCGCTGGAGCAGGGTGTGTGGGGTGGATGGGGGTGGGTGTGGATGGGGTGTGTGTGTGTGTGTGCTTTGATCAACAGAACAATCGTTTTTGCTTTGATGTTGGGATCCGCCTCGGTGAGAGAGGGGGGGGGGGGAGAGGACCCCGTGATAAGATGAGATCGAACCCTGCTCTTTGACTCGCGCAGCTTTTTTTTTTGGTTTCAACATTTCCCCCCTCTTTCTCTTGAGCGCGTCTCTCAGGAAGTGAAGGCGAAATAATAACCCCTGTTGGGGGTTTAGGGTTGCCCTTGACCCTCCCCCAGCACACATTATTGTCCAGCCCATGTTCGTTTTTTCAGGAATCTGTTCGTCTGTTCGGATCGAATGCAATAAACTTGATGAATGTGCACGCATGCCATTCTCGAAAGTGCGGGGGTCAGGTGGTTGGACTGAGGGTCGCGATCCGCATGCCGAAAAAATCAAAACCCCCCCTCCCCCTCCCAAGCCAACCGGACAGGCGTCAGACAGCCTGCGGTCGTAGAGAACATGTGGTTTGTATCGTTGAGGAGCCCAGTTCAGCCATGGTGAAGGAACGGACGAATAAGGAGCGGATGGCCTTCGCTTTGCTAAAGAACGAATCATTTCTCCGGGTGTCAGGTTTTCAGGTTCTCGTGCTGCACATGTCAGAGCGTTGTTGTGCGCACAGCGAGGGGAGAGGTCGTGATTTGTGATTTAGCTTGAAACGGGATACGTATTGGTCAATATGATGGGAAAAACAGCTGTCAGGATACCGACACCCCCACAGCCCCCAGCACACCGCGAAACCAGAAGGGGGGGCGTTGGTGGTGTGTGGGGGATGGGAGGCCCGAAGAAAAACAAACACAAAGGCGAATCGTCAGCAGCCACCCCCACCCCCCCTCATCCCTGCCCCTTTGGCCCCATTAGAATCAAGCACGTACATCAACCAATGGTCTTTATCAACATAATCCTGCCTGACGTATCCGTTGTCTTGCGGGTGTGTGCATCAGCTGGGGTGCCTTTGGGAATCCCGTGCTGCCACCATTGATCCTGAGTGCTCACTACCAACCCGCACCCCTCCACAGGACGGGATGTTGACACGGAGCAGCAGCTGCACCGCAGCATGACGCGAGATCATGACGATCCAACGAAGAGGCGTCTGAGCCAGACTGCCCGAACTGCACCCGCGGCGAACCCCTCACGGCGACGGCAGTCGTATCACAGGCCGAAGCTGACGCTCGTAGCTACAGCACGGTTTGTGAGATGCGCAGTGCGGATTAGAACTGAGGGTAAGAAGGCCATGGACATGCGTGAGAAGGCGTATTTTCGAGATGTGTACTACACACACACTGATTCGCTGCAATCCGTCGCAGACATCGACAACCTGGTGTGCGGGCAGGGCATCACCGTGCCGGCCAGCGTGTTGGACGAGCACCTCAGCTGGTCCGGCTGGCGCGAGGGGCAGGTGATGTCGCTGTATGGCTTCCTCAAGCTTGTGACGGAGCTCAAGAGCCACCTCCGCCGCACCTCGGGGCAGGAGCTGCAGCAGGCCTTCCAGGCAATGCACGATGTTGGCGCCACCACCGACACCCCCCCGCCACCCCAAGCCGCACAGGGGCAGTCTGGCGAGCATGACACCGACACAGCCTCGCCACCCCTGCCCCTGCCGCAGCGGGTGACAGGGGACGCCATCAAAAAGGCATGCAGCGACATTGGTCTGGCTGTGTCCGTCAGTGGGACAAAGCAATACGACTTCCAAGAGTTTGCCACAGCGCTGGTTGGCGAGACCGGGACACGCGGGCTGCTGAAGGAGCAGGACCGCGACGTCGCCATGCAGGAGATGCTGTACCACGGGGAGAAGAACGCGATGCGCCTCATGGGCTGCCGCCGCACCAGCAACCACCCCCACAGGGAGGTGCTGAAGTTCCGCCCTGTCGACGACGTGTCGGTCATCGCGGAGCAGGTGGAGTACCTCAAGCAGAAGCGCCTCGCGTCGCGGCACCCGGCCGCCATCGCATCTGCGGTGGCCCTCAGCGCCATGAAGATGATCAAGGCTGTGAGGCCAGATGACAAAGCGCCACCCCCACCGAAGACTGCGGCTACACCCGTGCACGGCTCTGGCATGCGCAGGGTGTCCATCCTGCAGCAGCCAATAAAGAAGCCCAACTTCACCCGCAACCTCGGCACCCCGTTGTCCAGCAGACGCAGCATGCTCGGCATGCCGGGGGGCAGGGGCGGCTCCTTTATTGGCATGACGCGAAACGACGGCGACCCCCTGTTGCTCCGCTCCCTCGATGACTGCGATTTGCAGCATGAGTCACACCGCGACAGCGTGCCGGTTCTGACCCTGAAGTGCACGCGGCACGACAGCACAACCTCGCACCCCATCGACGCCAGAGGTGCAGGCTTTCTGAGCAGTGACGGTGGGATGTCGGAACGGCACTCCGAATCAATGGCAGTTGTGCCCCGCATCGGCAACGGCGCTGCAGGCGGGACGGACCTGCCGCCCACCCCGGAGTACCCTGCGGTGGAGCGGGGGAGGGGGTATGCGCGTGCCGTGCGGGACTGGAGGAACCACATGACGTTGGATGAGGTTCGGGCCGCGACGACCCCCGAGCAGTTTGCGCGCTTCTGCGCGATCAAGAGGCAGTTGAAGCAGAAGCACCAAGGGCTGGTGCGCCCTGTTGTTGAGCTGCACCCGACTCTGCTGCGGACCGATGCTGGCCGGCCCCCGGAACTGCCCCGGTTGAAGGGGGGTCCCCTCCCGCTCTGCATCACGTCCGATCCGGATCGTGCCCAGTTGGATGACCGAGTGAAGGCATGGCTGCGACATGACAGCCTCCGCCGTGCAACCCCTGCCCCTTCCGCCTCACGCTCCTTTTACAAGTCGCGTGCTGGCCTTGCATATTCGTGAAAAAAATAGACGACAAACACAGTGTGGCGCGACGGAAGTGAGTTGTTGGTGCAGCAGGGGCATGTGCATGATTGATGATTGCCTGTGTCGGAAACCACCCGCCCGATCTCACCTCACCCCCATCCCCGCCCCATGCCCCCCCTCCGCGTCTGCCGCATTTTGAGTGACACTTTCATCAGTCATGCCTTGGGGAGGGTCGGAGCGTAGAGGTCGGTGTGAGTCAGGGTGTGGGGCAGCGGGACGCAGCACTTCGTTTCGATGTGGTGGCTGCGGCCTGATGTGGGCAGACAGGGTGGGAGGGGAGGGGAGGGCAGCGAGGGTTGCCTGTGGTGGTGCGAGGGGGTGGTGGGGTGCCTTGGGTCGTCCTAGAGCCGAAGCCCTCCATGTGTTCTCTCACACCCTCTATGGTGTGCGAGATAGGATTGCGAGACTCTGGGGAATCGTGCCAACCTGCACACTCAGCTTAGCTGAGGGTGCTGCGCGCTGGGGAGGGCGGGCAAACACATTCCTGTACTGATCTTACACACTCAGCTTAGCTGAGGGTGCTGCACAGTGGGGAAGGTACCAATCTGTTCGCTGCGATTCAGATCCAGCCGTGTGCCGCACTCAGCTTAGCTGAGGGTGTCGCACACTGCTATGGGTGGGGTGGGTATCCTCAGCAGATCAAGGATGACATTGAATACACCGCAACGGTCTGATGCTTCTTCGCGATGCTCACAAATGTATTGGCGTCCCTGCTTGCGGGGGCGACTGAGATCGCCTGCGCTGCACATCAAGCGCCTTGCGCTGCTGCCGTCTTGAAAGCTTCCCGACGAGAAGCCCTCCATGTGTTCTCTCACACCCTCTATGGTGTGCGGGTCAGATAGGATTGCGAGATTGCCGAGAAATGTGCCAACTCACACACTCAGCTCAGCTGAGGGTGTCGCACACTGGGGAAGGAGTCGCCTTCCTGACGGGTTTCGGGTGGGGTGGGGTTTGCGGGTTTTCCTCAGCAGATCAAGGATGACATTGAATACACCGCAACGGTCTGATGCTTCTTCGCGATGCTCACAAATGTATTGGCGTCCCTGCTTGCGGGGGCGACTGAGATCCACACTTCAGTGCAACCTTGCAGGAGGAAGGGATGCCTGAAACAGCTGCACCGCTGCCAACTACACAACACAGCCCAGCCCTCCATGTGTTCTCTCACACCCCTTATGGTGTGCGGGTCAGATAGGATTGCGAGACTCTGGGGAATTGTGCCAACCTGCACACTCAGCTTAGCTGAGGGTGCCGCACACTGGGGAGGACTAACAAACGCATTCCAGGATTATTCCTGTGCTGATCTGTTCGCCGCCAGTCAGACACAGCCACGTGCCAACATACACACTCAGCTTAGCTGAGGGTGTCGCACACCGCTATGGGTTGGGTGGGTATCCTCAGCTGATCAAGGATGACATTGAATACACCGCAACGGTCTGATGCTTCTTCGCGATGCTCACAAATGTATTGGCGTCCCTGCTTGCGGGGGCGACTGAGATCAGCACTGCTTCAAAACAACCCTTGCAGGAAACTGCCTTCCAGAAAAGAACGCCCGCAGCGCTGCCAAGCCAAAGCCCTCCATGTGTTCTCTCACACCCTCTATGGTGTGCGGGTCAGATAGGATTGCGAGACTGCCTCTGCCGAGACCGCCGCCTGCACTCCACACCACCACCACCACCACCACCACCACCACCACCACCCCCCCGCCCCTCCCTACACCAGGCCACACCACACCCCCCAGCGGGCAAGCCAGGCCCCCCCCCCCTGCCACGCCATGCCTCAGCTGGGGCAGTGATACGTGCCACGCTGACACGCCCCGTCTCCCCACACCTCCGCCCCCCTTCCATCCACCCACCATACCGCGCCGATGCCGCGGTGCAGCAGGGATGCCCGCTGTGGGTGGCCCCCCGCCGTGCTGCCGTTGCTCCGCATCGCATCCCTCGGCGTCGCTGTGGGTGTTGCGGGCATGCCCTCCAGGGAGGCGACTGTGCTGCGGCACACAGGCATTCTGCCGGGAACTCCAGGGAACCACAACCCGTCCTTCCAGCGGGGTCCCGACATCACGACTATTGAGGATGTCGGGATCTACGACTTCGGCAGGCCGTGGGCTGTGGATGTGTGCGACGGGGAGGGTGCGGTGATCCACGACCCGAACAGGGGCATGACGGCACCGTTTGCCAGCAGGTGCCCCAGCAGTGGGGTGCAGACCCTCACCTTCACGGTGGATTGCGAGAGGAAAAACCTGTTCACGACACAGCCAACAGTCACCCCGTGCACCACTGCGGGATGCAACTGCGACCCCATGGTTGCCGTGATGCCTCCGACGAATTGTGCCGGGGCGCTCCGGTTTGAGGCTGCGCCTGATGCCTGTGGGACCACGAAGTGCACCATCTCCGTCAGGGATGGGGGTGAGCGGCAGTGCGTCGAGGAGATCAACCAGCAGTCCTGCCCCTGCCCCGGCTGCTGCCAGGGCCTGGACTGCGACCCCGCCAACGCAATGCTGGGTGCCTGCCCCGGGCCCAACACGCAGGTCCCCTTTCTGTGCCCTTCGGGGTGTGAACCGGCGGACTGCAGCCAGTCGATCACCGAGACCTTCTCCATCACGCTGACCTGTGTGAATGACGCCCCGTCGTTTTCCTGCAGGGGGAGCGGGGCGACGTCCGGCGCGCAGGCCGTGCTGAAGGGGGACACGACGCAGCGGGTGACCGACTTCTTCTTCAACATCGACAAATGTGCCAACTGCGCGGTGGACAACGAGGAGGGGCAGGGGGTGCGGTTCGTCATCGATGCGGACAACAAGGGGCTCTTCCAGGTGCAGCCGAGGGTTGCGTGGGATCCGAGCGACCCTGCCACCGCCGACCTCCTCTATGACCCCAAGCCCTGCGAGTTCGGCACCGCCACGGTCACCGTGACGATGTATGACGACGGTGGGGTTTCCGACGGGGGCAACGACGTCGCACCCGCCACCTGCGCCTTCCAGATTGAGATCAAGGATAAGAACACCGCACCGTCGTTTGACCTCGGCGCATGCCCCATCGTGATAGATGAGGATGCCCCAGCATTCTCCCGCGACACGTTCGCGACACGTATCTCAAAAGGCTGCGAGACAGGCTCTGGCGAGGAGAGCCGACAGACACTCACATTTAACACAGCCTTGGTGGACCCGCAGGATGCGGGGCTCTTCAGGGTGCTGCCATCGATTGACCCGTTGACAGGGCGGCTGAGCTTCGAGACGCAGCCCGATGTGAACACCCTGGGGCGGAATGTCGAGTTTTATATGCAGCTCTGCGACGACGCGCTCCTCAAGGATACGACGCGTGGCACCGTGCTGTGCACCTGCAACCCCATCACAAACTGCCCGAAGTGCACCATCGAGATCCGACCTATTAACGACCTCCCGTCATTCACCGCAGGGAGCGATGTTCTGGTGTCGGAAGACCTCTGCCAGCTGGCTGTGCCGCCTGTGCCGCTGACCCATACGATAGCGAATTGGGCGACGGATATTAGCGTGGGGAGCAACTACGAAGGGATTGTCGTGCAGAACAACCCGAATGTGTTCAACCCGGAGGGGCAGCGCCCCTACTTCGTGGTGACCACAACGGACGACAGTATCTACGCCGCTGGGGGCGGCCCCACCGTGGATGAGACGGGCACACTCACCTTCACCCTGGCACCGCATGCCAACGGTGTGTCGGATGTGCGGGTGACAATAAAGGACACAGGGCCACCGCAGAATGAGGGGAACACCGCTGTGTTCCGCATCACAGCGCAGGCGGTGAATGACCCGCCGACGTTTGACCTGGATGTGAAGGGGAACCCAGGCCCCCTGGATGTGGTGGAGGGTGCAGGTCCCCTGGAGTTCGACTCGTGGCTGAGCCGCATCAGCAAGGGGCCCGACGACGAGCTCTCCCAGCAGCTGACCCTCCGGACGTTCGTGCAGAATCCCAGCTGCTTCAAGATACAGCCCGAGCACAGCTTCACCGCCACAACCTCTGCGCGGCTCTCCTTTGCCCCTGTGGACAACGTGCCCATGGGGGTCACCTGCGTCAGCCAAGTCACGGTGTATGTGAAGGACGACGGGTTGGACCTGCGCTGCAACAAGATGGGCGGCTGCACCTGCGGCGACGAGACGGAGGCGACCTTCACCATCAGGGTCCTGGATGGGAACGACCCCCCGTCCTTCGTGAAGGGCCCCGACATCAACATCCAGGAGGACGCCTTCCCGGGGGGGTTCACCCAGGTCGGGTGGGCCACCTCGATATCGGCAGGGCCAAACGAAGGCCCGCCTGCGCCTCAGAGTGTGCTGTTTGTTGTTGCGACGAACAACGATGCGCTGTTTGCTGCAGGGAGGCTCCCCACCATCGACCCCACAACAGGGACACTGCAGTTCACCGCAGCGCAGGATGCCTGCGGCACTGCTGTGGTGAGTGTGTATGCTGAGGACAACGGGGTCCCGGTTCTCCGCTCGCCGGTTCAAACCTTCACCGTGTCGGTGGCGTGCTGCAACGACCCTCCCGAGTTCACGCTCGGCCCCGACCTTATCGGGACGGCGGTGGTGGAGTGTAGTACCGTCTCAGAGTGCCCCCGACAGTTCCCCGGGTTTGTGACGGGGATCCGCCCCGGCCCCGTATCGGCAACCGACGAGGTGACGCAGCGTGTCACGTTCTTCCTGGAGGGCTTCGATGCATCTCTCTTCGAGGGCACTGCGGGGCAGCCGAAGATCAACGAGTTTGGGACTCTGTCCTTCACCCCGAAGGTGGGCGTGAACACGCCGCTGCCCTTCTCGGTGACGGTGCGTGCCACAGATGATGGGAAGGTTGCGGCGGGGTGTGTCTCGACTGCATCGAAGACATTCCAGATGCAGATCACCCCCAACAACAACGCGCCCACCTTCACCCATGGGGGCAACGTGCAGGTGTTGGAGGATACGGTGGGCGACTTCCCGGCATGGGCCCGCAGCATCTCAGCTGGGCCGGAGGATGAGGCGGCCCAGGTGCTGACCTTCACGCTGACGCCTGCTGATCCAACTCTCTTCTCAGTGCAGCCTGCGGTGAATGCGATGACAGGGCGGCTGACCTTCACCCCAGCACCCGATGCCTTTGGGCGGACCGAGGTGAGGGTTACCCTCGATGACGGGCAGGCCGTCAACAGCCAGAGGGTGGAGACCATCACGATCACCATTGTGGGTGTCAACGACAGGCCTTCCTTCACCGTGCCGCAGGAGATCTCTGTTTTGGAGGACAGCCCGCAGTATCTCAAGCAGTACGCCCTGTCCATCAGCAAAGGTGCTGCGAACGAAGCATCGCAGACGCTGCGGTTTGTCATCACAGGGGTGACGGACCCCAGCCTGTTCTCCGTGCAGCCCTCTGTCGCTCCTGACGGTGTGATGTCCTTCCTGCTGAAGCCGGATGTGTCTGGCGAGGCGACCTTCACCGTGCGTGCCGTTGATGACGGGGGGACTGCGCATAATGGGGAGGACACCTCCGCCTCCGCCACAACAGTAATCAAGGTGACAAGCGTCAACGACCCGCCGACCTTCAAAGCCATGGGGGACATCACGGGTGTGCTGGAGGACAGCGGCGCCTTCTCCCGTGCTGCCTACATCACGGGTGTGACCCCGGGTGCCGACAACGAGGCGTCGCAGTCTGTCCGCTTCGAGCTTTCCCCGGACAACACGGCACTGTTTGTGGAGCCTCCTGCGGTGGATCAGTTCGGGACCCTCACCTTCCGCCCAGCAGAGGACGCGTTTGGCTCAACCGCTGTCAGGATCAGCGCCATCGACACAGGCCCTGGCGAGGGTGACGGGCGCGGGGGGGGTCTCCCCGACCGGCGCACCAGCGACTACGTCTTCTTCACCATCGCCATCACCCCTGTGAACGACGCCCCGCTGTTCGCACTTGACGCCCCTGTTGTTGTCACGGAAGATGCGCCTGCTGTCACAGTGCCCAACTGGGCACGGCAGGTCTCCGTGGGGGCAGCGAACGAGGCTGCGCTGCAGCAGCTGACATGGCGTGCCATACCCAGGGACACCACACTCTTTGCGACACAGCCCGCAATGGTCCAGCAGGGGATGTCGCAGTGTTCTGGCGCCTGCACCGCCGACCTGCAGTTCACACCCGCAGCCAACGCCAACGGTGCGACGGAGGTTGAGGTGTGCCTCTCCGATACAGGCGGCACGCTCTACGGCGGGGTCGACAAGACATGCGTCACGACCACCATCACTATCACGCCTGTTGACGACCCGCCCATCATCACTGTCGCCACCACGGAAGTCGTCGTGTTGGAGGACTCCGGGCTGCACCGGAGGGAGAATTGGCTGCAGAGCGTCGTGCCTGGCCCGAGGGATGAGCTGAACCAGCTGATCGCGTCGGTCTCCATCCGCGCAGCCCCTGGCGAAGAGCTGGCCCTGCAACAGCTCCTCACAGGGGTGCCTGTGGTGGAGAGGCATCCGAACGGGCCTCTTGTCTTCACCCCTCTCGAGGATCAGAATGGGAAGGTCAACCTCTTCGTCGTCGCCTCCGACAACGGCGCTGCCGGGGGGAACACCGCAGAGCTGCCCTTCTCCATCAGCGTCGCGGAGGTGAACGACCCGCCTGTGTTCACCGGTGGTGGTGACGTTGCCAACGTGCAGAACACCGGGGTGTTCAGCCAGAGGTGGGCCACGGGCATCTCGGCAGGGCCTCCCAATGAGGCGGCGCAGGCCCTGAGCTTTGAGGTGTCGGTGGGGGACCCGGGCCTCTTCTCAGTGCAGCCGAGGATCGACGCCGCATCGGGTGTGCTGACCTTCTCGCCTGGGGGCGATCGCATCGGGAAGACCACCGCAAAGGCAGTCCTCAAGGACAACGGAGGCACAGCCAACGGTGGGGTGGACACATCGCAGGAGGTGGTGTTCTCCATCACTGTGTTCCCGAGGAACAGCAGGCCGCTGTGGTATAAAGGACCGGATATCACCGTGCTGGAGGACAGTGGTGGCTATTCGAGGCCTTGGGCGACTAATATCAGCGCGGGTGGGGTGACTGACATCGGGCAGAAGCTTTCGTTTGTGACGACAGCAACGCCGGATGACGTGCTGGTGAACCCACCGTCGATTGACCCCAATGGTGTGCTGACCTTCGTGCCCAACACCAACCGCTACGGCGTGGTCACCGTGCGGGCCGTGCTGTCGGATGATGGCGGGGTGCTCAACGGCGGGGTGTCCTCCTCCCTCGAACAGACGTTTGTCATCACGGTGATCCCGGTGAATGACGCACCCTCCTTCACCGCTGGCCCTGACATCGCCCTCCTCGAGGATGCACCGCAGCAGGTTGTCAGCAAGTGGCTGCGTGGGGCCACACCAGGGCCCTTTGAGGACGGGCAGACGCTCTCCTTTTACACAACAGTGACAGATCGCCCTGAGCTATTCAGCGAACTGCCTCGCATCTCTTCGGTATGTGATGGTTCGGGAGGAGGGTGGTTGTCTTCGTCCTGAAGATAGAATACGTAGGTGGGTTCCCGCTTCCTTTTTTACTCTCGTAATGTGGGGAATAAAGCTCTTCAGCATATCTTCCCGGTGCCCTGGGGTGCGGGAAGCCAGCCCCCAGCGGCACAAAACAGAGAGAGATGGGGACAGAATTCAGTGACAAACTTGGGCGGCTCGCTGAGCTTGGCAAATGTACTCCCAACAACACCACCTTTTCACAGATCACGTCTGACATCACGTTCACACCTGCTCTGAATGCGAACGGGGAGGCAACAGTCCGTATAATCGCCAAGGTATGCCTATTGCATTGTGTGGGATGGCAGACAGAGGGGGGCAGTGTTGTCGTCGGAGGGGACGCTTGTTGCTGGGCAATATCATGACTGGTGGAAGGGGGGGGGGGTACCGTTCCATGCAGATCGGCAGAAGGTGCTGCACTCCGACTCCATATGAGAGCTCGGCGGTCCCACCCACATCCACACACCACCACACCCCCTCGCGTGCAGGATAGCGGCGGCACGACCAATGGCGGGCGTGACGAGTCGGAGCCCTATGTGCTGCGCATCCGGATCGCGCCTGTCAACGACGCGCCGAGCTTCACACCTGGCGTGGATGTTGCTGTGCAGGAGGACCAGCCCCCTGCAACCGTGGCCCTGTGGGCCAGCAACATTGCTGCGGGCCCGGCTGACGAGTCTGCGCAGACGCTGTCCTTCAAGCTCTCCAACAACAACCCTAGGATGTTTGGCGTGGCGCCGCAGATCTCTCCGCAGGGCGACCTGACCTTCACCCTGGCGAGCAACGCCAACGGCGTGGCCCAGGTGACGGCCACCCTGCAGGACAGCGGCGGCACCGCGAATGGCGGTGTCGACACAACATCGCCTGCCACATTCAGGATCACCGCGCAGGGCATCGACGACCCGCCGGGTTTCACACGCGGCGCAACCCTGATCAACGTCGAGCCGACCGATGCCTACCAGGAGCAGTGGGCCACAGGCATCTCCGGAGGCCCTGCGGACGAGAATCAGAACGTGCGGTTCCAGGTGACGAATGACAACCCTGGGCTGTTCGCGGTGCAGCCCGCTGTGTCCCCCACAGGGCTGCTGAGCTTCACCGTATCCAGCGCGGGGATCGGCGTGGCATCTGTCAGCGTCGTGGCTTACGACGCGGGGGGCAACCCCTCTGCGGTGCAGACCCTGCAGGTCGTGGCCGACACATCGGCAACCGCCGTACGCAGCCTCGTCACCACGACACTCCCTGCAGCGCAGTTCAACGGGGGCGCCTTCGCCGAGTCGGTCTGCGCGATGCTCGGCGTCCCCAGCGACAGGTGCGCCACAACCCTCGTGACGGACGCCACCAACGGGGTTGAGGTGCAGGTCGAATTCCAGCCACGCCCCGCCTCACGCCCCTCTGAGCCCACCGCAAACGAGCTGGCAAAGCAGTACCTCCGGCTCTCCCCTACACAGCAGGCGGGGGCACTGGGCATCGTCAACGCACGCCCAGTCCCCGCCATCGGGGTGGCAGCCCCTGCGGGCTGCGGTCGGTTCACCACCCGGCCCACCTGCGTTGCGCCCTGCGTGTGGGACGACTCCCTGGGGGTGTGCACCGAGAGCCTGAGCCCCGACTCGGGTGGGGGCCTGAGCACGCTGGCCCTGGTGCTCATCATCCTCGCCTGCCTTGCCGTGGTGCTGTGCCTGGCAGCCCTCACGCACTACTGCCTGGCTGCCCGCAAGCGCAGACAGGAGGAGGAGGCGGCTGCCCTGCGCAAGCGCTACGACGCGGACCCCCCCGACAGCGATCTGTACAGCCCGCGCGCCCAGGGGCACAAGTTTGCCCAGCCGCCGCCAGAGGAGCTGGCGGAGGGCCCTGCCCCTGCCAACCCACTCACCAACCTCTACGCCACACCTGAGCAGGTGCCTCCCACAGGGGCATACGGCTAGGGGCTCGAAGGGGTGGCAACGTCTTGTTTCCCCATGTGTTGCTCCTCCCGTGCGATCTTCCCTCCCGTCTCCGGCTCGGCTTGAGGTAGAGAGTGGGGGGAGGGGAGGGGAGGGGACGGGGCCACAGGGCGTGTTCTGTGTGCTTCTCAATAGTATCCGCTTTCGGGGGGGGGGGGGTTGTGTGAGAGTGCCCTCCCCCCATCCTCCGTCTTCAGTGACCCCCACCCCACCACCCCCTTCTACCGTGCAAAATATAGAGCGCCACCGCTTCCTTGTTGTAGTAGATCAGTCTAGTTTTGTTTGTCTCCCCCTGCCTCACCTGCTTGACGTGTGGATGCGGAGAGGGGTGGGGGCAGGGGGTGGTTGATGGATGTCGCGGCACAGACCAGTGCAGGTGTGGAGGCCACACGATATTACGCGATTATTTTTTTGTTAGTTCGGCGTAGCCAACTGGGGAAACTTTCTGTGCCTTTAGCTGGATCGTGCGTCCCCACTCACACCACTTCATCAGACCGGGGAGTGGTGTACACAAGGAGTGGGGTCTGCGTTCCAACAAAACAACTTTCGGCAGTAATTGGTTTGTTGTCTCGTTTTGCTGTCACTTTACGATCCAGCGGGGGCACAGATACACGGTGGACTCCAGCCACCCTAGCGGGAGTCTGGGAGCGGGAGTCTGAGAGGGTGTCTTTTTCTGCAGTATGTACTGGAGACTCCCGCTAGCGGGAGTCTATTTTCCAGCTAATTTAGGCTAAAGACTCCCGCTAGCGGGAGTCCGAGACTCCCGCTAGTTGAGACTCCCGAAAAGGGTTGCCCTACCCCCGCTGGAGTCCACCGTGTAGTTTTTTGGGGGGCTTTTCCTCGAGAGATGCCCTGCTTCCGCTGTGTGGAGAGCCCGCCAGAGGAAGCTGGATCACCTCCTATCCCCCCCCCCCACCATACACTTCCCTTCTTTACGCAACGCCTTATCACAGTGTGGATGTGTTGGGTGTGGTGCTTCCAGCAGCTCTTTGAAGAGAAAATTTTAACGAAAAAAAAATGTCTGGGTAACGGCATGCCTGGCGGGCCTGCTGCCCGGCTCTCCCCTGGCAACTCACACGACACAAAAAAAGGCCTTGTTGAAGGCCAGTGTGGGAGGCGAGTGGGAGGGTGAGGGGGGTAACTTGGTTGACGGGACCCCCTCATACCTCCCGTTCTTTTGGCGCTTATGTTAGAACCCCCCCCCCTGCCCCCCAAGTAGAAATGATCCGGTGGTGTTCGTTTGTTCCAACGGCGCTACCATCTGGTGCCTGTTTCCCCCGCATCATTCTTTCCGTGCCGCCCTTCGGATGGTGCAAAACCTTACCCTCTTTGGCGGTTTGTTCCCCCCTCCCTGAAGGAAATGGCACAGGGCTGGGTGGGGAAACTACCAGAGAGGTAGTGCGATGATGGCAGTACAGTCCGGTGGACAGACGGGCCAGCACCCCCTCCCCCTTCCGAACCTACGGGAGTGCATATCGCATCAGAAGCAGCCGACCCGCGGTGTTTATCGAACACATCACACAAGCGACCCTACAGGCTGTGCCAGGGTGGCCTGTGTTCCCACCCCCCTCAGCCCCACCACATACACAAGGGAGGCTGCAGACACCCTCGCCTGCCCCATTCTGCCTGCGCTGGGCGGAAGCCACACCCAAAGGCACAGCCCACAAGGCGGGTGTGTGTCACCTGTTTGCCTGCCCCTCTGGCATCACTCCACATCGCATTGCAAATATGCCGATGCTGTACATGTCGACGCAGGGGCCGCTCAATTGGGATCTGCTGGTATGTCGCTGTGCCGCACGAAAGGCAGGGGGTGTGGGATGGGGATCTGCGGATAAGCTGACTCCGTTCGGCCTGTATATTTTGGTGCATAGTCCATTCTTTGTGGAGGACAGATCGTCGCACCCTGGTTAGGGCCTCAGCGTGTGTCGTTTTCAGTGCCTCTGCCATCTTTCGCGTCCCTCCGAAGAAGTCCTTTATTGCGGGTCTGTAGGGCTTGCATTACCTCATGTGGGCATTCCTTGTATTATCGCTTCAACACAACCTATTTTTTCCAGAAATCTTACAAGTCTTACATGAAGCTTACGTATTCTTACAATCTAACAACATAGCGTATCCATTCCCGCTCGAACTCTGCACCACACCACACCACACCACTACAGTCGCAGACTTCTGATTCAGTGTGCTATGGGCGGTTCTGCATCCCCTATGAGCTTTACGCGATTCTCGTCGTGCTGTTCGTGATTGTCCTCTTGAACATGCTCCTCAACTTCCTTTGCTTCTGCCTGCCATGCATGATGCTGGACTCCCTCTGCCACTGCTTCGAGTGCCTGCTGTGCAACGACGAGATCTGCTGCCTCCCTGCCTGGCTCTGCTGCCTCTGCCTCCCCGTCTGGGGCTCCCAGATGGAGGACTACCGAGAGCGCCGCCGGTCCTCCTACGGCTCTTCAGGCCACTACTACCACACTGCGCAGCGGGAGAACACCGTCCCGCAGGGCTTCCCTCCGCCACCCCCGCCCAACCCATACTACCCCCCGCTGTCGCACCCCCACTCTGTGGCCATGTAGGTGCCGGGGTGCTGGGGCTGGCGTGGAGGCCTGGAGGCCCATCGCCGCCCAGCTGGATGGATCCCATGGCAGTGGTGTTCTGCAGGGGTGGGGCGTGCTGTTCAAATCGTTCAAAAGAAGCGTTTCGAAAGGCCCGAAGGTTGTGCGGCGGGGATGCCATGTGTGTGGGCTGGTGTGGCTGGCCAAACAGGGTTACGGTTCGTTCACAGCTGAGATTGGTGGTGCATGCCTTTCGCATCCCGTGGGATGGTGTTGGGGCACACCAACAGCAGGCACCCGGTGTGCTGCTGCACTGTTCGGCATCGAGGGAAATACTTCTGTGTGTGTGTGTGAGGGGGGGGGGGGTGTGAATCACCGATGCACCCGCTTCTTCTTTCGCGCCTCTCCCTTTTGTTTGCAGCCTTGAACTCAGGAGGCTTCTGTCTAAGCCCACCGGTGTCGTATTTCATCCCCGCCAACCGCAACGCTTGACAAACGCCCCTGTATTGCTGCGTCTCTCGGGATTCGGGTGCTGTGTACTCCCTTTTGCCTCCCGTCTAACGGTGTGCATCACCCTTGTTGGGGCCGCCGGGGAAAGGAAGAAAGTAAGGCACCTCTCTTGTTTTCTCTGGGAATGAATATGTTGGATATTTTTTTAACCTTTTTTAGGCGGCGTGTGTGATGGAAGCCTATCTTAGTGAAGTGCGTGCCTTTCCCTTCGCCTGTGCCCTCTGTGGGTGCCGTCTAGCTTTTCTGAGGGCCGAACAGCCCTCCACAGATGCAGCATATCCCCGCTTGTGCAGGGCTTGGTGGGCTAATTGGCGACGGTTGCCGTTACCCCCAGTAGCGAAAAGCTGCCCGCCAAACCCCTCACGCGTGTGTGCGACCTCAGGGAGGGCAACACAAGGCGATGGTGTGCGCACAGACAAAACATCCGGTGCGAGTGTTTGCTTGCGCTATCCCCAGGTGCCACCCGATCCCGCTTTGCCTGACGACCAGAGGTAGGGGCACACCGCACAGTAGGCAATACGATACCGCAGCCCACGCTACCCCCACCTCCCACCCCCCCCAGACCCCCCATTCTGCCATTTGGAAGCCTCAACAGAACGGGACAAGGGGGCGGCCGACCCCCCCTCTGCACCTTGCCTTGCCTGCGCACTACCCACACCGCCGCACGGCAGATCGGTGGTGCCATGCTGCGGTGCCCGCAGGGGCACGCCCTGGAGGCCCAGTCGGGCGGGCACGACTGGGCCTGCAGCGGGGGGGCGCCGAACGGCAGCTGTGCGCGGAACGCGCTGTCGCACGGCCCCCATGAGGGCGTGGCGAGCCACGGCTGCACCGCCTGCAGCTACCGCCTCTGCGACAGATGCTGCGTGCTGTCCAGGCTGCGCTGCAGCGTGGGCGCCACGGTGCTCTCAGACCCGGCAGGCCTGCCACAGACGCCACACGGCGTGCCGCTCCACTGCCTCCGCAACCTTGTCGACCAATCCCTGCCTGGCGCGCTCGGGATGAAACACATGTGCAACAACGCACACCCGCTGGTGCTGCAGCGCGACAACCACGAAACAGACTGGCTGTGCGACGGCAGCGCCGAAGAGGGTGGCTGTGCAGCGCAGGACATCCGCGTTGTGAAGCGCTGGCGTTGCGCGCCCTGCAACTTCGACATGTGCGACTGCTGCCTGATGCGGCGCAGCCGCAGCAGGCTGTGGGCGCAGGACACCACCCCTGAGCACGACGAAGAGGAGGCAGGCTTCCTCCGCGACCTGGAGGAAGAGGAGGACGCTGAGGATGCAGACAACACCTCCTGTGCGGACACCTCTCCCGGCAGCGTGGAGCTGGAGACGCGCAACCCCCGCGCCGAGGTGGTGTACGACCCGCTGTTTTCAGTGGCATCTGCCCTGAAGGAGTTCGACGTGCAGGGGGGTGTGGGCGGCAGGCGCGGTGTGCCGGGGCTGTGCAAGCCTGCGCAGCGCGGCACGGCAGAAGGGGGTGCTGGTGGCGCTGCCGGGGCCTGGCGGCAGCCGGGGCGGGGGGAGGCCGAAGGGGTGCAGGGTGTGGCGGCGGGCGGTGGCCCGCGGAGCAGCGTGATCACCACACCCATCGAGCCTGTTGCCGGGCTGCGTGCAGTGTTTTCGCCCGATACGCAGGCACCCTGAAGAGCTGCCTCAGATGTGAAGGGCAGCCGGTTCCGCAATCAGAAGACGGGGGCGTGGTGCATATGATCTGGCTTGTCCCTTCTCCTTTCTCGGTCTGCCAGATTCCACGATCTGCCCTCAGGTGCCGGTCGGGGAGGTGGGGGGAGTGCGGGGCGGGGATGCTGCCATGGTATTGCTTCAATCTGTGCGTGGGTTATAGCCAGCAGTTGGGGTTGCATCGGGCTAAGGCACCCTCCTCCTCCCCCCCCTCTTGCCTTCATCCCGAAGCGGTTCCGTCGGCACTGTGCATGCGCTTCCCTGTGGGTTGCGTGCCCTGTGTTGGGCCTTATCTGCCGTTATCTTATTGCGTGTCTGGATGTGCATCGCCCGGCAATCCCTGGATCGAAACCAGGGTTCCATGCACTCCTTCGTATGGCTGTGTCTGTTGGTGCCTGGTATTCCCACTGTTAGTGGTGAGTCGGCGAGTACTCTTTGATTCAGACACATCCCCTCTTTCCGTTGTGAATGCCAAAAAGAACATTGCCCCGTGTCGTACGTCAAGGCTGGAGGTTGTCAATACCTAAAACAAGAAAATGTCCAGCTGTGTCCCACCAGCAGTGCGAATGTAGTGTGCATGCAGTTAGATCATAAGCCCTCAGCCGCAGTGCCTCTGCCCTCTCCCTCTCCCTCTGTGTGTGTTAAAAAGTGTTGTGGTGGGTCGCTTGTATGAAATCGTGTTTGCCAGGTGCGACGTGCTGTGGACGCTGCTGAGAATCCTTCAAGCGAAGGAGAGGGAGTGTGTGGGGATAGGGCCTGCAGAATGAACATGAAAGAATACTAAAGAAGAACAAACCTCGGTGTCAATACCTGTCAAGAGACCCTGAAAGGCAGCCTCCGCACCCACCATCGCTTGCCCAGCACAGCCGCAGTGTTCTTCTGCTCAGTTGGGTGTACGCCACACACATTTTTGCTTTCACACACTGCTGTTGACGCTCCACACATTATGCGCACGAAGCAACGTCACATGCGGTAGCCTTTCTGTGTCGTGTTGGCCAACACACCACCCCTCTCAGAGCACGCGAAGGCATCTAGACAACACAATCAACACGAGTACCGCGGTGCTCTGAGTGTGCCCGCGGAGCCAGGCCCTGGGCTGGACGGCATCAGGCACGGTAGGCAGTCACCCCGCATAAGGGGGTAGGTCCAAGATGGGCGATGACTGGGATGGTGACGAGATGGAAGACCTGCCGGACCCCACAGACACCGGGTTCACCGCTGCCGCTGCGGACGCGCATTCGCAGATGCTGATGGAGCTTCAGTACGGCGACTCTGTCATCAACCCTTCTGGAGAGTCCAAAACAACAAACTATACGAAGTACCGCATGCAGCTGAAGAGCGGCCACCTTGTGCCCACCATACAGTCTGTCACAAGCGCGTTTGAGCTGGGGGCACGGCTTGTCTTTGAGGATCTCGTCCCGCGCATCCGCATCCTGGAGTTCACCCCGTCGAGGTTCGGCTCCGCAACTCTGTTCATGAACTGCCCGAAGCACGACCCCCCTTTGAAGGCACGGGCACGGCTCACCTCGAAGGGGCACGTGACGGTGACAGGTCTGAAGTCAGTCGACAGCGCTGTCTACATCGCCAAGAAGATCTGCAAGCTTTTCCGGAAGGTCGGGCAGAAGACGGTGCGGGTGCTGAACTTCAGGGTCACAAACATGCTGGGCCTCGTTGATCTCAGCCTCCCGGTGCGCCTGGAGGACTTCCATCGGGCACACCCTGAATGGTGCACCTACGAGCCGGAAACATTCCCTGCGCTGCGTCTCCGCCTGTTGAACCCAAAGTGCGGTGTGCACATCTTTGTGAACGGCAAGCTCAACATCCTCGGCCTGCGCTCGCAGCACATGGGTGTCTCTGCTATGGAGAAGATCCTGCCGCTCATCAAGCCCTACATGGGCACCGGCTCTGGCGACTACAACGAGCGTATCGAGACCTTCTTTGCAAATCACACCGAAGGCCCCCCGGAGGTGATCGAGAACTTCCAGGAGACGCTGCTCGACGATGACATTGCGGAGCTCAACGAAAACCGCCCGTCTTATGTTCACGACCTGCTCGCAAAGGGGCCCACAGAGTATCACCCAACCCCGAAGCAGTTTGAAGAGGTCAAGCTGAAGGACGAAGCGTCCCCTGCCAATGTGGATGACCTTGACAAGATGAAGGCTGCCAACCTCGACCTCTACAGGGACCTGGATACGTCTGCTCTCATTGATGATGACATTCTCGAGATACATGCCCCGGACACCGTGCCGTCTGTGCAGATTGATGCGGCAGCAGATACAGATCACAAGGCGGAGCATGACGACGCGGCAGGCGAAGGCTACACCGCCAAGGAGGATGCAGGGAATGGCTACGGCAACGCCGATGCAGGTGGCGATGCTGATGATGAAGACAAGACTGATACAGACGCGAATGCTGCCGCTGCGGACCCATACGCCCTCTCACACCAGATGCAGCACAGCGACCAGGTTGTGCACCCTGGGATGGTTGACGAAGCTATGGACGATTACGACGACCCCATTGACATAGGCCCAGCTGTCGCCGATGAAGACACCGGTCTAGACCTCGACGGTGATGATGCCTTCAACTAACCATGCCGTGCCCCTGACAGGAGTGCGGGAGGGGTGGATGTGGGTGACCTGATGAATGACGGGTTGGACCCACATCGGAGGCCTGAGCAGCTCAAGGCGAGCCCGCCACCCCCAAACCCACCCCTCCTGTTCGTGCCGGTCCTACCTTGTGTGTTTTGCTTACGCAACGAGCGCAGATGTGATCAGCAGCAAAGTCATAGGCATGCAGCCAAGCCCCTCTCCGGGTTATAGATGGCCCGCGTGTGTGGGTGGGTGTGGCGTCACGCTTTGTACAATCGGCAAGAATCAACCCCCGCAGGAGCCTGCTGCTGTAATTTCAATTTTTTGCAACAAGGAATCGGGTGTGCGTGCCAGCGGTGTTCTTCTTGCTCCTTCTTACCCCCATGCGATGCTTGCAAGACATGCCAGAAGTCGAAGGAAATGGCTCCCGCCTCCGCCACCGATCTGATTCCTTTGTGCGCGCGGCTCTGCTTGTGTGATTTGGACCTGCTACATCACGCACCCTGCGGGGATTATTTGTACCGTACCGCTGAGCGGGGCACCTTTTCTGGCCACCTCCTTGCCCCACCCCACCTCACGCACACCGATTGTCGCTGTCGCGCCGCCTCCCGGCAGAACTGTACGCATGCCGAAGCACAGACGGCAACAGACGGCAGGGATGCCCTGGGAGGCACACCTGCCTCAGGCAACGCCCCGCGCCCTCCCCCACCCCAACCCCCCCGGCCCCTCGTTCTCCTTTCTTGCTTTAGATTTGCAGCACACACCCACACACAACCACATCCATACCCCAAGACACAACCCACACATAAACAGGAGGGCCTCCCTGAGGGACTGGCTGTGTCTGCGGACGACAGGCCATCCCAGGGTTCCCCAATCCACACGGCAAGGCAACTCGTGTGTCTGCCTGCTTCAGGGCATCACCCATCACAGTGGGTGGGCCCTGACGATGGGCGAGATGCATCACAGGAGGGTGCAGTGCTGCACAGCCCTGCTGCTGCTGCTGCCAACCGTTGCTGTTGGGGTGATCGAGGTTGTCCCGAAGCCGTTCTGCTCCGACTGCCGCCGGCCTGACGCGCTGTACACCCTCCCGAATGAGACGGTGTACAACATCGTGGCGACAGAGAGCCTTGTGAACCGCAGCACGCCCGACGGTGTCAACCCGTGGCCCTACAAGATGGTGGACGGCTGGCCCACCGCCCCCGGGACAGAGTGCGACCAGGACCTCTACCCCAACCCCTGCTTCGACTATAAGGTTGTGGAGAGGGCGTCGTGGTGGGACTCCTTTGCCTCGCAGGAGGCCCTTCCGACCAACACCTGGTTCACCGATCTATTTTCAAACCCGCCGGTTGTCGTCAACCCGATCATCTTTGCGTGGCCCGTCTACACATCGCCCTATGCCATTTTCGCTGCGAACGACGGCCTCTCTGTGACCCTCCCGCTCTACCTCGTCGCGAAGAATGGGGGCAACCCCGGTATCGCAGGGGACATCGACGAGGACTCCTCCGACTCCATTGCTCCGGAGATCACCGCAACTGCGTCGGAGCGTGTCTGTGTTGTCACCGCAAGGGGTGACCCGCAGTTTGCCAACTCCGGGAGGCGGGTCACGGGTTATGACAAGAATGCGCTGTCAGTTGAGATCGAGTATGCAGCGGCAGGGGGGACAATCGATTTTCTCCTCTCGCGCGGGTCGCCCTATGTCACCGCGATCTTCACCGGGCTGGATCCGGTGCTGAACTTCGCCACCACTGTGGTCGATACAATCAACGGCGTGATGTGCAGCAACGGCTGTAGCAACGTGCAGGGCACTGCGTTGGCGAGTGGTGTGAAGAAGTACGTCTTGCAGATCCACGGTGCTGATGAACCCTGGTATACCTATATTGTCTACAGCAGCGCAGAGCTGGGCCTCAGTGTGGGCAAGGCTGCGGTGGGGACCGGCTGGGATGTGGAAGCAACGGAGGGTGCCTGCAGCGGCGGGTGCGCCGTGCGCATCGCAGTGTCGCAGGTGCAGCGCCACCCCGACATCGAGGGGGTCACGGAGTTCTCGCTCCGGTGGACCTCCATACCGCCGGAGGGGAAGACGCTCGTCAGCGAGGCTGCGCTTGATGACGGGGCAAACACATATCCCAAGCTGACAGACGACAAGACAGTGCGGTATGTCAAGAATGAGGGGGGGTGTTTGGCGGGGCAATATCATGTTCTCTTCAGCCTACTGACTTTTGCAGGTGCTGTTCTTGCAGCGGCATTATCTTGTCAGTTCAGATCCTTGCGAACACTTCGTCCTCTCCAACATTCACTTGTGCGTCCACCCCTATGGCTACTCCGTCGTCCCCTTGTACTATCCTGGAGAAATGTGTGGAACGTGTGGATCTATCCGGATCCAGACCTTGCTGCGCGGAAGTCCTTACCTTGACAGCGCTGAAGTCGCAGGGCTCAGGGACCATCGGCATCTGGGGCTCAGAGAGGTCATCCCATCCCTCCTGCCCGCCACCATTTCGTTGGCCCGGGCCCGGGCGGCCCGGGCCAGCCGCTGCCTCTCCACCCGACGCCGGGCCCGCCGCTTGGCCTCCCGCACCTTCCGCTGGGAGCCCACCTGCACCGCCACCTCAGCCCGCGGGTGCCTCTCGGCGCACAGCTCGCCGGCCAGCCGGTTGCGCCGCATCCTCCTGTGGGCCTCCCACACCCTCCCCAGCTCGGCCAGCGTCTCTGTGGTGGGTGGTGGTGGTGGTGTAACCGCAGGCATACCTCCGTGCGGCACTTCTCGGACCTCCACGAGGAGCTCGTGGAGCACCTCAACAATGTTGAGGTGCCCGAAGAGCTCCCCGTGGGGCTCCAGCCGCCGTGCCCGTGCCTCCAGCACCTCGCGGACACTGGGGCCCGCCTCCCCCGGGGTGCTCTCGGTGGGGGGGCGGCACGGGCACACGGCCTCGTGGCGGGCAACGTCCACGAGGGGCTCGCCCCTCGTCGTTACTGTCTCTACGGGACAGTCCCCAGGTTCCAGTTTTCGGACGACTGCGAACAGTCTGCAGGTGGTGAAAGCTGGGGGTGACAGGCATGTCTGTCTATTCTCTTGGGGCAGGCCCCACTATTGTGTTGTGGGATTGCCCTCGGCGGAAACTGTGCCGTGGAGTGGGAAAATTGTGCCCCTATGCTGCACCAGCGTGGAAGGAATCGGCTGCACCGATGCACACCACAACCACAGGTACTACACGCGCAGCACTGGTATTCAGATGCAGTTCCACTGGGGGACAACGTGTATGGTTGCAGGGTGCTCGCCCAGCACCCTGCTGATGCTGGCCCTGCCTCACCACCAGTCTCTTGTGTCACATGCCGGCGCTGCCTACCCTCAGGTATGGTGTGATTTGGCGTGGGTTGTCGTACAGGGTAGTGATAGTAGTGTCATTTGCACGTTGGGCTTTGTTGGCCAGGTTGGGTTGCGCCTGGTTGGTATCAGGCTTCTTTTTTTGGCGGAGTGTGAGCGAGCCCTGGGGGAAGAAACAGATATTCCAACTTGAAAGAAAGCTGCTACCCGATCTCTCAAAACCGTGCGTGAGGAAGTCACTTGTGCTCCATGTCCATCTCTTATAGGTCCCAACACCGTCAGTGCAGTATGCGGTGACGTCAGGCATCGCTGTTGCCTACACTGGAAACGTGTGGGAGCTAAACTACGACTTCAGCAGCGTGTCCCCTGTCATGTCACGCGCGATGCAGGTATGTACCGTCAGAGCCTGGGGTTGCCCGTCAGATTGCCGTTTCGGCAACATTGTGTTCCGTTGAGTGACAAGAAACAAAAGGGTGGGGGGGATGATTCATTTGTTTGCACGCATGCATTACTTCTACCACCTGCCATCATTTCACACAACAAATGTACCGCAACGCAGAATCACTTCGCACTGCTTGACAAAGACGTGCCCGCTGCTCCTGCGACCGAACAGAGTGACCCATTCTTCACTTCGAAGACTGTGGATGCGAAGTACAAAGACGAGATAGTGGCATCGCTGAGGGCTGACATGGCTTACTGGACCGATGTGCACAACGTCGAAGTGATGCGCTCGCCCGCTTTCATGTTCCGCTCAAGCGACTGCTACGCCTTCGGCAAGTTTGCGGCAGGCATCGCACGCTTGGTCCTCATCGCCGACGAGCTCGGCGAGATGGACACCGCACGCATCGGGCGCGACTTCCTCCGCTGCCGCCTCAACCAGTGGCTGGAGCCTGCGCAGGACGGGTCCAGCTACTTCCCCTACGCAGGGGCCAACTTCCCGGGAAACCTGCGTGACGGGGTGCCGACCTACGACACCACGTGGGGCGGCATCCCCACCACCTCCGGGCTCCGCAACCCTGGGCCGTCCTGGGTGCGGAACGGCACACAGCCTGACTTCGGCAGCGGCGGCTACAACGACCACCTCTTCCACTACGGCTACTACCTCTACTCCGTCAGCGTGGTGCTGCGCGGCGCAAGCCTGAGCGGAGGGGCACAGCCTGGGCAGGCAGGGCTGCAGTTCTCCAGCTCCGAATGCCTCTGGATGAACGACTCCGACGCAACATGGTTCTCACGCTACAGCAAGCGGATCCTCCTCTGGGCACGCGACATCGGCAACCCCGACCAGCAGCACGACCCCTACTTCACGCAGAACCGCCACCACTCCGACTGGTACGCAGGGCACTCCTGGGCACGCGGGCTGTTCCCCTCGGGCCTGACCTCCTCCAACATGGAGTCCACCTCTGAAGCCCTGCAGGCATGGTACGCCATGTTCCTGCTGGGCAGCGCCATCGACTCTGCAGGGCTCCCCGGCATGGCATACGAGGCCGACGCCCTGAAGACAGCCGCCACCCTCAGCCTCCTCACCGAGTCTGTCTCCGTGAAGCACTACTGGCACCTGCTCCCCAACACCACAGACCCCTTCCGCGAAGCGGTGCTGCCCGCCTCCTTCCGCGGGTTGGGCGTGACAGGCAACCTCTGGAGTGCTGCCGTGAGCTACCAGGCCTTCTTCGCCTACGGCCTGTGCCAGTGGACCGGGGGTAAGGCAGAGAACTGCCCGCACGACCTGACCCTGCAGCAGATCCACTGGTTCAACAGGCTGTTCATCGTGCAGATCCAGATGCTGCCGTACACACCCATGACGGAGGGCATCATGGAGGCGGAGTGGGTCGAGGCTGCGATGTACACCTCACGCCTTAACTACACAGCGTCGGATGGGCGGGTCTCCTATGGCTACGACCCGCTTGTCATCTGGGATGACCTCCCCTCGTCCTACACACGGTGTAACGGGACAACGCCAGACCTGGGCAGGAGGTGCACCCAGGGGTGGATGGCCTACGCTCTGCAGGCGCTGGCGTGCCTGCCGGGGAAGCAGGAGACAGCGTATAATTTGGCGCTGACGGTGGATGGCGTTGCGGATGGCGGCACAGTGACCAACCTCCTCTGGTGGATTGCCACGCGGTAGACCATCATCCCGCTTGGCTGTTGGGTGAACTAAGAAGACGAGGGAACCCCGAGAAATACCGATGCGCTGTGATGGGGAGGGGGGAAGCCCGCCTCCGTTGGCGGCACTGCGCTGCAGTGCACTGCGAAGGCCATCTCCCGGAGTCGCACGGCGAAGGAATCCCCCGCCCTGGGAACTGACACCGCCATGCCTGGGAAAGAGCGAATTTCCGAATGCTGGCATGCAGCACTCTGGTCATCCCGCTTGCGGGTGCGGCGGTGTATCATAGGGCCTGTGAGGGGCTCTTGCAGAGTTGGCAGTTCGTCAATCCTGTGTTTGAGTTGCGTGATGCCCTGTGCCTGTGGGTATTTCTGATACTCACAAAATGTGTTCGGCCAGTTGGACCGGTTTTGTCGAGCTGCGGCCGATCGAACGCCCGCAGGTTGCAAATGTGCACCAGTCGGGCAGGAGTGCATGTGCAGCCAACCTTGCCCCCCCGTGGCTTGTGTGCAGCCACCCGGACAACCTGCTGGGTTTTACTATTCTTTTCCGCATCCACAAAAATATATTTAGAAACCAAACAGCGCAAGCTGCGACCTGCTTTGTTTTCCCTAGTTTAGTTATTCATAGATGTACCGCCCTTGGAAAAAAAAGGGCAAAAAGGGCGGGAAAAAAATTGGTCAAAAATGGCGTTTCGCCCGTGAAACTTTTCCTTAGCCCCTGAAACGCCCTTGAAACGCCCCTGGAAAAAAAAAGGGCGTTTCAGGGGCTCCTGAGGGGCGTTTCAGGGGCTCCTGAAGGGCGCCTCAGGGGCGTTTCAGGGGCGCCTCAGCCAAAAAAAACACAAGTCGTAGGGGGGCCCAACACCCCATATTCCCCCTTGTAGGACCAAAAAGTGCACGAAAGGAGTTAAAACGGCGTAATTCGTTGATTTTTTGCATTTCCCTGCATTTCCCAGCCAAAAATCGATTTTTTGGCTGGGCGAGGACAATGCGAAAATCGCGAAAAATCTGAAAAAATCGGATTTTTCACAGAGGCTCAAAAACGTGTTTCTGGGTGCAAAATAGGCCCAGAAACAGGTATCTCGACGTTTTTGGGTGAATTTTCGGTGGTGTCGTCTTTTTGCGGCCAAAATTTATCGATTTCCTAAGGATTCTGAATCTGTGAGAAATGAGAGCCGGCGGCCGCACTCAGAACCTCCACTGAACAGCCCATTCCCCTGACCCCAGCCCTGGCCCATGTATGTTTTCTCATTATTGTTATAACAGTTGATACAATACACTAGCTCGGCAAATGCCTGGAGCCCCACCGGGAAGGTGTGTGTCGACATATAGCTCGGCACACGCCTGAAGCGCCACCGTGACGACATGTTCGTCTCTGCTGAAGCACTCCTACACAGGGGGGCTTCCGGTTCCTGTCCATGCAGAGGTTCTCAAAGCAGATAATGCCGAGACCTGTGGTGCGCTCTCGTTTGTTGATCCAGAGACCAAAAATGTGGAACGGCATGCTGCCCGTTCACTCATTTTTGCCTTGGGAGACACCCACTTGCCAAGGCGTTCGCTGCCGTGCGCCACGTGGCGCAAGGCACCTCAGTGTGCCCAAATAAAGTCCAGTAGCCCACCCAGAAAACCCCCATTTTTCCGCCCCTGACCCGCCCTTTTTTGAGGAACGCCCTTTTTTTTCGGCCATTTTTCGCCCTTTTTGCCCGTTTTTAAGCGGTAGATTCGCCCCTCAGGAGCCCTTTTTCGAAAAAGGGCGAAGTGCCCCTGGGGCGCCCTTTTTGCCCTTTTTTTTCCAAGGGCGGTACATCTATGGTTATTGTTTCCACCTCACGAACAGAACCCGGGTGCGTCCGCGCAAAGCTTCATCTATTGGTTGGAAGGCAGGCGGGAACGGAATTTAAGGCCACACCATACACACGACTATAAGCTCCGTGGTTTTGGATCAGTGGACATTGGCTTGGCTGGGAACGTGCTGTGCTGACACGCTATTTGTGCAACTTGCACGCGCGCACCACCCGAAATGGATCCCGACTCCCCTCTGAACACCACCATCGATGCCCATCTGCTGTCCGTCATTGAACTGCACTTGCTCAGAGGTCCAGGGTGGATGCCTGGTCTGCATCTGTCAGTGATGTGGCAGCAAGAGAGGGTGAACTGAAGGACTACCGGCATGCATGGCGGTGGTGTCAGCACATGTCTCCCAACTAACGAAGAGAACGGGAGATGTGAGAGCTACACACTATTCAACGAACAGTGCGCACGCCGGGGCTGCCCCACCACCTCATGCGGCAGCCTTGGTCGTCGAACAAATCCAGCAGAAATATCTGTGTTTGATTCGCTTGTCCTCTGTGTCTGAATCAACGCCCGCTGGAAGCAATGCACATCTCAAAGTTGGTTTGCAAGCGAAAAAGGGGTGCTGATCTCTGAACTCAGCGAAACACAAGGGGGTTTGAAACCATTCGCGTGCCCGTGATGTACGTCCAGAATCATGTTACGGACGCACTTCAAATTGCCGTGTCGGGGGGAAGTGGCTCAACCCACACACTGGCGATTGGGTGAGTGGGTAGGTTTGCTTCGTTGTTCACACGACCTTCTTCATTTTTCCAAGTAACCAAGGCAACAAAAAAGAACTGCCGCCACCGCGAGTCGCCCCCTTCCCTCCTCCCCACCCACCCACCCCTCTATATTCCACATGTGTGAACCGTGCTGATTATCCGAGTGACGTCCCCCCCACACCATGTGCACATGTCTCTCGGGTCAACATGCCATGCAAAATTCCATCAGTGTTGTTGCGGCCGGCCAGTGTGTTTCAACTGGATATTTTACGAGTTACGGGTGACAGAGACGGGATAAGTTACGGGGGTGTGCCAAAAAAAGGGAGAAATCGTGGGACAGGGTTTTTATGAACACCTCATCATCACACGCCTCACGCGTCACTTGAGAGGGGCAATCGCAATGTGCCTTGATAACAAGTGTATGCTCAATGAAAAGTTGTTCAGACCGCATATTTTGTTTTGCTTGACAGCGTTTCTCCCGTCACAGTGAAACGCGTGCGATTTTTTTTGTTTCGATGATGCCCCACGGCCCCACGGCAAATAGTGACTGTCGGCAGCAACACGCCCGGTACACCTACACACGCAAAGGTGCGGCCTCAAACACACTGCGCGATATGGCTGCCACTCGCGCCCTTCCCCCTTCCCCTGTCACTTTCCCATCTCATTGTTCTTCACACTATTCGTTTGACTCTCTCGCTTTTGACCACCCTTGGTCGCCACCGTCCCCCAGGCAGGGGGGTGAACTCAGGTGCACGAAGTGTCTCAGGGGCTTTGCGCTCGTTCTGTCCCTTGGCTGGCCCAAGGGAGGGGAGGTGGGGGCGGTCGGCGGTCGCCAGACGCCAGACACCCCCCCGCCCCGCCCCCTGTGCTGTCTGTGCCAGCAGAACCCTCCCCCTGAGACTTCTCTTCGACCCACACCCCGCACACACACACACCCCGCCCCCCCCCGTCGGCTGCGTACCTTACTTTTTTCCCCCTGCCACGACTTGTTTTCGAAAGAACCCGGCTGAAGGGGTGGAGGGGGGGCAGGTGTATTTTTCTAGAGACGGAGAGCTTGTTTTGTGCCCGCGCGTGGTCTGCCTGTCACCTCCTGCGTGCAGTTGTGTGCAAGGAGTATCGTGACGCAGAACAACAAGCTTCCGGAGTTCGAATGGGACGGGGTGGGCGCTTCACAGAGCACTGGGGTGTCGGGAGAGGGTGGCAGCAACTTCAGCAAGAGAGAGAGGGTTTCTGTCGCTGCTCTCTCTCTCTCTCTCAGGTGTGATAGAGGCCAGGAAATATACCAGTTCCGCCGCACAGTCCCTTCTCAGTCTTCGCAAACTGTGCGTGTGTCGAGTGCGCATATACCGGTATCTTTGAAGTGGTTTACAATGGGCCTCCCTTCGATGTTCACCTGGGCCCATTTGTGAGGGTAGCTGCAGGCTCGGCCTGGCACATCGGTTCCATCTGTCCCATCCCTCCCCACCTCTGCAAGGATCCCTTTCAGACGACAAAAAACCGCCCGAGCTATGGCGTGCACAGCAAACTCCCTGATGATACGAGCGACGAAGCGTAGCAAGGTCGCGGGGTAGCGAAGGAAAGTTGTACGACTGGAGTTCCGCCGCTGTTTTTGTGACAGTTGCTGGGTGTTTCCACCATGACCAGCGATGAAAAAAAAAGAGGAAACTTCATATTTGCCAGAAATTTATTGGAAAATTCATATGTCGACAGGAAGTTTTGGGTTTAACCATATGTTGACAAAAACTTTTTGTTTCAATCATATGTTGACAAAAAGTTTCCTGAAAATTCATATGTTGACACGAACTTATGGACTTAACCATATGTTGACAAAAACTTCTGCATCTAACCATATGTTGACAAGAAGTTATGGATTAACCATATGTTGACAAAAACTTCTCGTTTTCACCATATGTTAACAAAATTGGGTTTCCAGCTGGAACACCCTTTTTGGTGGATTCCCGACCCCAGGGCACCCACACCTGTGGCTGATGAAGAGGAGGGCGCTTCGCAAAGGCCGGGACCCCCAGCCCCAACCTCTCATCCACATTTTGATGTGAACCTGTCGGCTGAAGCTGGAATCACTTGATGGCATTGCTGTGGGTGTTGTTGTGGACCTGGGTCCGGCCGATTAGTACTCACGCTGCTGTGCCTGTGATTCAAAGAACCGTGGAGTTCGGAACCCACCTGGAGAGAACGATCCACCTCGAAGAAGCCGCATGCCCGATGCACCCCGGTAGCTGCGTGTACACGTGGTAAACCTGTGACCACTTCGGTGGAGTGGTCTTTTGGCTCAGTTTCTGGGCCGGAAGTGCTTGATGTTGGTAACCATCTTTGCTATGGGGCTTTCATCATGCATTTATCACGTACAGGCCCATGATCAGTGGTTAGCCGGTGTTAACGGTGTGCGGTTCTCTGGCCTTGTGGTATCTTAATCCAAGGGAATGAGGCCCCATGGAACTGCGATGAAGTGCACACTCTGTGAGAAGCTAAGTGCCGATCTGGAAAGCGATCTGGATACCCCGGAATGTCAGTCAAGCGGCTCCAGCCGAAAAACCGATTTTGTTAACATATGGTTAAAACGAGAAGTTTTTGTCAACATATGATTAGCCCAGAACTTTTTGTCAACATATGGTTAAAATCAGAAGTTCCTGTCAAAATATGGTTAAATTCATAACTTCTTGTCAACATATGGTTAGATCCACAACTTTTTGTCAAAATATGGTTACAGGGGGGGGTCAAATAAACGTACTTAGTACTACTATTCGGCGAACGCGCGGGCCTAAATCGACCTCGCCAGAAAATTAATAAATAGTTTGCGAGCGAATAGACGTACTAAGTACGTCTATTCAACTTTTCCTAAAAACGCTGTTTGCAGGGGCTCTGCGGGGCTGTTTGGTCCACCAGGGGCGCGCTGGTCACTGCTGTCGTCCGTCTCTCACTTCTTCTGCCTTCCGGTCGAGTATCCGCTCTGTTCTCGTCCTACCACTCGCCCCTCATTTGGTTTCGTACCGTTTTGATTTGTATTGCCTCCCCCCCCCCTCTGGTGCCCCCCCTGGTTGACATTCTTGTTGAGTTAGTGAAAGCATACACAGTTCATCAGAGCTGTCAGCTTCACTGTCGGTGGTTGGTTGGTGCGTTGATGCTTAAAAAAAGATGTGAAAAGGGCAAGCCACAACCAGCACGCCCCAACTTACTTCTTCTTGGGCTTGCTGGGGCAAGTCTGCATGTTGTGCCCAGGCTTCCTACACCCTTTGCAGAGCCTGCGGTGTTTGTTGGGAGTCTGGGTGGTCGGGGACGCTGCGCGCTTCTTTTCGGAGGACTGGGAGGACTGGGAAGGCTGTGTCTGTGTGAGAGAGTTCACACGAACCGGCTTCGCCCATGCCAAGATGCTTGTCTGTTGGGTTGGCTGAGACACAACTTTCTTTTGGGTGGACTGCTTCTCTGTGCTCTCTTTTGCCTTCCCGTCCAACCCAGGTTCAAGGTCCGCACCACCAGCCTCAGGGGATGTTTCTGTGCTTGGTGCGAAGGTGAGGTCCGGAAAAAGGGAGCTCTTCACGAACCCGTCCTCCTCACCCGACACCTTCAGCACGTACCCCATATCCCGCAAGCGCTCGGCTACCACCTCCCCCCTCACACTTTCCACCGACTTTCCCCAAACAGCTCCAACAGAGGTGCACATGGCCTCGCGGTACCACCTCTCTGTGAAGCGACAATCCTGGCGAAAACCTTCGGCTGTTGATTTCTTTATCTCGAGACGGGCTTTGTCCTTGAGCCCTTCCAGGTGAGTGTGGAAGGCAGCCTTGAATGGTGCAAATGCATGCACATCAAGGTACTGCACTGTTCCTGTCAACCCACCTGGAATGACCGCTGACTTCGCCCCCGTCTTCCTGTGCAAGTACGCAACATTTTTTGGTGCAATGTGTGTTGTCGCCGAGTCATAAATGACAAGCACGTTTTTGTTTTTGCAAATGGGGGCCAAGACGCTGTCAATCCACCACCGCCACTCGGCTTCTTTGACCCAGCCGGTTTTCTGGAAAGTACAGTTAACCCCCGAGTCTTTGTGAATCTGATGCTCCTCCTTCTTTATCCTCTCGCCCGCACCTTTAAAAACGATCGACTGCTTTGTCGCAAGAATGGTCCTGTCTTTCACACTGAACGTGACAGCACCAATCAACGTGGCAAATCTATTTTTTCCAGCATCGGTATCGACCACGATGTTGGTGTCAGTGGTGTAGCACAACAGTTTGTCCCTGCGGGTAGAGCTCTTGTACAAGGCAGACTCATCCACATTCACAACCAGGTCAAAAGTACCAAAGGGGTTGTGCAGCAGCTCGGACCCGATGGAGAGGCGTCTGATGGTGGACCAGAAGCTGTGCAACTGGACCCGGGCTTTTTCAAGAGAAAGCTTGGCAATGCGCGAAGTACGAAATTGAAACTTGTTTCTCCTGGCCCAACCGTCGATCTACTCCACCGAAGCCTGGAAGCCTTTCGGGAAGGGAACAAAGGACATGGCAAGCTCCTTGATTTTGCGGCGCGTCGTTGGCAAGTCGTTCTTCCGCCGTTCTCCCACTTCTTTAAGCACGTGGGCCTCCACCTCAGGAAAGAAACACGACCTCCCCCTCCCCGCCTTTCTTTTGGCATGTGTTTTTCCGCAGCTGGTCCTCGAAGGCTACATCTATGGTGAGGTGTGTCTGGGGCCATCCGTCCACATCTTCTCGTTGGTGGTAGGGACTGCGGACGCCGTAGATGAGGAGTCGTTTAATGCGCGCCGCTCTTCAGCAGTGATTTTGACGCCTCTGGACCCCAGGAGTTTGCGGGTTTCCGGTTTTGCGGTCTTCAGCAGTGGTTCTGATGCCTCTGGACCGCAGGAGTTTGCGGGTTCGCTGGTTTCCCGTCCGTATGTGTCTGAGGGGGGATGCCCCGATTCCCTTCGTCACGACATATCTTTGAGCGTAGGTCACTTCCCCCCTCTACGGACCCCGTGCACCCTGGTTCCCCTAAGTGGCACCAATAGACCCCGTTGTCCCCATTCCTTGCCCCAAAGTTTGCAGATTTGTGTGTCTCCAAAAAGAAAGAGTCCGGGTTTTGTTTGTGCGCACGAGCGGCAGTGTGTTGTGGCCCCTGTGAAGGGCGTTGCTGTGATAAAAGTGGTTTTGTGTTGCTCACTCAAAACACACTGCGCGCGGGTACGCTCCCACTGACTCTTTCGCTGTGACAAGCAAGCTTGTTTGGGCAAAAATCTCAAAAAAAACGAAAAATTTCCCCAAAAAAAAGGGTGAAAAGTAAGTACTACTATTCAACGGCCCAACGTGCCCCAGAGCCCCAAAAAAATAAGTACTACTATTCGGCTAAGTACTACTATTCAACTAAGTACGTTTATTTGACCCCCCCCTGTAAAGGAGGATTCTTCATATTCCTGGATTTCCCGAATTTCCTGGATTTCCCCCGGCCCCTTAGGCGATTTCAGGGCGGACAGGGCGGACATGCCCGGACCCGGAAATCCGGAAGTCCGGATGTCCGGGTCCAATTTTGACCCCCCCCCCCCCCCCCCCCCCCCCGGACATTTCCCGAATTTCCCGCCCGGACATGTCCGCCCGGACATCCGGACATCCAGAAATGTCCGCCCCGGACAGGGCGGACATGTCCGGGCGGACATTTTCTGGTGTCCGGATGTCCGGGCGGACATGTCCGGACCCGGAAATTCGGGAAATCCAATTTTGACCCCCCCCCGGACATGTCCGGCCAGGACCTCAATAGTTTGATTTTTGGTCCAGAAAATAGTTTGAAAATTTTTGAAATCTGGGTGCCCAAAAAAAAATTTCCTAAGACCGGCGATTTGTAGGGGGACCCTTTCGAATTTTTTTTTGGAGAAGGGTAAATTGAACGTTTTTGGCCAAATGAAGCCACTGCGACCATTCCCGGGCCTCGGAAATCAGATTTTTGCCCCTCAAATGCGGTGCCGGTCCGGACAAAAAACCGAAAAAATCGTGAAAAATGGCCCATTTTCCCCAGCCAAAAATGGGCCAAAAATGCCCCCGGGCACCCCCAGAGACATGTCCTAATCCGGGGTGCCAGTAGGGGGGACCTTTCGAATTTTTTTTCGAGGAGAGGTCAATTGAACGTTTTTGGACATCTGAGGCCACTGCGACCATTCCCAGGCCTCGGAAATGAGATTTTTGGCCCTCAAATGGGGTACCGGTCCCCACGAAAATTCCGAAAAATTCATGAAAATCGAAAGGTCCCACGCACCAAATTCTGCCCAAAAATCGTCAAAAATGGACATGTCATATGCAGCAATGGGGCACCAATCACTCCCCAAATTTTGCTCAATGATTCCACGGCTAGCCAGATTTTCTGATCAATTAGTTTGTTTGAGCATGTTCCTGGCCCTTGTTTGGAAAGTAGATGGCCCCTGGCTGGAGAGGACGGTTGTGCTCGACCGGACGGAGAGAGAACCTTCTCCATATCCACCTCCACTCCACAATGCCAGAAGTGGCAGGAAGGCCGGGTGTTACAGGCCTCAACCAGGGTTCCAAGGCTCTCCACTTCCTGGCTGCGTCAGGGATCACCGGGTACAGCGAGCAGGATTCCCTGTCCTGACACCCCAGCATGTACCACCGGAAGAACCCGAAACAGCAGCCCCCCCTCATGGGGGTTGCAAGAGGCACGGAAATCGTTCAAATCGGACCAAGTCCGAAAATTCGGCACTTTCTTGGGTACAAATTGCGGTCCGAAATTTTCCGATTTTTTGAAAAAAGGCGAATTCTGTAAGGGGGACCTTTTCGAATTTTTTTTTCGGGCACTTTTTCCACAAGGAAATGTCCGCCCTGTCCGCTACTGTCCACTACCGATTTCAAGGATCCTCCAAAATCAGAAGTTCCTGTCAACATATGGTTAAACCCAAAAGTTCCTGTCAACATATGAATTTTCCAAGAAATTTCTGGCAAATATGAAGTTTCCTCAAAAAAAAATGGGTCCGGGATTTGCCGAAAACATTTGTTTGTTTGCTTCATCCGCTGGGTAAAGCCCCACCCCACCCACCCCCTCCTTCCCTTCTCTGCAACAAACATCACCAACGGATTTGCAAAAATCGCGCCTACAGCCGGTATTGATTCTCATTACCACCTTTTGCGTTTCCACCCCTACCCCCACCCCTTCACAGGAAGCACTGGGAGGGCTGGGCACAGGCCCTCGCCATGAGTTTCAAACTCTCCCGCGGGACCGGCAGCAGTGGCTACATGAAGGTGCAGGGTGCTGCTGGCGCCCCCTATGCCGAGGACCAGGTCCCCCTCGGGCTGGACCGGTCTGCCGAGGACCCTGCCCTCGACGTCATCAGCATCCCCATGCCACCGCTGGACCAGCCGGCGGATGTGAAGTGGACCCGCACCGCATCCATCCGGTCTGAGAAGTCCATCGCCTCCGAGAAGCCCGTGGCATCCTCCAGCAAGGCGAACCCCATGTCGCCCGTATCACCCAGCACGCAGGCGAAGTTCGGGAAGTTCGACCTGGCGCTGCCCGGAGGCATCGGCCTGCCGCCGCAGGCTCCGGACATCAGCTCCCCCCTGATGTACAGCCCTGTGCGCAGCCACACGGCGGTGTCGGAGGCGACTCCGAGGTTCGCGTCGCAGTCGCAGCGCCTGCAGTACCCTGTGGGCGCACAGCCGGAGGCGATGAACGGTGCCTTCACGGGAGGTGCCTCAGAGCTGTTCGAGCCGCACGGCAAGAGCCTGGAGCAGCTGCCTGCATGGAAGAATATGAAAATCCGCAGCATGATGCAGGCTGCGCGGGATCAGTGCATCCGCGACACGCTTGGGGGTGACCTGGATATCGAGAAGTTCCGCCGGTGGTCGGCGGTGGTGCATACGGCGTACAGCGAGCGCTCCGAGGCCCGTGTGGACGCGTTGCTGCGCCTAGGGTATCCCCCTGCAGTGCTGCGCGGGCTGCATGACTTGTTGGATTCGCTCGAGTCTGCCATCGCGGATGATTCGGAGCAGAACAAGGGGGACAGGTTCAGCGCAGCGGTGACCACAGCCTCGCAGCTGCTGGGCATCAAGGGGGAGACCTCGGAGCTGCTGCTGACCACACGCTCCACAGACGGGGCGCGCGTGATGGGGAACAGCGTGCGGGTTGGGGCGGATCAGATTGACGCCATGATGACAGGGAGCTGCAACAAGCCTGTGGTGACGTTTGACCTGCTGCTGGAGCATCTTCTGACCTTCTCGCCTGCGTCCAGCGCAGACGATAAGGTGGAGCTGCTGATCGACATGTTCAGTGCATCTGACAAGGATGCAGAGTACGTCAGCATGGAGGACACACAACGCATGCTGGCGTGGATCCGCAAAGAGGCAGACTACAGTGCCCATGCCAACCAGGACACCGTCGATGTGATGTTCCAGCGCCTGCTCCGCGACTACAAGCGTGCCCTGCGGGAGGACAGCTGGTCCCCTGACGGGGAGGGCGAGGACCACCCCGACGAGCTGCTGCTTGCCGACATCGAGAAGAGGGGCCTGCACCGCTTCGTCCTGGCGCAGGTCCTGCTCTCCTCAGAGCGGGGCGGCCGTGTGCACCTCAAGCCTGGCCATGAGGTTATCGTTCAGAATGTAAAGAACGCCGAACTCCTGGGGCAGAAAGGCATTGTGATCAAGCGTGACCCGAAGCAGCGGTATGCAGTTGGATAGTGGGGAGGATGTGGGTGGGAGGGAGGGGGGTGGTTCGATGTGCATGCTGCTGTGTGTGCCAGTGCTGGCACTTCCTAACGCCACACACCACAGGGGCTACATGGTGGTGCGTTTCCCGGATCCCATCGGCGAGAAGCATCTGAAGAGGACAAGCCTGCGGACAGGGCCGGTATGAGGATGTGGGGGTGTGGATCGAAGTTTGCTGTGTGTGTTGCCGTTGGCAGGAGGGGGGGGGGGTGGTCTTGCAGTTCAAAGTGAGGAAGGTGTCCACTGTTGCACCTACCACGCCACCACAGGGTGTTGAGAAGCCGGAGGACCCCAAGGCAGAGCAGTGGGGGATGTACGCGAACCTGTGTCTTAACATCCGTCCCAAGATCGAGACGGATCCGGCAGAGATCCCAGAGTTCGGGCTCAGGCTGGTATGCTTGTTGTTTACTGGGATTTTGGAGGGTTCATCCGTCGTGGGGGGCGTGGCAAGCCTTGCCGTAGTGCACAAATCCCGACAAGAAGCTCCTTCGCACAGGACCTACCACTCAAAGATTCACACACGCATGACTCATACAATGAACCCTTGCACACCATACCACTCAACCAATCATACACCACCTCACAGCTGGTCGGATGGATCCGCACCTACTTCGTGATTCTTCTGTTTGTCCTGTCAGTGGTGGTACTTGGCGGGCTGGTGTTTTTCCTGCGCTTCGTCGAACGCACCGAGATCCGCAACATGTTCGGCGGGAGCGCCGGGGTGAGCATCACCTCCGGGATGTACATCAACTGGCTGACAGGGCTTGCGATGGTGTCGGGCTGCAGCAACGTGCTGAGCCGCATCCCCTTCCGCTTCCTCGAGAAGTACGGGGGTGGCACCAGCAGGGCTTACTGGCATCTCGCCCTGGGTGCGCTGCTCTTCCTCAGCGTCATTGCACACATCGTGTCGTCTGCAGACGTGATGCACACCATGTCGAAGCGCAACGCGACTGAGGTGAACTACGTCCTGGATGCCTCCTTCTCCCCCAACAGCGATGGCAAGATCAGCACCACCGACCTGCTCAAGACATACCCCTTCATCACTGGTGTCGTGATGTTCTTCCTCATGATCGTTGTGGCACTCACAACGCTGCTCACGCAGCACTCCCTCCTCTTCATCATCGGGCACACCATGTACATCCCCCTCATCGGCCTGATGATGGCACACGGCATGGAGGGGTGGTTCGAGTGGAAGTACCAGACCCTTGTTTTCCTGATGCCCTTTGTGTGCGTGGTGCTGCTGGAGATGATCTTCAAATGGCGTGCCAGCTCGATGTTCATCGCAGAGGAGGTCGCCACAGTCAAAAGCCACAGGGGGAACGCTGCAGGGGTGGAGTTCCGTGTCCGTCGCCCGGAAGGGGGCAAGATGGTCCAGCAGCAGTCGGGTCAGTTCGTCGAGATCATGGCACCTGCTGTCGACGGGACCTGGCAGCCGGGTGCTGTCGTCACCGCCCCTGAGATCGAAGATGAGACAGTGCGTATCCAGGTCGCCTCCACCCGCATGGGCTGCGAATGGAGCAAAACAGCCGACGAGCTCGTCGTGATGGGATCGGAGTCCATTAAAAAGCTGAAGGTGCGTGGCCCGTATGGGCTCAAGGCGAGCGACGCCCTTGTCCCCATCTCCAGCGGCGGCAGCGGCAAGGTCCTCCTCATCGGGGAGTTCGAAGGGGTTCACAACGTCACGGCTGTGATGAACGACTTCTGCCAGAGCTTATCCCGCCCCGACGACGCTGTGCGTGCCAACGTGTCGAAGCTGCACCGCTATGTCGAGGAGTTCACACATTTCCGCGAGGGCGCCACACCTGTGAAGCTGGAGATCCACGTCATTGCCGTGGTGAAGGCTGTCGAGGGGCACCGCAGGTTTGTCGAAGCCATGCTGCACATGCTGAAGCTGGAATCCGAGATCCCGATCGAGCTGTCTGTGGAGGTGTTTGTCACGCAGTGGGCCTCCCAAGGCACGGGAGTTGAGTGCTGGCGGCGCATGAAGAAGCTCGGGAGCGAGCGCAGGCACGACGGCAAACGGGATGAGCACCACGACCTCCTCCTGGAGGACTGCCTGCAGTACGGCTACCCCTCGTGGGACCAAGAGTTCCTTAACATCCGGTACCGCTGGCTCGGGAAGGCAGTCGACGTCATCCACTGGGGCGACCGCGACAAGGGGGACAACATGCAGGGCGCATGCCACAGGCACTCCTTCGACCCCTCCCGTAAACACCTCCGAGCGGATGACCAGACCATCTTCAATTTCAACCGGGGTCTGATTGCCCAGATGCGCTAAGGGGGAGGTCGACAGTGGGTGTGAGGAGTGCAAGTGTTCCTTCATGGGTTGTTCACACTTTCGGACAGAAGGTTCAGCAGACGAGAGAGATGGGCGCGAGTATTCTCGTTACTGGGGGGGGGCAATTAATCGTAAGTAGTCGAATAATCGTAAGGGGGCGATTAATTGTACAACATTTTCTGGGCCATTTATACGTAAATTTGTTTTGAATAATCGTAGGGGTTACGATTATTCACTTTTGGCCAAATTTCTGACTTTTCCCCAGAGGATCAAGCAACAGGAACAGCAGGGAACCCACTCAGGCTGTAAAAAGTGGAGAATCGGTCGTCATAGACCGGTGATTGAGTCACCCCACATGTCGGAGCACACATGCCCCGAGTTTAATGGGAAGAGAGCATGGTTTGAGGCCCCCCGCCCCCAGGTACCCTGCCAGTGAGGTGAGCCTGGGGGGGGCACCAAAATCCTGGGGTGGCCCATACGCAACCTCAGGAAGATGGACACAGTCCAGAAACTGTACCCCACAAGGAACAGATGTCCACTACCGTGGCCTCCGGCGGCTGGGGGGCTCCGCCCCCCAGACCCCCTGGAGCCCTTCGATACCCATCAAGTCAGGGAATCCAACCACTCCAGTAGCCTCAGGCCTCAGGAGGACGCAGCCAACTCACACAGAATCTACGCCCACAATGAACAGATGTTCACTACCGTGGCCTCCGGCGGCTGGGGGGCTCTGCCCCCCAGACCCCCCTTGTAGCGTGTGCCCATGGCCACCCACCAGCCACGGCACCAAAAAGGTGGCCAATCGTTCACACTTCGACGCACAGTAAATGGCCCCCAATAACTCAAAAAAATTTGAGTAGAGTCACCGTGAAGAGAGTTTGAACCGTTGATGTCAAAAACGACCCTCTTGTGTGGAAGAACGACGCTGTGCCACCCCCATTTTCCTAACAAACTCGCCCCCCAAAAAAATGTATTGGGATTCCGAAATTTGGCCCAAAAATCTCACATTTAGCAGCATGCATGAACCCACAGGGTCCGACATCGGATGTCGGACCCCACCGTGTGCCCATCTGGATGACTCAAGCGCCTCACACCGGGTCCCTCCCCTCCTGGTGGCCCACCGGGGTGCTATGGCCAGTTTCCACCGGTGATGTTGCTCTGTGCACGGAATGCCGGTGAGACAGGCCGAGAATGCGACCCCTCACACCCACCCCCACCCCACCAATTGACATTCTGAACAGCAAAACGGGTAAATTTTTGCCAAAAGTGAATAATCGTAACCCCTACGATTAATCACCACCGTTGAAAAATTGTAAATTTTGGGACACCCGATTTATACAGACCGCGTCGCTAAATAATCGTAGGGGTTACAATTATTTGACCCCCCCCAGTAACTGGGACCCTCCGTGGTTAGGCCCTGGAACGGGGATATTTGGGAGAGAGAGTGAGAGAGGGAGATATAACGGAGATCACGTGATTACGATTTGTATTACAAACATGCTGCAGAAGAGGGCAGGGGATGGGGGGAGCGGGGTTTGTTTCAAGAGAAACAGTAAGGGCGGGGTGTGGTGGTGGTGGTGGTGGTAATAATGGAAAGAATCGATGGGGCGGGGCGGGGGGAGGGGGGGATGCAGAGTCGCGCGGAGCTGAGGTGGCCCCCACCGCCCTGTCTGTCCCCCGGTGCACCTCTCTCTCTCCCCCCCTCTGCCTCTCTGCCCCTCTGCTGCGAAGCTGAATTCGACAACTGTACTTTACCTATGCCCTCCCCTCCCCCCCCTGCGTCTCGCCTGTGCTGTGTTTGCTCTCCATCTGAGAGGGGCGTTTGCTCGGATGGGCAGTGGTAAGCAGAATATGCGTGGCAAGACAGAGAGACGTTTTAACTCGAAGCCTACAAGTGGTGGTGGTGGTGGTGTGTGTGCGTGTGTGCGCCCGCGAGACCATGCTATCGGCACAGCACGCCATAAAATAGAAACCCCGGACGTTTTCTTTGCGCAACCAAGGGTGGCCGTCGGAAAGGCCAAAATAATTGGGAGTGGCTGTGCGGGGGGGGTGGGGTGGGGTGGGGCATTCAGTCGCTCTATCCCCTTCCCTCTTCTGCGTGTAGTCTCTCTGGCCATGTGGAGAAATCAGAACTGGGGTGTCTTCTTGCTGTACATTTACCTTTACTACGAGCATCACAGGGCGAAAGGTCGCCAAGTTGGTGCGCTGTGTCTATTTTCTCTGTGGATATCTCTGCTCTTGGTTCAGGGTTCAGTGAAAAGCCAATTTCGGACGTTTTATTAGGAGGTCGCAATCGTCCGAATGGTTTTATTTCGTACAGACTGGTCCATACGAGTGGGGAGGGGGAGGGGTGAGTAGTTGCCGGTGAGTTTCCCACATGTTTTCATGCGATCGATAACCCAGGCCTGTCCCATGGGTGAGCAGCTCAGGGAGGTCGGTTGCTGCCGGGGGACTACTCTAACCACACATCCATCTTCGGAGGGACACACAGATCAGCTGATCGATTATTTTTTAGCCACCTCTCCCTCCCCTGCCCCTCCCTCCCTGTGCGAACAGAAAACAATTCCAAACAATGTTTGTTTTGTTGAGTCTGCAACAACGTGGTGGGGGTAGCCCCTCCACAACACCCTCGCCCCGCTCCCCACAGCTGTGAAGAGTCTGTATCTTTCTCGTAGGCATCTGTTGGCGAACCCCGTGATTCTGTTTGCGCAGACGGAGTGCAATTTGGGGCCAGGACACCTCCCTACCGTAGGCAGCCTTGTTATCAACGCAAAACGAGAGATATCGCCAATTGATTGTCAGGGCCTCCCGGATAGTTCAGACTGTACTTCAATAGTTATCCTCCCCGCCCCCTCACACCCGACCTCCCGAGATTGTGGCCAGTAAAAACTGGTCATGCCAAAGCAAGGCAGCGGTTCACGAGCCAGGAGCGTACCGCGACATCTTGCTAGAGAGAACGAATGAATTTACTCCACCCACATGAAGGGCAGGAGGTGCCCGTCAGTGGTCCGCCATTTCCTGCCGCTTTGCATTGTCCAGCTGCGAAACACTGGCGGTGGTGCCCTTTCGATGTGTGGGGTAGGGTGGGTGGGGCTGCGGCCAGTATTCCCTATCCGCGCCTGTCTGTTAATTCCTGTCTTTCGCTTCCATTATTTTTGTGTTGAGAGGGATTCCCCGTCACGACCCGGAGTGGGGGGTGAGTTGCCATCCCATGGATGGCTGTGGATGGTGATACGCTGGCGGTGCGGTGGGGCCTATGCCCCTGGTGCGTCGCGTGGCTCTGTCAAAAAAAAGTAGAAAAAAAAACACAAACCGCCAGAATGTTTCCAGGTCAGCGCAACCCGCTGACCTCAACCCCACTGTCTTAAGGTGTTTCACTGCAGGACACGGCTTGGGGATTTCACTTCTGACGAACGGGCTGCGCTACACCCCGAAATGTTAGGAGCCCACATCCCTTTGAGGTCGGGGCTTCTGTGTTTGTGTTGCAGCCTGTGCAGTACAGAAAACACGTCAAAAAGTAAACCTCATTTTTTCCAAGACATGGCTGCCCTGTCTCTCGATGTCTTTCCATGAAGGAGTCTTCTGCAAACGCAACCGTTAAAGAAACACAAACAAACACCTTCCTTCTCTGTGGAAGGCCTCATGGTTGGCTCTTCTCCTGGCCTCTTCTTGCATGCCAGCCCCTGCGGAGGATTGTATGTCCATGCTCTGTGTGATGGTGCAGCACGTTGCACGCGATACACGAATCGTACAGTATCACCCACAACGCTTTCTTCCATCAGCGCGGCGGGCTTTCAAAGCTGACCGCCCTCCGCCTCCCCCCCTATGCGATTTGCTGAAGGTAACCCACATTGCTGATGCCAGCAACCGCACCCCGCCACAGACACCCAACTACATCCTTTTGGGACACGACCACCCCCCCCTTTTCCGGGGGCTCTCTGCTGTGTGCGGGGGTGGGGGGGGGGGGTGCGTGGGGGGTTTTTTGCGGTTACGGGTTTACTCTTGATCTCCATACAACCCCCCCTTCTCTTTTTGCCAATGCCTGTTTTTTTCTCTTGTCGCAAACCCACCCTTGCTGTTTGTCCATCTTCCCTTCGTCTTTTGAGCGATAGTGTAACGGATGCTGTAATAACCAAGCTGCGATAAGGGGGGGGGTATGCATTGTAAGGCGGCTTCCTTTCCGCCAGTGCAGTAAAACGAGGAGTCACACCAGACATGCTGAGGAAGGTTGTGCCTACCCCCCCCCCTACTCCAAGAAGGAATTTTCAACCAGAAAAGTCTGCACTGCACGAAGCCCCAATGCCGCGACAGAGTGATGGAGGGGAGGCGAGGGGTGCGGGCGCGGGGCGCATTATCTCCCCTCCCTTGTATTCCTCCTGCCACCACCCCTTTTCTTTGATGCGATCCGCAGAGGGCGGGGGCGGGGGGGTGTCTTTATCCCCCCATACCCTCCTTGGGGAACCAGGGTGTGTGTCCTATGTATGTATATGTGTGTGTGTGTGTCGAGTCTTGCTGGCACGTCTGTTTCCGACACTGCCCGGCCCCCATCCACCCCCTGCGTCTGTCCTGTGGAGTCGGGGTTGCGCCTTTACTATTCCTCACATAGCCACACCCTGTCTGAGTGGTGTCTCCTTTCCATCTTGTTCTCTACAGCAGCTAGCGCCTGTCCGCCTTTTTAGTTTGCTTGTCGGATGCGCCTCTTCTCGCTTCTCACTGGAAACGGCTCGTGGCAGGTTTCGTGCCACTCGACACCCAGTGGGTGGGGGTGGGGGGGTGCACCGCTCGTCCAAACAAAGATACCGCAAAACCTCCCCCAAAAAAAAGTATTTTTTGTCTAAATTCTGAGCGGCTGTGATTCGTTGCGCTGTGCCTCCTCCACCCCGGTCGGTGCGTGAATTTTTTTTGACGCATGCAAGACCTTCCGTGCGGAAAGTGTCGTTCAGCTCTGCCAACCCATGCTCTGCACACCACCACCCCCTTCATCAGGCAAGAGGGTTTTGTAATTTGTGTGCAAGGAGCAGAGAAATGGCGGAACAACTGAAGCGACACTTTTCTGCCCCCCTATGTTTTTTTGCCGGGAGTACCGGTGGTTCTCACGCTCAACAAACGAGAATATGGGACATGTGTTGGCAGGTGCCCCCCACCCACCCACCCCCGTTCGAATGTCTCTTTTTACCAAACTTCTATGATTATGAGAGCCCTCGCGCTCTCCGCGTCTCGAAAGGGTTTGCAGAGCCCCGCCTGTTTTGTGTTCAGGCAATGCTCTCTCAAGGTGCAAATGAGACGGCGCACCCCCCCTACAAAACACGGCAAAAAAAGAGGCGTACAAATCGTTCAAAATAGGCCGTCGCATTGCCACAGAGTGTTGACACTGAGAGCTAAATCACACCCCCCCCTCCCTCCCCTCCTATAGCTCGTGATTGTCGATGCCAGAACGGTAAGAATGGCACGAGGCCTTCTCCACGGTATCACACCACATCTACCACCCTCCCCCCCCCCGCACCCCAACAAAACACATCACACTCTCTCCCCGAGTTACGTTTTTATCCTGCATCGTCCAATTCTGTCTGTCTCTGTTGATGTCCGATGTTGTAGTTTGTCAATGCCCCGTTCCGTGGGGTGGGACGGTCGCAAGAAAAAAAGGGGGAGCGGTCACCACTGGTGGGGGGTCTTCGCTCAGCAGGTGCAGAACAGTGAGTCGCCTCACAAAAGGGGGACAAGCCTGGCACAGTTTGACCCAGAGCTAAGGCCCCCTGTGGGGTCGGCGCTTTCTGGCGGGAGGAGGGCTTGGAAGTTTGGAGGAACGGTACCACACGTGAGGTGGGTGTGTGCAAAGGGGGAGAGGCGCTTCCAGTGTGGGAGAAACAAGGGAAAAGTGGGGGGGGGGGGGGGCGGGTGGACGTCTCTCCTCCATAGCCAAGCTGATACCCCAGCTGCAGGAATGTGTGGACAGATTGGCACGCCCTTCGCGCTTCCCCCGTAATAGACGCTACACACACGGTTCCCTTTTTGCTCTGTCCCGGCACCGCAGTTTCCCGCAACTTGAAAATTTGCTCAGGATGATGTGCCAGGCATAAAGCAAACGGGTATCCGTGGCATTTCTAACACAAAAAAATGACAAAATCCCCCCCCCCCCCCACCACCACCACCACCTCCTCTCTCTCCCCTCTTCCCCCTCTTCCCCTCCCTGCCTCTCTTCCCCCCATTCCCTTCGCCTTCGCCTTCACCGCTCGGGTTGACTCTACGTCTGTCCTGGCAACATCTGCTCCAGGTGAAGGGGCTGTTCGACGGATATGGTTGATTGAAGGAGGAGGCTGTGGATGGAGTCGCACGTTTCCGCTGGCTGTATTTCCTGAAGGGGCGGGGTGGTTGGGGTGGTGTTTTAAACCGAAACCAGTCGTAGGTTGCTCTCAGAGCTCGGCAGCCCAGTTGCTTCTAAGAAAGGGAAAGAGTCCCTAGGCATGGGATTTCACAGGTGAGGGTTGGTTCCTGGATGGGAATACAGAGATAATCCCTGGCAAAAATAACCTCGCCCCCCCCCCTTTTTTTTTGCAGAGCAGAGTTTTTTTTCTCCTCCCTTCTTCAGACAGGGTATAAGATAGACTTTTTTTCTGGCGCCGTTTTCCGGTTTTTCTGGTTTTGAAAATTTTTCGCGCGCGCCTTCGGCGCGCGACCCGCGCAAACCCTCCCAGAGTCTGAGAGGGCCCGGTGCCTGCGCGCGTCCTGTCGTACTGAGGCTGCTTGGTGGCAGGCGCAGCAGCTGCTTCGAAAGTTTGGACTCTCGGCCAAAAAACCGGTCTAGTGCAATTTTTTTACGCAGGGGGGGTCTGGGGGGCGGAGCCCCCCAGCCGCCGGAGGCCACGGTAGTGAACATCTGTTCCCTACAGTCTGGATTCGCTTGTAAGTAGGAAGGCTTCGCTGTATCGCAGCCCGGCCAGCAGGAGATCACTGGTCCTTGAGGGTTCAACCTTCAGGGTGGAGGAGGACGGTGGAGCGACCACTCGTGACAGGTGTGCGTTGTGGGTGGAGTGGGTGCACGACAGAATGGCCAAAGGGTCCACGAGATCTCTGCACACATTCCGTTATCGAGGAGATGGGCACCTAGCTGTGACGACAGGCAACAAACAAATCTCATCTGTTAGTTGCCCCCAATAGGCTTGGCGACCTTCAAGACTGCTTGAAAGTCGTTCGTGTTCTCGTCTCAGCCCTCCGGACAAGCAGATCTGTCTCGAGTTGGTGGGCTGTCGCCATGTATTCGATGGCACCGAGTGACGCTGCACAGAGGCAGACGACACGGTGAACTCCAGCGGAGGTTACCCTACCTCCGCTGGAGTACACCGTGTGTCTCCCATGAGTCTCAACTAGCGGGAGTCTTAGCGTAAATTAGCTGGAAAATAGACTCCCGTCTCCAGTACAGACTGCAGTCATAGACTCCCTCTTAGACATGGTGGCTGGAGTCCACCATGTGTGCACCTTCAAAACAGAAGAGACCTGCATGACGAGGGCATCACCACCCACCGGGCCACCCGCTAGGTCCATTTTTTCTTCTCCGCTTCTCTGCCTTCTTTGGACTATTTGAGCTCTGTGCGGATCACGATGGGGTCACTTTCTATTTTTTTATGGCGTTTTTTCTGACTGTTTTACTGTCCCAAAGTCACAAAAAAACCGCCAAAAATGAGACCGACCTTTTTTTTTTTCCCCAGAAAACCGGGAACCGGGAAACCCTGGTTTTGAAAACCGGAAAACCAGACCTATCTTATCCCCTGCTTCAGAGGACTGCGGTGTGAAATTCAGTTGGAGAGGGAGGTGTCGCACTGAGAGAGATGCTTATGATCCTCTCCCCCATCCCGCAGACCCCCCCCGCCCCCCCTTTTTTTGTGATCTGAGCTCTTTGTGATGATGCAGTGGCAAGCACCCCTCTCCCCCCCATCCCACCCCACCACCTCGGCCGAGCAATCATTAATTTACTGCAGGTTGGGCACCTGTGAAAGGGTGTAAGTCGGTGTGAGAGGAGGTCGGGAGGGGAGGGGAAGGGAGGGGGGGACTGCCAGCCACCCACCCCCACCCTGCCTCCCCCTCACCCCCACCCACCGCCACCACCACCGCCTCCTCTCACCCCTCTTCAACCCCCTGTAGGGGGGGGGGGTGTGCCTATTTTGTAAACTAAACAAAAAAACCACCAAAAAAAGAACACCGACTCCTTCCACCATCCAACGTGATATCTATTTCTAAAGGAGGAGGGGGGGGTATTGGCGGTGGCTGGTGGTGGGCTGCGTGAGCCTTTGTGTGTTTTTGAGGGGTGATTCTCCTATAACCCAGCGGAACTGGCCATTCCCCGAGAGCGATATCCAGTCGAAGTGTCTCTTCAGCCCACCTCTGAGGGCCTCTTGGGTTCGCTGGTCGGGGCATCACACATGTCCGACTGTGAGGGTAGCTCACGACGGCAGAGCCTTAACAGGAGCGTGGGAAAGGAGGAGGGTATTGGGGAGCTCGCAGAGCCGTTGCTTGATATGGATGCTCCACAGGCGACCCGGTCACCCGGGGGCGCGTCGGATGACGGCAGGCTCGGTGACAACGTGCCCCTTCTTGGGAGCGGCGAGAGCGCTGGGAGTGGGACGCTATCGCAGACACAGACGCAAACCGCTGCTCCGGCTCGCAGCCGGCTGTCGCTGTCGACGCGCCTCTCATTTCTCTCCAACCGTGGCCCCCCTGCGGTGAGCATTGACCTGCCGCACTCCGCGTCTCCCCACTTCGAGGCGACAAGCCGTTTCGAAAGTGTTGTCGATTCTGTCCGCGCAGCAATCGAGGAGGGCAACAAACTCCCCGAGCTCGTCGTGGCAGGCTCCTCTGGAAGCTACTGGGTGTTCGACAGGACGGGGAAGCGTGTCGGCATTTTCAAGCCCAAGTCTGAGGAGCCCTACGGCCCTGCCAACCCCAAGTGGGGGAAGTGGCTGCACCGTGTGATGTGCCCCTGCTGCTTCGGGCGGTCCTGCCTGCTGCCCAACACTGGGTATCTCTCGGAGGCTGCTGCGTTTGCGATGGACGTCCTGCTGGACCTGCGTGTCGTGCCCCCCACCAGCATCGTGCACCTTGCGGCGAAGACTTTCAACTACAACGCGATAGAGAGGCGGCTGAGCCGGCTGCCGATCAAGATGGGATCCCTGCAGCTCCTCGTGGAGTGCAACGGGGATGGGCGGACCGTCAACCCCGACAGCATGAAGGATGACCAGCGCACCGCGCTGCTCGATGAGTTCCAGCGCCTCGTCTGCCTCGACTACATGACACGAAACACAGACAGAGGCCTGGATAACTGGCTGACCCACACTTCGAACACTGGGTCGCAGGTGAAGGTGCACGCCATTGACAACGGCCTTGCCTTCCCGTATAAGGTATGGTTCTCCAGGTTATTATAGGGGAGGGGAGGGGAGGGTGGGGGGGGGGGTCGGCAGTGTTTTTTTGGGCAAGGGTGGCCTCCGAGAGAGAGGGGTTTGTTTTGTTTGCCCTTTGCTCTTTGGCGTTGTGCTGTGCCTGGCTCCTCTGTCTGTTCCCAAATTTCCACCACGCAAACAACAGCACCCCGACAACTGGAGGACGTATCCGCCGAGCTGGTCGTCGCACCCCCTGGGGAAGCAGGCCTTCACAGCGGCGATCAGAGAGCTTGTGCTCGAGAAGCTGAACGCACCCTCCTGGATGTCGAAGGCGGAGAAGAAGATGCGCGACATCATGTTCCGCGACGAGGTATCGCCAGAGCGGGTTTGGGTGGGGGGTGTGTGGGTGCCGTTTGTGTGGGGGAGGGATCCGCCCCATCGTGTCGCGCAACACCACATCGCACCACATCGCACCACAAACAGATCATGACGGAGTCCCTCTTCCAGGGCCAAATGGCAGTGATCCGTGGGCAGCGCCAGAACCTCATCGAGTGCCTGAGTATGTTCCTTTCTGCACTTAGCTTTGATTCCCAATGTGCCCGCGCCATTGAGTTCCAAACCCTGACGGCACTTCATCGTACACTTTGTGGTGAAGTGGTTTCAACCACCGCCGCATCCAACACCCTTAATCTCCCTTACCAACCAAGCGCCACCGCCAAATCAAACTGCACGCATCTCTCACCTTCCTCCCTCCATTCCTCCCGGAAGTCCTCCCCTTGCAACCATACCCACCCACACCCACAGCAAAAGACGGGAGCACCCCTGAGCAGCTGTTCAACAAACACCCGCTGTACATCGTCCGCAAGCCGACAGGCATGATCGGGTGGAAGACCCACCTCCCTTGCTTCAGCTGCTGCTAGGAGGCGTCGCCTGTAAACCTCCAATGCCAAAGAAGCCCGGGGGAAGGTCCGTGCAAAAGACATGTCAGTGGGTGCGGGTGAGCGAGACGTGTGCCTGGGAGGGGGGCCCCCCCCCGGGGTGCGCGCAGCAGGCCAGACCCCGTGTTACCTCGTTACCAAGTTGTTAGCTCGTGTGCCTTAGCTGAGCCTTGGTCTGATCGCAGTCACCCGACCCCCTCCCCTGGCCTGTCTACCCTGCCTCCCCGGAAACAGAATAAAACGGGAAGGGTGCTGCCGCAGTTATCGAATGAAATCGTACGACTGATCTTTCCTCCCCACCCCCCCCGACGAGTGGGAAAGGACTAACATTGCGAGAAGGTGCTGGGAGATTTACTTTTCCATTCACTCTCGACGATCAAACCCCCCGACAAGTGAAGGGAGGTCACCCTTGTGATTCCTTCGACTTCTATTTCAATACCCCACACCCCCCCCCCCCTAGGCATACTTGTACCCCCATATGGGGAAGGCCAAAAATATGGGGAAAATATGGGGGGAATATGGGGGTTTTTCAAGTCCTGTTCCCCCATATTTCCCCCATATGGGGGATATATGGGGGAAAACCCAGGGGTTCCTCAGGTGGAAGCAGTCAGCAAACAGTTCTCTTCGTTCTACTTTTCACAGGGTGTGAAGTCAGCCACTGACAGGGGACGTCTAGCACCTTGCAGTGCCATCTCACCTCGTCGCTTTCTGCAGAGAGGAAACGCCCGGCTGAAGTGCTCGAGTCAGACCACAAAAGGTGCTGTGAGAGTGCCGACCGCCACTTTCTTCAAGTCTGAGTCGCGGTCATCAGAGCATGCTGACCAGTAGTCCTGTCTTTGCTGGCAGAACAGTTGCGTCCTGCAGCCAGTCCTTGTACTGGCCTTCACAGGTCTCATTCCACCCGGCAGATGCAACTTGAACATGTCAAGCTGCCTGGTGACGAGCGTCGACTCCGACTTTTCGGCGCTCGGAGCGGTCAAAAGCGGCGGAAGCGCCTGACACCCCAGAATGCACTGCTTGTGAATTCCCTTGTCTAATTAAGGATCCCAGGGGGCAGTTTGCAATCGCAAACACACCAGAGGAGGAGGACAGCGAGTGTGAGAGTGACGTGCCGGACAGGACTTCAAAACACAGGAGTGTGTGTTGTGAGGAGCTGTTAACCCTGAACGCGCTATGTGTGTCTGTGCGTATGTGTCCACCACCGCTGCCGCTGTCACTGCGGTGCCCCGCCAAACCGGGAAGCGTTCGCTCTCCGCTGCCGCTGTATCGGCGCAGGATATGGGCCCCCCCCCCCCCCCCGTCAGCTAAGAGAGGTCAGGGGGTGCCCCACATTCAGGGATTGGTTGCTTCTCCGTGCCCCCCCCTCTCCCTGCCCCGCCCTGTGGTTTGGATTTCATATCTCACCTTGTCTGTTCGTCTGTTCTGTTATCTGTTCTGAGGGGGGGGAGTGGGGGGCGGGGAGCGAGTCCTGCTGCAGCCCGAACGAAGAAAGAACACAAGGGTCTGCGCATCAAAAAATATCGGGGGGGGGGTGGGTGATTCGCTCAATAGGCCATGGCGTAGTGGCCTGCACTTATTCTGGAGTTTTCTGGAGACTTGTTGGTTGTACAGTGAAGCTGTGCGACGCACCGGCATATTTGTTTTTCCAGAGATATAACCATCCCCCACCGCACCGCACTGCACCGCACCGCTTTTTTTTTCCCCTTTCATCCTTGTTGGTCTCGCTTCTGATGCGACGCTGTGTGCTTCGGTGCTCCTGTCATCCGTATCGGAGAAGAGAGAGGGTGCTTGAACATTTGTGAGCCGTGTTTCGCAGCACCTCCCCCCGTGAGAAGTATGTTTTCATTGCAGCAAGATCCGCACCTGCAAGGGTGTGCTATTTAACTCTTGGGATGTCCCCTCGGGGGAAGGGGGGTGGGGTTTGGCTGAGATGTGATGGTTTTAACTCCGCACCCCGTCCTGCTCACCCCTCGTCGTGCGCCCCACCACTGCGTCGGGGGGAGGGGGGTGCGACCCCCCCCCCCCCCTTCACCCTTCACCTTCACCTTTCTCGCGTTACATCCTCCGTGCTCCGCACCGATGCGTGGGGAAAGCAGAGATTCGCGCGTGGTTGTTCTACAAAAAAATGGGCTGGGCCTGTCCCAACCGAGTGGTGCCGACGCTTTCCAAAATGTTGTTCAGAGTGGTGTGGTGTGGCATTGGCATGCTGCAAGGGAGAAGGCGGGGAAATGGTTGGTTGCATATCCGTGGAAATCATGACTGGGTGTTCTCTCACACCGGCATAAAAATAATTATCCACGCGATGTGTGGAACTCACACCACAAGCAGGTGCTCGTGGGTGGGGGCAGGGCAGGAAAACAGGCAAGGTGCAACCAGGCATTTAGCTACGTCTGGGTTTTCAGGGATGATGGGGGGTGGAGGCGGTGTGTGCGGAAGGCCCGTTCCTCCCCCCCCCCATTCCTTTTTCCCGCCACCACCCCGCTGCACGGGGCCGAACGAATCTGTTTGGCCCCGCCTGGGTCTGGTGGGAAAGCCTCAGGTGGGTTTTTGCCATGCCTTGTGCCTGCCTGTGGCAGGCGTCAGGTCAAGTATCGAGCGATCGGTGCGTTCTGCTGCATTTCCCCCTTCTTCAGAACCACGCCGAGCTTTGCCGTGTGTGTTCCGGAGAGCAAGACCCCCGTTGGCACAGTTTTGATGGGCGAATGGCCCACATGGGGCCTTCGCTCAGAAGTGCAGAAAAGTGAATCGCTTCACTGAAGGGGGAGGAACTGCCACAGTTTGACACAGTGCCAAGGCCACCACGGCATCTGTTTGCCTGCGGTTTTACCACTGCGCCACACACAGAGCCACCTCACAATTTGATCTAGGGCACTCTCGCCTCAGCGCTGTATTCGCCACAACCATTCACCTCTGTTCCTGGAGAATGTGCCTTGTCTTCTGTGTCGTTTGCCCCCCAGTCTAGTCTCCTGCGTGGTGTAAATACAGGCACCGGCAAAGTGCCTTTGTTTCCATCCCGAACAGCAGCAAATGCAAATATGATCTCGGTTTTCTTGTGGCACAACAGAGCCCCTGTGTGGTCATTCCGCATGCGGCAGCTGCAAACCTGTTTTTTTTTGCTGCAAGAGATGTTTGTGCACATCCGTGTGGAAGGGGGAGGGGGGGGGGAGGGGGGGGGTGATTGCTGGTGTGGCCCACCACTAGCCACAGCCTAACCGACCGTTTGTTTTTATCGTCGAGAGGAGAGGGTGTGTTGTGTGCGAATCGTCGCGACTTCGTCAACCTGGCCAGTCGCCTTTTCCTAGTGTGTATCCGTATGTGTTGCTGCCTTAGGTATCTGAACCAAACAATACTCGGGGACAAGTCTTGTCAAGATCCAATCTGAGAGACAGCGGTTCAGGAAAGCGCCTGGCTTTGTTTGTTTTCGAGCCATTTGAAATTTCCGAACGTTTGATTGGCTGTTCTTCAAAGCGCTCGGAGGTATTTTTTTTCGACCCTCAAACCAGTTATTCTCTTTCTTAGCGAGCCGCCAATCGGACAGCATTTTTGAAAAATACAAAGTCCCGACCGCTTTCCTGAACCGCGAGAGATGAAAATAGAGAAGATTCAACCCCAAAACAAGGGCTGTGTACACTACCAGTCCAAACCAGCGATATCCAAACCGGAACGAACATCCCCACGCCCCCCTCCCTGCGAAGAGACCAGTCCAATATCGCACCCCACTGCTAGCGGGTATGAAGGCAAGCTACAGCCCAGCCCCCCTCCCTCCTCTCTCTCTCCTGCTTGTCTCCAGGCTCTCCACAACGGACACACAGGCATCTCCACCTTATCACCCTGTCAGGAGGCCGCCTGCATGCAGTGCTGGCAGCAGCGATGAATGGCAGCCGATACGATGGGGAGCTGATGCACCGCACCGGGACAACGGTTGTCGCGGCGCAACGTGCCGCGGTGTCGTCTGCGGTGACCCTGTCCAAGGTGGACACAAACGATGGGGACAGCATTCTGCAGGTTGCCCGCCAGATGAAGCTGAGCTTCATCGACCTCTCCTTCCCACCGGACCCTGCCAGTGAGGTGGGCGGTGCCGACCCTGCACAGTGGCTTCGCATCCGGGACGCTGCTGCACGCATGACACAGCCGAACATGCCGCACGACCTGCACACGCCACCTGACACACACGCCTTGGTTGTGCCGGGGCTGTGCTCCAATCGGCGGTGGCTGTCGCTGCTTGTGCTCGTATGCCCTGCTGACGTGACGGTGCCCTCGGGTGGGACCTGCTTCGGGCCCGGTGCAGGCTACAGTGTGGTGAATCTGCCGGAGCGTGTGGTGGTGGACGACCTTGTGCCCTGGAGGAAGGGCGTCCCCCTGCACGCCATGTGCACGCCCAACCCCGCCGAGTCGCTGTGGGTGCCCATGGCGGAGAAGGCGCTGGCGAAGACCCTCGGCAGCTACGCCAGGCTGGCCTCGGCTGCGCCCTCCCTGCCTGCAGCTACCCTCGCCATGTCTGGGAAGCAGCGCCTGCTGCGGGAGGCGGAGCTCTCCCCAGATGGCACGAGCGACTCGCTGGCGACCCTTGCTGCATCGCAGGCGTTGGTGGTGCTGCGCCCCTCTGGCGTGCCTTCGCGCCTGCTGCACCAGCCGAAGGCGCTGTACACTGTGGGTGCTGCTGCTGGTGGGCGGGTGTTTGTGTACTGCCCTGTGGTGGAGAGCCACATGCCGTCCCTCTCCCCCAGCCACGCCCTGCGTGCCATCGACGCACAGTGGATTGCGCTCGACCAGCTCCACACCGTATTCCAGTCGTGGTGTGTCGTGTCCGACACACAGACGGGCGGCTACGTGCAGCGGAAGCGGTGCCCCGTGGACCTGTCGCAGATGCTGGGGCGTGAGGCAGCGTCGCCGTCGCCACTGCCGCCACCCCCACCCTCTGCCATGACCACGCCCTCGATGTCCCCTGCCGTGTGTGATATGAAGTTTGCACGTCTCCAGCGGGAGAACGATGCACTCACGCAAATACACCTAGATGCGCTGCGCACTGATGACGTGGGTGCTGATCGCCTGCGCCTGTTGCGCGAGCGCCTGCAGCGCTTGCAGGAGGAGAACGCTGCGATGACACCCTACCGCCTGGACAACGGTGTGCTGGAGGCTGTGGGGCGGCAGTGGGTTCCCCTCGGAGAGGGGCACAACCCGGACTACACGTCGCTGGTGGAGCGGCAGCAACGCCGCATCGACCTGCTCGAAAGGCGCCTGCAGGAACAGGAGGTTGACCACGAGCGCATGCTCGCATGCATCAAGGCAGAGGGCTCGCGCCGCGAAGACGAGTCGTCCCACCGCCTGGCCCGTGCCACCGCAGCACACAAGGCTGAGATCGAGGCGCTGCACCGTGAGTTCGAAGCGAAGCAGCACGAGGGAAGCGCAACCTCCAACACGTTGCTTCTCAGCGAGCTGGAGATGACTGTCAAGGCGCTGTCCGGCGAGAACGCCAAGAACCGCACCGCACACCAAAGAGCCAAACACCTGGAGGCGGAGCTGGCAGCTGCACAGACAAAGACCACACTTCTGGAGGAGAAGGTGTACTCCATCGAGGACGAGCAGGCAAAGCGCACCAGCGACGCGGATGCGGCGCTCTCCATGCGTGACTACGCCATCACGAAGCTCTCCCGCGAGCTGGAGGCGCTGCGCGAGGATCAGGCGTCTGAAGCCAGCCGCCCACAGTTCAACCCAACAGAGGTGGCAGAACTGCGCGCACAGGCCGGGCAGAACCGCACCCTGCTGCAGGCGCTGGAGGAGCACGCAGAGGAGGGGCGCAAGGCGGCCGCTGCCATCACCGAGCGGGATACCGCCATCCAGAAACTGCAGTGCGAGGTGGAGGACGCACGCGTCTCTGCCGCAGAGGCGATGGCCCTGCGCGCGCAGGCGGAGGCGCGCTGCGCTGAGCAGGAGGGTCGCATGAAGGAGGCATCCGTCGCCGCTGCCCAGAGCGACATGCAGCGTGGCCTGGAGGCACACGCGAGGGCGCTGCACAGAGATGTCGCTGTGCCACACCTCGAAGCAGAGCTTGCCAGCGCGCGCGATGTGATCGGGCACCAGCAGAAGCTGCTGGTGTCCCTCCAGGGCGGCATCGACAAGGACACCCTCGCTAACCTTGTGGAGGAGTACCAGAAGAAGTTCGAGACATACCACGAGGAGGCGATGCGCATCGAGAGGGACCACGAGGAGGAGAAGCAGGGCCTCATCGCTCTGAACGTGAAGGAGATGGCACGCCACCAGGCTGCCGTCGACGAGCTTGTGGCCGAACGGGAGAGCCTGGAGGCCAAGCTCGCAGACCTCTCTTCCAGCTTCGCTGCCGCCACCGCCTCCCTCGAGGAGCTGGCGGAGGAGCGGCTGGGGCTGCTGGAGAGCGTCGGCAGGCTGGAGGCGGGCCTCGAAGAGCTCAACGAGCGGCGGGAGGCGGAGGGGCAGCAGATGCAGGAGGCGCACGACGAGCTGGCGGCGCGCAGCGGCACAGCGATACAGGACGTTGCGGATGCGCAGGGGAGGTGCGCATCGCTGGCGGCAGCGCTGCAGGCGGAGGAGGCGAAGGTGCGTGAGGCGGAGGACACCACACGCCAGGTGCGCGATTCCCTTGTGGCGGAGCGCAGCGCACGGGCTGCCCGTGAGGAGGAGCTGGCGCATGCCGTGTGTGAGAAGCAGGATGCCGTGCGGCGCCACACGGCTGCCTTGGCACACTTCGAGGAGGAGCGCGCCGCTCTCGGCAAAGAGGTGCGCAGCCTCACACGCAGTGTGGCAGAGAGGGATGAGACGATCGAAAGCCTCCACGCAGACAAGGCGCGTCTGAAGCAGGAGCTTGACGATGCGTTGGCAGCGGTGGTGTCTCTCCGGCAGGAGGTGCGTGCCGCACAGGCCGAGATCTGGCAGCTGACCAAGGCGCGGGATGATCTCGAAAACAAGCTGCAGCGCTGCGAAGAGGCTGTGGCTGACCTTACAGAACAGCTGAGGGCGGCGGTTAACGAGAAGAACCAGCTGTCGCAGGAGCTTGTTGATGCGTCGTCAAGCCTCAACACCGTGTCGCATGAGCTGAGGTCTGTGCAGGCTGCCAACGCAGAGCTGCGGCAGGAGGCTGAGGAGCTGCGCAACGCCATCTTCCGTGGCGACGATGCCCTCAACGTTGCGGAGACTGCCATCCGCGACCTCAACGACCAGAAGGCGGTGCTGCAGGAGAAGGTGGCACGCCTGGGTGCCGACCTGGAGAATGCCGTGCTGCAGCATACGGCTGCGGTGGCGGCGCTTGAGGCCGATGTCAAACGCGTAGAGGTGTGTGCCGTTGCCACGCCACTTTGTTGCGCTGTGTCATGCTGCTGGCCACCTCGCTATTTGCACAACACTTCACTTCAAACCACCCCAAGCCACTTCACGACACCTCCGCCCCTGCCACAGGGTGAGCTCCGCACTGCGCAGGAGACGCAGGAGCGCATGGCCTATGACATTACGCAGTTGGAGACCCAGCGCGACAGCCTGGTATGTGGGACATGTGTCTGTTTGCCGGCGGGTTAGATTTCCCATTTCCTATCGAGGGAAAATTGCCCTTCTCCTTTCTTCTGGTTGTCTGCGCACAACTTTTCGTGCGGTTTCGGTTGTTTTGCCAACTGTGTGCTCCGCATCACCCCCGCCATCACGCGAGAGGGTTTGCAAGTGTCACCCCCCCCCCCCCCCTAGGCATACAGTGCATCCGAATCGGATCCGATACATTATCGGACGATTATCGGATGATTATCGGACGATTATCGGATCCGATAATCATCCGATAATTTTTTTTGGGTGGGTTTTTCAATCAGAAAATGTTACCAATATTCTGCCTGATCAGGGTCAGTGCTGGCGCGGGGTGGTCGATTCATGTAGCCTCTCTTTGCATTCTCTGGACCACCTCGAAGGGTGCACCACGAGCCAAGCATCCAAGCATGGGGACTAGGCTGGAAACTGATTCAGTCATTGAAATAGATGGGCATCCACGGCGCAAGTGCAGGTGCAGCTGTGCTGCATTCTTGAGGGCTCACGCTACGTCAAAAAACACGCCCTCATCCAAACGTGCAAGGGCTGAGCCAAGGCGTCAACCCCTTCGGCCTCGTCAGCGCCCCAGGAACACAGGCCCCGTCATTGGTTTTCGACGACGATGGAGATGATGACCCGTGCCGCGCGCACACCAGCCAACAATGCCCCGGTGCTAGGGACGGGGCCGAGGGGGGTGGTGTGGCAGGGAAGTGCACGGGACTCGATGCTGGGAGGGCTTGGCGCGCGAAGCGCGCCAAGCCAGCAAATCCGCCCCCAAAAAAAATATTTGAAAAATTCATTCGACCGGGCACCGGTCGAGCGCGCCAGCACTGATCAGGGTTAGGGTTGTTACAACCCCCTGGCAAGCGAGCCTTCGACCGAAGGACCGGAAAGTGTTACAACAATCCCCGTGGCTATTTAGTCAATGCCAGATTTTCGAAAACCAACGCCCCAGGGATACCTGCAGGACAAGGGCGCCAGTACCGCTGACTACGCGGTGGTCCCGACGGAAGCGCGCGACGCGGTGGTGGAGCGGGGGTCGGGGATGCAGGACGAGCTCCCTCGGGTGCACCCTCACTGTGCAACTCAGCTGGCAGCTCTGATGAGCTGCGGCTGCACGACTCCACTAAAACTCAAAAAAAATATCAAGCGTGGGGTCTGGGGGGTTTCTCGTGAGGCAGAAATGACGACAAAAGGGGAAAAGAGTGTGTTCTGGTGCCCACAACGCACACGAACACTGATTATCGGATGATTATCGGATGTCCGATAATGTCCGATAATCGTCCGATAATGCCCGATAATGTCCGATTCGGATCCGATAATTTGGGATTTTCCCCGAAAATCCGATAATGCCCGATAACCGATTCGGATGCACTGTATGCCTAGGGGGGGGCAGAAGGTCCAAAAAAGCGTCGATCAGCCACTTTTTTGAGAAATCGCGCTAAGGCCACAAAACCCCCACCAACCACCCAGAACCACCCCAAAACCCTCCGGAAATGCATCCCAGGGGTGTTTCATGACCATTTGGCACTATTTTTTGCCATTTTTTCGCCATGTAATTTTCGTGCCCCCCTTTTGTACCTCAGGGGGGCCAGAAGGGGGCCAGGCATCTCGCATTTCCCCTGTGTCACATGCCTCGAACAGCCAAGGTGAGAGAAGCTGCCCAGAAACAGGCCGGGATCTTCTTGGGGCATCTTCTGACGACTATTTGTGAAGTAGGCACGCACAGAATACGCAGGATAGGTACACGGACTGTAACGGATGTACGGACGTGCCCATGCCCACGGGGCTGGGGAATATAGAGGGCCCGAACAGCATGAGATGAATCAGGGGGGAAGGAAGCGGGTGCGGTGCCTGATTTTCACAGAGGGTGTGATACTCGCAAGAGCTGCACTGGGAGGTCCGCAGTAGACGAGGGTGCGTTGCGATCCCCGAGTCGGATGCGCTGGACGTGCTGTGTGCGGACGAAGCCTCAAGCCCGCCCCAGGCCCGTCACCCTTTTTCGTTTCAGGGAGCGATGAAATTGACAGCGCATGTGACACGTCCGTCACAGGTGAACCGGAAAAATGTGTGCAAGTTGATGCATAGCTGCATGACCTGTCCAGATTCAAGGGGGAAGAAATTATCTGCCTTTGCGGGTTTCCTGGGTGCCTGTTCCTGCGGCAACGTAAGAGAATCACACCGACACTGGTGCCTGCGTCAGGGATCCTCATACGAATGCAGTCAAGACATCATGCGAGGCTGAAGGGCTCCTTGCGGACGATGGAGAAGCCACGGACCCGGATATGCTCGCAGCTGCCCCGGTGTCACGGTTATGCTGAAAGATCCCATGCGATCCTTGGATGCTGTCCTTGGGGACCGCCTCCGGCATAAGCATCACGTACCATGCGTAATCACAGCCATGGGCCCTTCGGACCTTGCGAGTTCCCTGAACACCCCAGCGGTGAACAGGTGCAACGCGCACGACAGGCTGCCTGCCTGCAGCTTGCTGAAGATATATGGGCAGATATCCACCAGGCGCAGATAGTCGCAAAGACGGACCGTGAGCTGAACAGGCGATCCATGCATAAAAGTAGTGGATGAGGCTGGAAAACTTGGCTTCCCCGCTCGTGGTGTGACTAGGAGCTGCCCATGGAGGTTATTGTGGAATATATGCACATCCCACCTGCAAGCAAACGGCAAATGACAGAAAATCCCCCTCGTGGCCCCCCTTCTGGCCCCCCTGAGGTACAAAAGGGGGGCACGAAAATTACATGGCGAAAAAATGGCAAAAAATAGTGCCAAATGGTCATGAAACACCCCTGGGATGCATTTCCGGAGGGTTTTGGGGTGGTTCTGGGTGGTTGGTGGGGGTTTTGTGGCCTTAGCGCGATTTCTCAAAAATGTGGGCAATTTACACACTTCTGCCCCTCCCTACCCCCCCCCCCCCCCCCGGTGTTACAGCCAACCGCACCCCCTCTCACTGTCCTGCAGGAGGCCCAAACCGAGGAGCTTTCAGCCCAACTGGGCAAGGCACAGCAGGCCAACGCCGATCTCACCGAGGCGAAAGCGGTCCTTGTGGCACGCTGCGACGCGCACGTCTCAGAGGCCAACCTGCTGAAGCAGGACGCCAAGGAAGCGCGTGACAGGCAGAAGGCACTGGAGGATGCCATCATCGGTGAGGCTAAGGTACGCCATTGTGCTGATGCCCCTTTGCCTGACCCTGCCTTGTCCCCCTTGCAGCCCGAGGTTGCTGAAGGGATCCGCTCTGGTGTGCTGGGCGATGTTGAGCGTGAGGAGCATCGGGAAAAGATCCTCATGCTGGAAGCACGCCTGCAGAAGAGCATCAAGGCCAAGGAGCTGCTGCATGGCACCATGGAGGGCCGCCTCGCTGGCTACGCAGAGCGCCTGCACGCCACAGAGGCGGAGAACGAAGCGCTGCGTCGGGAGATGGTGCGTGTCCTGTCCGAGGCACAGGACACACAACAGGTCAGCCATCGAGGGCCTCAGAGCCTGTTGCCTTCCCCTGTGTCGCCACGGTATCCCCATGTCTATGTGGGTCGCAATGGTGCTATCGAATCGGAATCCCTGAGTCCCATGCGCCGCCTCTAGCCTGTCGCTAGCCAAAACGCATCGACGTGTGTTGTGTCTCCGTGTTAGATTTGTATTTTTTTCTCAAGCCCTGGGGGCCCTCGCTACCAGATGTGACTGAGTGAGAAAAAGTGAGCTCCAGCCCACTTCCCCTCACTGACTGACGAGCTGTGACTGGCAGCGAGGGCCCCCCCTGTAGCATGTATCTGCTGTGTGGCTGTGTGATGTGTGGTGCTCGCAACAAATATTGTAGATCGAAAATTTCGGTGGAAAACATAGAGGGGGTCCTGATTGGCCATGGCCATCACGTCCCCCGCTCCTCCCGTTTGTACTTTGTGGGGGTGGAGAACGGGGATCTTGCCGTGCGTTGCCCTGCAGAGCGGGGTGCACAGCGAGAGATGGTGAATTTCAGGATCTGCTGCCCCCTCCCTCCCCCCCCCCCCCCCCTGCCTTTCCCCACCCCGACATGCCCACCCCATTTCCATGCCTGATTTGGGTTGTTTGCGTGTCGTGACTATTTGTTGCAACTATCGCGATGACGCACCACCACCACCACCCAATATGACAGAAACTAACTTGAACACGAACACCTCACCAGGCAAAATTAGTGCGACTGACAACCGTGGTACGGGTGCGATGGTAGACCACCGCCGCTTGAGGTACTACAGTTCAGTGTTTGGTGCGAAGGAAGTGAAGCGGCGCATGGCAGAGAAGAGTGAAGATTCACTCAGCGTCTGCAGCGTCAGCACCGTTGCCAGCAGCAACGGCGAGTACACACGCGACATCCACGGGGCGTCTCACTCCACCCACAGCAGCGCCTCTTTTGCGAACAACCCTCCCTCCCCTTCGTCGAGCGAATCGTGCGCCTCCTCCCTTGCGCATAATTTCCAGCCGTGTTCGGCCCACGAGTCTTTCCCGACCGCAAAGGAGCAGCAGCTCGTGGACCGCATCCTTGTCGGGGCGGAGCTTGTGAATGTCGTCCAGTCACGCCTGCTCTACCAGAAGGTGTCGGCAGACCACCGCAGGCAGATCCACAGGGAGATGCTCGCGTCCCTCATGTTCCCCTCCTCGCGCCCACACGGGGATGCGGAGAAGAGGCTCCCTAGCTGCCGCGCCATCTGCCGGGAGCTGCTGCAGTCATCACAGGTGCTTGCCGTGCGCAACGGGGCACTCATCTCGCAGATCTCCCAGCTGACGGCACGCCGCCTGCTGGATCGGGTGCAGGGGAACCCCGACTGCGACCTCGTCGAGCTCGCAGTGCAGCGCCTCCTCGACACCGTCGGCAGTGATGACCAGCAGGTCTCCGCATCCGCTAAGTCACCCATCAGCGCCGACGTCCGCCGTGCCGCTGATGTTCACTTCCGCACACTCCGCACCGTCATCAGCTCCACCTGCCACGAGCAGCGTCGTGGCATGGCCCTCTCTGCAGTGGACTCATCGCAGGCATGACGAGGATGACGGGAGGGAGACTGCTGTGTGAGTCTGAGAGTTGCCACTGCCTGTGCGAAGCCCATTCATTTTTTTCTCTCGAACAATGCTGGGGGGAAAAACGGATGATGGGTGGGGAAGATGTTTGCCGCGGCATCCCTCTTCCCCTTTCTGCTGAGAAATTCAATTCTGGGGGGGGGGGGGGAGGGGGGTATTTTTTACCACAACAGGGAACCTGTCAGTGTCAAAAAGATAGTAGGCAGCGCTTGGGCAACAAATTCAACCTCCTCATCAGGCTGCGGAGTTGCTTTTCTTTTGCCCGGATTTGGCGCACAAACAACAGCCTTATCTTTTTTCAAGGCAACTGTTGTAGCCACTTTGTGTAATGTATTGTGTTGGGGTTGTGCTGGGTAATATGTGCGGTCTTCTTTATTCCTTCTCGGGTGGGTCCACCTCGGATGCTTTGGATCTTGTCATCGTGTCCCATATCTTCCCCTGAATGCGTGGTTCCTGCGGTTTAACGGAATGAGGGGGCCCCCTGCACATTCGATTTGCAAGTGTGTCCGAGAAGAGATCGCACCTCTCAAAACAAGTGATGAGGGCGCGTTGCGACACGCTAAATTGCAAAGAGGATTCAGGTTTTTGTGTGGTGTACTTCAAAACAATTTGGGGGGGGGGGGTGGGGGGAGTTGGACATGCTACACCGGAGCTATCTGTACGCGCACCTCTTTCCTCAGCCGGGACCCCCATTCCCCACTTCCGGAATCCTGAAGATTTTACTTCTTCTAAGACTTTTTTTCGGCAGAGGAGGAAAGACGTGCCTCCCCACCCCTGTTCCAGGGGGTGTCTCGGGGGAGGGGACGGAGGGGTGCATGTGTCGGGGGGTCTGCCGGCGGTGGTGGTGCTGGCATGCGTATCTGCATATCCCCAGCTCCACAGAGCGGCATCACCCGGCCCGCGATTCACCCCATCCTCCCCGACCCGTTTTTTTTGGCGCATGTGTGAGTTCTTAATGCTCTGCTCAAGAAAAAAATCAACAAACACCATCGATCTGTTCCGAGAACAACGAAACCTACTGACCGTGAACGAAGCTACAAAAGCTGGTGGGTGGGGGGGTGGAGGGGGGGGGGGTATTTTGTTGTATGGCTCTGTGCGCTGCATCGTGCCAATCACCGGACAGGCAAAGGGATCATCGCAAACAGAAACACCCGCCTGTGCCGTGTGGAGTTGCAGGAGAGGCTGTTCCGTTACACTTTCAGCCCCCCCTTGTGGTTTGTGCCTGACGCCTGACCAGTTGCATTCATCTGCCCGACGCAGCAACTTTGCAAAAGCTGTTGCCCCCGATGACGTGGCGTGATCCGCTGGTTCTGCTCCGACACATTCAGAATTCAAAGAAAATTGTGGAATGAAATGGCTGTGGCACAGAATCCCCGCCGAATGGCCCGGTTAAAAATGCTCCATATGTGCCACTGCCTGCGTTGCTTTGAGACCAGCCTCTTCTCGTAAAGGTGATTGTTGCAAAGGAAACCCGAATGTACTGCACGCCAAACTTATGAACGCCTTCAGCCACTTGGTTGCCGAAGCAAGCAAAGAGATTATCTAAGTTTAGGCCGTCAACACAAACGGATATCCGCACCAACAGCCAGAGTGACGAGCTGGGTACATCTGTCTTCGCACGCCAGTCATGTCTTTTTTTTTGGCAGAGCCGATGAAATGTCGAACCCTGCGTCAAATCGACGTAACCTGCGGCACGTTGCCAATACACCAACACCTCGAATAACAATCGGTGGAACTCCCGGTGGTTCGTGTGGAGGAGGGGTAGGGGAGGTAATACACCCCCTGTTGCAGGGCGCCGAAAACAATGTCAAAAGCATAGCCAGCAGGGGTTGGCTGGCGGTTTGGTTGACCGCGCCATGCCACGAGGTTTGAACCCATGGCACACACAATGGCATTCAGCTCCCGCCAACGCCCCTGGGGTGAAGGGGACAGGGGGGGGGGGGGCGGGGAGGAGAGGGGTGGTAACAAGAGAGGATCTGCGCGGGTCCAGATGTATTTTTTCGTTATGTCCTGAGTCACACAGGGGAAGTGGTGTGTTCCCCGTGTTTGGTTTGTCCAGGGGATAAGATAGGTCTGGTTTTCCGGTTTTCAAAACCAGGGTTTCCCGGTTCCCGGTTTCAGGGGATAAGATAGGTCTGGTTTTCCGGTTTTCAAAACCAGGGTTTCCCGGTTCCCGGTTTTCTGGAAAAAAAAGGTCGATCTCATTTTTGGCGGTTTTTTTTGTGACTTTGGGACAGTAAAACAGTCAGAAAAAACGCCATAAAAAAATAGAAAGTGACCCCATCGTGATCCGCACAGAGCTCAAATAGTCCAAAGAAGGCAGAGAAGCGGAGAAGAAAAAATGGACCTAGCGGGTGGCCCGGTGGGGCCCGGTGGGTGGTGATGCCCTCGTCATGCAGGCCTCTTCTGTTTTGAAGGTGCACACATGGTGGACTCCAGCCACCCTAGCGAGTGTCTAAGAGGGAGTCTAAGACTGCAGTCTGTACTGGAGACGGGAGTCTATTTTCCAGCTAATTTACGACTCCCGCTAGTTGAGACTCATGGGAGACACACGGTGTACTCCAGCGGAGGTAGGGTAACCTCCGCTGGAGTTCACCGTGTCGTCTGCCTCTGTGCAGCGTCACTCGGTGCCATCGAATACATGGCGACAGCCCACCAACTCGAGACAGATCTGCTTGTCTGGAGGGCTGAGACGAGAACACGAACGACTTTCAAGCAATCTTGAAGGTCGCCAAGCCTATTGGGGGCAACTAACAGATGAGATTTGTTTGTTGCCTGTCGTCACAGCTAGGTGCCCATTTCCTCGATAACGGAATGTGTGCAGAGATCTCGTGGACCCTTTGGCCATTCTGTCGTGCACCCACTCCACCCACAACGCACACCTGTCACGAGTGGTCGCTCCCCCGTCCTCCTCCACCCTGAAGGTTGAACCCTCAAGGACCAGTGATCTCCTGCTGGCCGGGCTGCGATACAGCGAAGCCTTCCTACTTACAAGCGAATCCAGACTGTAGGGAACAGATGATCACTACCGTGGCCTCCGGCGGCTGGGGGGCTCCGCCCCCCAGACCCCCCTGCGTAAAAAAATTGCACCAGACCGGTTTTTTGGCCGAGAGTCCAAACTTTCAAAGCAGCTGCTGCGCCTGCCCCACCAAGCAGCCTCAGTACGACAGGACGCGCGCAGGCACCGGGCCCTCTCAGATTCTGGGAGGGTTTGCGCGGGTCGCGCGCGCCGAAGGCGCGCGCGAAAAATTTTCAAAACCAGAAAAACCGGAAAACGGCGCCAGAAAAAAAGTCTATCTTATACCCTGGTTTGTCTGTATGTTTCGTTGAAAGAGGGGGGGGGATATGCCTGGTTTTGGGGGGTGATGTGTGAAATGGAGAGATTGCGGGGGGGGGGGGGGGAGGGTATGTGACGTCCTTCGCGAGTTGGTCATCTTCTTGTTGGGCTGACGCGGATCGACGCCATAGGGGTGCGGGGGGTAAAATTCTCTTTTTTGTGGAGCCAGCGCGGTTCCAGCAACAAAGCGATATCAAAAGAAAACGTTTTTTTTTGCAGAGTTATTTTCCCCATCCTCTGTCGCACATGGTCTCATCCTGTTTGCAGGTGAAAGAGGTCAAATCGAACGGATCGGGTTAAACTCTCGTGACTGTCGGCCGAAAAAGTCGCACACCCGGGTTGAACCAATGGAATACCCGAGTTTCACGAATCATGTCATCCGTTAGTGCGTGGGACAATGGGGTGGTGTCTCCCATGTTATGATCTTTTCCCTCCCTCCTCACCCCCCCCCCCCCCCTGCCAGACTCTCGCGCACAAACAAAACCCGTATTCTTGTTCTTTTGTAACCCCACCAAGCTCTGGTGGGCATATATACATTCCCAGAAGAAGGTTCGGAAAAAAAGTTCTGCGTGCAACCCAAACCCCACTCACCCGCCCTCCCTCACTCCCTCTCCCTCCATCTCCCTGCCCTCCCCGCCCATGTCTGAATGAAAAGGAGGCCGATTTTTACGTTTTTTTCTACTTTTTTTCCCCCGGGGGAGGGGTGAGAGAGTTCCCAACCAACGATTTCTTAAGCTACAGTTTCTGTACTTCATTGTGGTCGCGCCCCGCGGCTGGTGGAGTCCCACTTCAGGAGGAGGGGGTCCGGCCCTTTGCCGCGCCCCCTCCGCCACCCCGTTCAACACACACATCATACCCCGGACCCTCCCCCCCGTCATCCCGTGCCTGATTCCCCCCGTGCTTGGTACCAACTCCCCCGCCCCGGCCTACAATGGCCATGATCGCGAGGATCAAGCGGCTGCAGGCGTCGACGCAGCAGCTTCTCGCAAGCGGGCGCAAACTCTCGGAGGACGAACTGGACGTCGTTATGACGTTCATGGAGCAGCAGGGCGCGCTGCTCGTGACGCTGTTGGGTGGTGAAACACCTACTACCTCTGCAAGCCCGCCGATGGCGGCGCCACCCGCACAGCAGCAGCAGCATCAGCATCAACATCAGCATCAGCATCAGCAGGCGCCACAGCAGGCGCAACAACAACCGAAGAAGAAGTCGAACGAGGCATCATCGACAAAGCATCCGCACACCACGGCGCAGCAGCAGCAGCAGCAGCCGACGCAGAAGCCGAAGCAACAGCAAGGGCAGCAGCAACAGCGGAAGGGGCCGGCAGCGACGGCCCCCCAGCAAGGATCCGGGTGGGTGACGATGGCGCGCAAGCCGCCCGTGCCACCTCCCCCGGCCCTCGCGGCCCCCCCGGCGGCTTCAATTGCCGCCACGCAGATCGGGGTCGCGCCGCGCGGGCTCCTCTTCGCGCAGCAGGCGAAGCGCGCGAAGGAGCTGCTTGAACTCGCGCAGGCAGCGGTAGCGGAGGACTCGCAGCGTGCCTATGCTGTGATCTGCGGGACACGCTTCGCCGACGCGTCGGAGGAGATGCTCACCCTGGTGGGTGGGATGGTGCGCCCGCTGTGGGTGGCGACGGCGGGGAACATCCCCTTTAACAGCGGGGTGCCGGCGGGAAGCGACGGCGTGCCGGGCGTTGCCCATGTCGACGCCGTCCCACGGGGGGAGGAGCGGACGAGGGTGCTCGTCTTCTGCGTGGCCGCGGCTCACACGTCGAAGGACACGTGGACCGCGCTGACGACGGGCACCGACAGCCTGACGGTCCTGCAGGGGCTGGCGCGGCGGGCGGCGAGCGACGCCGGCAAGGTGCGGGTGCGGCCGGAGCAGGTGTGGCGGCCACAGTGGCGCAAGGGCCGGGTGGACGCGATGGTGCGTGTGCCACGGGAGGCTGTCACCAGCCTCCTTCAGGCGTCGGGGGCAGGAGGCTGTTTCTGGAAGGAGCTGCAATTTGCCGGCGGCCGCGAGCCGTACGCGGCGATTCCCCTCTGCAAGGGTACAACACTGTCGGAGGCACGCGCCGCCGCGAAGGGGCTGGGACCCGCTGCGCTCGGTCTGGTGTACGGCGTGAGGACACTGTCGGTTCGCGTGGCGACACCCCAGCAGGCTGAGGCGGTGCGCGCCAACCTCGGAGATAAAGCTGAACCGGCTCGTGACCCCCTCATGAAATGGGTGGTATCCGGGGCCCGTGGGCAAGAGCACGCCGACGACATCCTGTTCGACTTGCGGCGGGCGGGAAATGGCTGGAACGCGAGTGTGATAAACTCGCGCGCTAAAAGCGGACAGCGCGTGCTCGTCGTAACGGCGCCAACACCCCCCCCCTTTAGTTGTATAACGAGGGCGGGCCGCCCCTCCCTCTGGGTGAGGGAATGGGCGAAAGAGGACGCCCCCCCGCAGGATGTGCGGCGGTTCAAGCCCGCGCCCGCGGCTGGCCCCCCGGCCAAGGTGAAGCTGCCGGAGCGCTACGTGTCATCCCCACCGACGACACCTATCGCCCCCCCGCAGGTCTCCCCGCAGGCCCCTCCGCAGGACCCCCCGCCGCCTCCACAGGCACCGCCAGCCGCGGCCCAGGCTGAACCCGCCGCAGATGAGACCGCGGCCCCTCCTCCTGCCGCCGGCGGGGGCGACGACGTTGACGACGAGAGCTCCGCCGACATGCTCTCAGCTGACGGGGAGGACGGTGCCCCGCGTGCGGACGCCAACGGCAAGCGGCGTCGGGTGGTCTCCGGGGGCGACGGGGCCGAAGAGGAGGACGACATCGACGAGATGCTGGGGCAGCCTTCGTCGAAGGGCTGGGGGGAGCGCATCAGCTCTGCGGTGTCCGACGCGATGGACTACGTCTCCCCGATCCGCAAGAGGAATGTGAGCATCCACATTCACCAATGGGGCGTCGGGTACAAGGCCACAATGAACACCCGCTGCCAGCTGTGCGAAGCGGTCGTGGGCAGGCAGTACATGCTGAAAAGCTGCGAGGGATGCAATCAGGTGGCATGCGCGAGCTGTGCAAACCTGCACAAGTGACTTCCCACCCGGGATAAGCGACTCGCAGATGCTGCGTATCTGCGCCTCCCCACGCACGGGGACATCGAGACGAACCCAGGCCCCGCTATCACCCTGGCTTCCGTGAATGTGACGGCGCTGCTTCCTCACCTCGAGAAGATCACGCTGATCCCTGCCGACATCGTCTGTCTACAAGAAACTGCCCTGACCAAGCACATGCAGGAAGAGGTATCGACGCACCTTTCCCAGGAGCGGATATGGTCCACGGCTTGGGGTGCACCCCGCGACGGCGTTAAAGGCAACCTTGTGAAAGGCACCAAAGGCGGAGTCGGCATCCTTGCGCGGAAGCCCGCCCCGCTCGTGCGCCTCTCCACCCCCACGACACTGGAACGTTTTGCAAGCGATGGCCGTTTTGTACACGCAAAGGTGGCAATCGGAGATGGTAGCTCCTTCCTGCACGTCCTATGCGTGTACGCCCCGTCGGGTCAGAAGCGGCGCAAGTCTGGGAAAACCTTCGCCGAACGGGAGCGACTCCTGCATGCGGTGCTGCTAGACTACGGCAGATGCTTGGGCGACGTGCCGGTAGTGGTGATGGGCGACCTCAACACCGACAGGGATGCGTCGCCCACCCTCGCACATGCACTGGACAACTACTGGGCCGATGCTGCGGCACTGGCCGCACAGGCCACCGGCACCACGCCCCCTTCAACCTTCACCTCCACTACATGCGAGGGGACACGTATCGACTACGCGCTGCTGAACCCGATCGCAGCGCAGGCCCTTACGGCGTGCGATGTTCGGGACGTGGGAGTGCCGAACCACCTCTGCGTGACGATGACTCTCGACGTTCAGGTCTTCGACCAGACGTGCCTCAAATACAGGGTCCCCAAGCAAATCCGCGTTCCTCGGGCCCCCCCCGGGGATACCACCGCGCCCCCTCCTACTCCATCCCTCTCGGGGTTCGAGGGAGCCCTGCGGCGGGGCGACCTTGACAATGCCTGGAAACTGCTCTGCGAAGCGTGCGAGACCTACCTCGTGCAATTGGCGGGACTTTCAGCTGGTGCCTCCCGCGCCTACATCGGCCGTGGGGATGTACGCGAGCCACGGAAGGTCCGCCTGTGTGCGAGGGAATCACGGGCACCGGATGGGCTGGGAGCCGCGTCCTGCCGTGAGCTGAAACTGCGCGCTGCCATCCGACGCCTAGAGGAGTTGGTGGGCGCCCGCATGCGTCTTGGCAACGGCCTGCTGCCATACGATGTTTCACGCTGCTGGGAGAAGTGCAGAACACTGGTATGTGAGCTGCCCACCAACCAGGATGTGCCGGCTGGCGGCCGGCGCGACGGTACCCCGCCCCTTGCGGTGCTCCAACGCCTCCTCCACGGGACGCGCGCGGAGTGCCGACGGATTCTCTCTGAGGTGGTGCACCAGCGCCGAGGCCTGCTCCGCGACGACTTCCGGAGACGTTGCCGTGAGGATGCGAAGAGTATCGTGGCGATGCTGAAGGGAGAGACGCCCAGCACTGCCGACACGGTGCGGCGACCGGACGGGACCTTCACCGCCAACCTCGCTGAGATGGACAGCATCCTGCAAGGAGCCTGGGACAGCATCCTGCGGCTGTACCCTGATCGCGTTGGGGAACCCGAATTTGCGCCGTTCATGGAGCGCTTCGGGAAATACGTACACCACACTCCGATGACTATATCCGACATCACGGGGTCAGACCTCATCGCGCTGGCACAGATGAAGCTAGCGAAGTCCAAGTCGGGCACCTGCGGCGTCGACGGCTGGAGACTGGAAGAGGTTGCACTTCTGCCGGTGGGGCTAATGGATGGGTTTGCAGCCCTCTTCAACAGCATCGAGCGTACCGGCTCTTGGCCCGAGGCGCTGAGAACCGCACTGGTGACGCTCATCCCCAAGGGCGAATACGCTGGCGACCCGCTCGGACTTCGGCCCATCACGGTCACGAGCCTGGTGTACCGCATATGGGCCTGCCGCCGTCTGCAGGATGTTGTCGTATGGCAGGAGGGCTGGATTGACCCCTCTCAACACGGCTTCCGCCCCGGCCACCGCGCCGACGACGCGCTGATGGACCTCACGACCCAGATTGAGGAAACGCTCCTGGACAAGGACACCTCGATCTACCTCCTGGCGCTCGACTTCTCGAAATGTTTCGACAGGGTACCCCAGCGCTTAGTCCTGGAGCTGGCGCGTGCAATGGGGCTGCACGAGCGCATCCTCCGGCCGCTGGAAGCGATGTACTCGCGCCTCCGCCGTCGCTTCAAGACCCCACTCGGAGTGGGGGGGGAGTTCGATGTGACGAACGGAATTCTTCAGGGCTGCCCATTGTCGGTCGTCCTCATCAACGCGCTGCTCTCCGTCCTGGTGAAAGCGATCCAGGAAGAGAGCGGGGGGGCCCTCAGCATATCGTACGCGGATGACGCCACTATCATCTCGCGTGTCTCTGAGGCGCTGACACAACGTGGCGCGGACATCACGGGCGAGTTCTGCGCAATAACGGGAATGCGCCTAAACGAAAAGAAGACCATTGCCATGGGCGTGCATCGCGTGGACCCCTCCTCTGGCGCACGCCCTCGATATGTCGGCACCATCGCTGTAAATGGGGCCACCTTCCCCACCAAAACCGCCTCACCTGCACTAGGCGTGCGCGTCTGTGTGTCACCAGCGTTCATAGACCGCGGCGACGACGGACGGGCGAGTAAAGCGCATGCCCCCTTACGCCGCCTGGGCAGCTCGCCTGCGACCTTTGAGCAGCGACACGGCCTGATTGCTGGCGCAGTCATGCCCCGAGCGATCTTCGGTGGCTGGTATGCGCCCATTGACCACCGGGTCCTCCGCGACCTAGAGACCCGAGCCTCAAACTGCCTATACGGTGACCGCCATCCCTCCCGCAGCACCGCAGCGGCCCTCTCCATTGCCTCGAAGGGACACCTCCTTCACCCAGGAATCATAGTGCCGTATCGCATGCTGCTCCTACTTCTAGACTCCTGCCGCCGCCTACCAGAATTGATCCCGCGATTCAACCGCATTCGGGCCATGTATGCGCAAAAAACACGCATCGACGTCCCCCTCGGGCCTATCGGGCTTGCGCTCAAAAAAGGACTGCCGCCGGCCTCCCTCACCTGCGGCGATGATGTTTCCCTCATATCTGCTCCAGGAGGTTCCGAACCACTGCTTTCACTCGAAGTGGCGGCACGGAACCATGTGCTACGCGAGGCGCTGCGTCACAACATCTGGCGAAGGCTTGCTATCTCCAGACCCTCCTTCGGCGGTGTGGAGGACGGCGTTGACACCGTGCTGACAAACGACTTCTGGCAATCATGTGGGGATCCTGTGCTCGCCGCTGCGATGCGCTGCATTATTGTTGGGGGCGTGTTCCTGGCAGACCGCTGGGGACGCAATAAGCTTGGGGCTGCGACGGACTCCGCGCCTGACGGGCCGGAGGCCGAGCGCTCGACCGCTCCTACTCCACCTCCTGTGACCGCTGCCGACCACGCCACAGCACCCGCGGACGGCGACGCTGCCGGTGACACCGATGATGACGACGACTCGTCGAGCTCAGCCCCGTCCGAGTTCGATGTCCTCGACGACTCGGGTGAGGTGCCCCTACCCCTCACAGCAACACAGCCGGAGCCGGGTAGCGACCGCCTCTGCCGGAATTGCGATACGGGCTCCCCCGAAACCGTCACGCATCTCTTCTGGGAATGCCCTGCCCACAACGACGTCCGTGCCCGGGAGCGGTACGCGGGTCTCTGTGAGGAGCGCCTCTCATGGCCGCCCTGCCTAGCCAACTGGGGCATCATACCGAAACCCCTATCCGGTACGGTGCGGGCGAAGGACCTGCACCACCTAATGAGCACGATAGTCGCCCGCAGAGATGTGCTGGAACGTGAGCGCCTCGGGGTATCCCCAACTGTTTGCGCGTGGGACGCAGCGCTAGCGCGACCCGCTGCGCCCCATCAGTCCGACCTGGCCTCACTGCCGGACAACCCACCCCGCTGGACTCACGGAGAGTGCATCATGCGTGCCCTGCGGGCCTGGCTCGGTCGTCTCACCTGGACGAGGGAGGGGTCCGTCTCCTTCTGCGAGCTCGCCATCGACTTCGAGGTCTTCTCCGGGCTCGACGTCTGCCCGATCGCTACTGGCGCCCCGGCAGGAACCCAGCCCGCCCCACTCAACATGCGTGGACGCATGATGGGGCAGATGTTGAAATACCTTGTCTCCCAGTGTGAAGCAGTTAACCTCCGCGCGCCCCTGCCTGGCGCGTTTGTCTCGCGTGTCTACTGCCTCCGCGCGGTGGGGGTGAAGGAAGTCTGGGGCGGTCTTGAGCCGCGCCCCCGCTTTGCCTGCCACGGGCTCACCACCCGTATCCTGATCGAGCAGATTCCCCGCGCGATCCACTGGGCCTCGAGCAAGTCGTGGGGCCTGGACCTTACCCCGTCGTATACCGAGGTGCCCGACCGGGACACGCGAAGCGAACAGTGGGACCCTACTCCCGTAGCCCCCACCCGTGACCCCCTCGACACGGTCAGCCCGAGGTCGGCGCCGTGCGGCGCTGAGCGCTATGCCCCCCGTTCGGAGGTGCTGGCTCGCAACGTCTGCAGGGCCCACTCCAAGCCCAAGTGCCATGACTGCGACGCGGCGGGGCACAACCGAACCCTGCGAATGGAAGACTGCTGCCGGGCCCACCACCGCCAGGATGACGGACTGCCCGTGCAGTTCTGCAGCACGCACCGGCTGCTCCGCTGCGGCACCTGCAGCTCCTCCAACATGTGCTGCAAGCGTGGCCACCACGGCTGCCGCGACCATGACCTGCCCCCCTGCGGGGTCTGCGCCTCTCTGCCTGAGATGGATGACAGACGCCCCACCGCTTGCTGCAAGAAGGGCCACCACGCCCCTCCCGCCCCTGCGACGCCTGTGGAGGCAGACGCCCCCACCCCGCCGCCCCATGTGCCGCCAACCCCGCCCTTCCCAGAGGCGACTGCGCCTACCGTGGGGGATCTTCCCTCCACCACGCCACCCCGTGTGCCTGCGCCTCAGCCCTCCCCTGAAGCGACCCCGTGTCCCGCTACTCCCGAGCCCGCCACCCCTCCAGTTATCCTGAAGAGGCTGGCCCATACCGTGTGCTCCCCGGGCTCACCCCACCGCCACCTGATGCAGCCTCGTAGGAGGCTCTCACCCGACGGCGTCAGGCCATCCATCCCCGCCGTGGCGCAGCTGAAGCGCACCGCCTTAGAGGCGCATACCGGTTCCACCCCGGCACTGCCTGCCCAAAGGCCTAGGGTCGACCACGTGATCCCCACCGCTGACGCTGACGCTGACGTGGGCGCCGCTGATCCGGACCCACCTTCTCCTACTACCTCCCCTCCCGACGGCGTGTCCGTTGACGCAGCCCTTCCCCAAAGGCCCCGTTCTGGTGCCTCTTCCTCCTCCGCCCGTGCGCGGTCACCGCACGCGCCTACAGGCTTCCGGGCCTACCTTAATCCTCCTTCCTCACGTAGCGCGTCACCGGGCGCTACAGACCGTGTGGCGCCTGCGCCTCCTCCTCCTCCTGTGTCACTTCCCTCACCCCACCAGAGCAGCTCCTCTCTCAAACAAGGGGAGTCTACCGGGCCGCGGGCCCGCGTAGTTAAGTAGACGACACCCTTGGGGTGCGAGTATTTTCGTTTCGGGGATATTCACACTATAAGCATACGAGAGAGAGAGAGAGAGAGAGAGAGAGAGAGAGAGAGAGAGAGAGAGAGAGAGAGAGAGAGAGAGAGAGAGGGGCAGAGTTTTACCCACACAGCTCGCCTCTTTCTCTTTCTCTCCCCCCCTGCAACCAACGGTTTAGTCCCAGCCGCTCCGTCTTTCGATTCCTGCAGTGCCCCAAACTGGGTGGGCCATCCTTGGAAACCCGGCTCACCCGCCCTGCCTCCCTCCTCCAGTGAAACCTTACCACTCTCCCTCCGACTACCCCCTCAGTGAAGCATCCCAGTGGGGGCAAGTCACTCGCCGTGGGTGTCAGTGAAGCATCCCAGTGGGGGCAAGTCACTCGCCGTGGGTGTTTTTTGAGAGTTGTGCAACAACGCAGGAAACTGTGCCAGTGCAGATCCTTGCAGAACTTCCCACACACTTCATGACAGGCGTGTGGGGTGTTCTCGCGATCGACGAATACCCTTCGGCTCTTCTATTGTTTCCCTTTCAGATTTGCACTAAAACACAGTTTTTGGTTTATACTTTCTGTGATATCAGCAAAGCCGAAAAAAACAGTGGACGAGGAGGGTGTGTGTGTGTGTGTGTGATGGTTTCCATATGCGCGTTGCTGTGTTGACCAGGCTTTGAGGTGGGGCCGAGGCCTGTGAGATGACAGCCACGGCCTCTGTGTGTTTTTTGTGCGTTGGGGTGAACCCCAAGGGTATATTTTTCGTCCTACCACCCCCACCACCCCGTTACCCTGCTGAGGTTACAACCTGCATAACGAGTGAAGGGTGATCATTCTTGTGCTCCCTTCAATTTCGATTTCATTACCCCCCCCCCTGCTGAGGTTCTGGATTATTCCGATGTTGTCGTTGCATCTCTTTATTGTTTTTTGCCTGTTCCCCGTACCCCCCCCCCTCTCCCCTTTTTTCTCCGCTTCATTTCTTGTGTGAAATATTATGCCTTTGGAACAGAATTAAAGAATTGAAGGAGGAAGGAGGAAAAAAATCGGAAGAGTTACATGCTGCGGATAACAAATCACTCCCCCCACGCCCACCCCCCTCCACACACCTTCAACGAGAAATACCCTTTGGCCAGCCAAGCAAGATAAAAACGGCTCCGATTCGCTTCTCGAGGGAGTGTTTCCCCTTTATTCCCCCATCAAAATCTTCACCAACAAGCTTGCTTGTTAATCCAAAGGAGCCAGTGGGAGCGTTGCAATGCGTGCAGTGTATTCAGACAAAGCCAGCCTCAGAAACACTGTGCCCCCCTGCCACAGGGATGCAGATTACTGCCCCGCTCGTGCGCAACAAACAGTTCCCAGGCTTCTTGCTTTGGGGCCTTTTTTTTGTTGGTTTCGTCCGTTTCATGACTCAACCCACCCCATCAAATCAGACAGACAAGTCTTTTTACTTCATCCGACCCACCCAACCCAAACCAACGATGATTGAAGCCATGTGTCAAAACAACAAGATCATGTGGTGTGGCGCTGGCCAGTGTATACACGGTGGACTCCAGCGGCCCTAGCGGGAGTCTGGGAGCGGGAGTCTGAGCGGGTGTCAAAGACTCCCGCTAGCGGGAGTCTATACTCCCGCTAGGGGGAGTCTGACTCCCCCTAGCGGGAGTCTTTTCACCTATTTTCATCCATTTTTCCCATGATATAGTTACAGTCTACTGGCGTGGGGGGTAAAATCATGGTGGAAGAGGGATGGGGAGGGGCTTGTTTTGCTTCTGTCAGTTTCCCCGGACTCTGGACTACCTACCTATCCTCCTGGTAGCGGCTACACCTGCGGAGGTGAGCGGTTAGAATTTGAGGTGTCAAAGTGCGGCCATCGCCTGTCGTAGTTGTGTTACACCTTGGGCAAGACAAGCCATCCTGCAGGCCTCATCTTCTTCGTCAGAACTGTCATCCCCCTCCTGCTGTGCGCGTTGGTCAAGCGTGCTCAAAGTCGCCTCGGATGACACGAATGGTGTGAAAGTCGCCCCCAGCGGGATTGGCATTTTGCACAAGCAGAGCGATAATTTGCGGTGTCCTTCGGGGAACCGGAACAGGAAGTAGGGCGCGCTGATGGGTTCAACGAAGTCCTGTGTGTTGCAGTGCACAAACCCCTTCTGCAGCTGTGTCAACTGTGTGCAAAGAACATACACAGCCAATCTATGAGCGTGTCGGGTGTGCAGACACGGACACAGGATGACTTCTCTATACCCGAGGATCCCGTCCTGCGACAGGTGCGCAACCTTCCAAGGCATGCCCGATGCGCGCCGCTTCTCTTCTGCCATCGCAAGATCTCTCTCGTAAGTTGCGGAGCTGGCGATTGTAACGGCATCTTTCTTGCGATGTCCGTTCTCTGCTTCTTCAAATTCGTCGTTGTTCTGCAGAGGCACTGCATCTTCTGGAGCCCACCAATGATGGAGACTGTGTACGTAGGCATTGCGCGTTGATCCCTTTTCGGCATGCTCCATCAACCAGTGAAATATATGCCCTGAGATCCGAGCACGCAAGAAGGGAATCCGGGCTGACTCATCCTTGCATCCCCAGAAGCGCCAGGGGATGTCTGCATACCGGAAATGCATGAGGTCTGCAAGGGAGACAAAGAGGTAGCGGAACAAGCCCTTGTAGGTGTGTCCTGTGACAGGCAAGCACGACCTTCCGGAACTGAGCACCTGTCCCATGCTGCGACACATTCAGTGCAAGGTTTGTACAGGTCTTGTCGAATATTTTTTGTTGTCTCATCCAGTACCCTGATCAGCCGCATGGCGATCCCCTTGCAGTCATGGAGTGCTGGGGTGACGTAGCGGGCATTGGGAAGCACACCTGCCAAGAGGGAGGGGTAGCCAGCCTCTTTCATCTCAGAGAGAGTCAGGTGCGGGTATCGATGCACCTGTTGATACCAGCGTTCTTCTGGGATGTCGCACAGTGAGCATCGGTGCCCTCGCCCCCCGCATCGCCTCATTGTTGCCTACTGCTGATCTATACTCCCCCTAGTTGAGACTCCCGAAAAGGGTTAAACCCGGTAGTGGTACCCTACCCCCGCTGGAGTCCACCGTGCAAGGCCGGATCAGCCCACGGGTGGGTTTGAGGAAGAAATCTGGGGGGGCAAATTTTGCTGCGACTTCCGGTTTCACCCGGCCGAACTCCAGCATCTATCCAGACCCACGGTGCCAAGCCGTTCGCCCGTGTCGCGATCATTCGCGGCTTCAGGCTGCCCCCGACGACACGTTTGTATCCTGCACCTTGCCATACTTCGCCTCCACCTTGTATATGACGGAGAGCGCCCTCCTTCCGCATCGTTGCGACTTCCCTGACAGCAAACTTATCCATGTCAGGGAAGACATGGCGATGATTGCGTTGGCCACCTGGGTGCTGTGCTGGTGGAGCTCCTTGCTCAACACCGTTGCTAGGAGCCTTCTAATGGATCCCAGTGTCAGCACACTGCCCCCTTTTTTAACAGGGAAGGCCGTGCAAAAATCATGCACAATGTTCGTCGCCTCCGCAGCCTCGGGACTCTCTGCGCTCTTCTTCTTCTTAATCGACTTTGCCGCCGGCTTCGCTGCCGGCTTCGTTGTCGTCTTCCCCATTTTTGTGAATCAGGTCTGCGAGCTGGGATGGGTGGAAACGTCCGTTTCGTTTGGTGTGGCTGTACTTCAGTGACGAGTGCCACATTGCATAGGTATCATGGGAAAAATGAGTGAAAATAGGTGAAAAGACTCCCGCTAGGGGGAGTCAGACTCCCCCTAGCGGGAGTATAGACTCCCGCTAGCGGGAGTCTATACTCCCGCTAGCGGGAGTTGGACTCCCCCTAGTTGAGACTCCCGAAAAGGGTTACCCTACCCCCGCTGGAGTCCACCGTGTATCACAATGCCAAGAGCACAAAACAACCTATGGCCACCCACTCCGCAGACCCGCCTTATTCACTTGCTTCTTGATTCTGGTGGGGCGGGCGTACTTTTTTTGGACCGAGTTGATTCATTTATGAGGCCTCTTAGGCGGCTGTTGTTTTTACGGCGCAGAACAAAACCCCGCCTCCCCCCCCCCCCTTACTTTCAGCAACGCTTGTCCCCGAGGTTGCGAGAGGCTGCAAGCTTGAACCCGCAGACATGTCACTTCATCTACACACACCCCAGAGCGGGGTGTGTGCAAGCGAATCATATGCCCCTCCCCTCTCCTCCCCTCTCCTCTCCTCCCCTCCCCTCCCAGACCCGCCCCGCCCCGAGGTTGAGACTTGGAGCGGAGTGGTGTGTTTTTTGATGTGGGTGTTGTGCCGACCCGCCACCCCCCCCCCCCTACCCACAGCAGAGCCTTTTCCCCGAGAAAAGGCTAATAAGATTCAGAAAGGCGAAATCGTGCATCTTTCCAAATTGTAACACGACAAAAAAAAGGCAGTATTCCTCTTGTCCCCCAGCGCCTCCCCCCCCCCCACCCCCCCCCCCCCACACACCTCCCTTTCTCTTGTCAAAAAAGCTCTTCTCCCTCTTTCTTGTCTTATTGGCAATCTGCTTCCTCTCTTCATCCCTGCCGGCACGGTGCCCTCTGATGGGCAGATATACAATCCCCCACCTTTAGGAGATGGCTGCAAATGCAAAATGCGAGCAGAAGTGCCACACACACACGACCTGCGTGGGTGGGTGTTTTATTGAGAAGCAGCGCCAGGTCGGGGGGTGTCCAACTTCTGTTCTGCGTGCAACGCCAGCTGATTTCCTTTGCCATACCCACCCCCCACCCCCCCTCAATCCGCTGTCGGAATTTTCCTCAAAACAAGATCCTCTCTCGAGACAACTGCACCACGGCCAAAAAAGTTCAACGGAAAAAAAGACCAAGATCCAACACGTCCCTCCCGCTGCACAGGAGGGATAACCTCGGGGTGGAGTCCACTGGCTGTACACCGGAATCTGCTGCAGAGAGCGATCGGCTTACCCTACCCCCCTCCCCCCTCTGCCCTACGGAGTTCTCCCACCCCCTCCCCGTCCCACGCCAGGGGCAAGTCAGTTGGCTATCTCATCTGTCTTGTCGGGTGACTTTTCGCGGCATTTGGCAAAGTGGTGGGGAGGGCGGGGGGGTGGGTGGGTGGGTGATGACCTCCCCCACATTTGCTTGTGACCTGCTCGTATATGGCACAGGTTGAAAACCCCCACCTTGAAAATGCCCAATGCTCTCACGGAACGGAAAGTGCATCACCTTTGGGCGCGATGTCCGTGCAAAAAAACCCAGCATCGCACTGGGAAAAAAACTGGTGTCGGGGGAGGGGGGGTGGCGGGTGTGTCCAACTGGCGGTACTCCTATATATTTTTGTATCATGCGCATTGCGAGCCGATATTTGGGTGAGGGGGGGGGGGGTAGGAGGGGAGTAGAGGGGGTTGGGGTGTGCGTAGGGCAGAGGGGGTGGTGGTGGTGGTGGTGGGAGGGGGGAGATCCGCTCCCGACCACCACCTCCCCCCCCCCCCCCCAACTCAACTCTTCCCCTCCACCCCTCCCCTCAGCCAAAAAAAACTCTCCCGAAAAAAGAAGTGTCGAAGTTACGCCTTTACTGGGGGAACACCCCCCCCCCCCCAACAACCCTCCCCACCACGGACTAGTCGCCCGGACGACTAGTCGGGACGACGGGTGAAATGACGACGGGTGAAACGACGGGTCCACCCGTCGAGTCGACGGGTGCCACCCGTCGACTCGACGGGTGGACCCGTCGGCACGACGGGTGAACCTGCTGAAACGACGGGTGTTCCAGCCATTTCCTGTTGATATGGGCCAATTTCCATTGAAAACTAGGGGAGTACCTTGCATGGCATCAGGTTATTTTTCACGCCGAGCCATCTTCCCTGCACAGACCCACCCCCCCATTACTTTCCATTTACAATTCCTTTGGTTCCCTTTGGTGAAGGGGCTGCCCACCGGTGGACCACCAGGAGGGGGGTGAGCCATCCAGGTGGGCAGGGGGCCTGGGGGTGGGGCCTCAAAACAACTCCCTCCCACGACGTCACCCCGCTCTCGAGGACAAACAAAATCACCTACGTACCTGAACTGCCAAACACCCCCCCCCCCTCACTTACGGGTGCGCGGATCTCATGTGCTCGTCGCGCTTTACAGTGGTTTTAAAGAGATCGAAACAAACACAGCAACGCTTTTGTGTCAGCACGCGCGAATGGTGACTGAGGTAGTGCTGGCTCAGTCCCTTCGATTTTGTCCGTTTGCCGCACTCCTGGCATGTGACAGTGCAAGTCTGACACGGCGCGTTGTTTTGTGGCCGATGTGCAGCATCATAATGCGCAAACAGTGCTTCTCTCGTGTGGACAACTTTGGAGCACACAATGCAGATATGCTGCTGCACAGGCACTGTACCGGATGGCGTTGGTTCTGGCACTTCTGGCACATCCTCGCTGTTGCCCCAGGATTTGGACTTGCAGATGCATGCGAGCAGCGTTGCCTTTGGAGTGGTGTTTTCCGGGTCGCCCAGAAATTGTTGGCCCCATCGCCCCCTTTTTGTGACGTGAGATCCAAGGCCGAGGGACTCGAGTCTCCGCTGCAGTGCTGCCGTTGCTCCCTTCCAACAAGCGTTCCTCGCAGTGACACAGCAGCAAAGCTTTATCGCGCCGAACTTCAGGAGGGTCGGGGTGCTCGGTTGGTCCAGCAGGCCGCACCCCTTGCCTTTGGTCCTCTGCATTTCGAAGAGCAGCAGGTCCCGTTCGGCGGTCTGCTGCGATGTCACCCTCAGGGCATGGCGTTTGGAGACGCCATTCCCCCTCTCCAGTTCCTCGTCACTCAGGGCGAGGGGGTGTGCATCTTCTGGATCAAACCAGTGGCTCATCGAATGGATATATGTAACACCACGCCCCTCGGATGTTCTCCCAGGTGACACCCACTCCAGGACAAACACAAGGATGTGCATTGCGATGAGCGAGAAGATGAACTCTTTCGCGCACTTTCCCTCCTGGTGGTACTTGATGGGGATGTCGTTGTAGCGGAAATGCACAAGCATTTCCATTGCAATACAGAGTAGATGCTGCACCCCCTTCGTCTTGGTAATGGTGAGTAAGCGACTCAGAACATCTCTGGCCTGGTTTCCCGTCATGTTGGAACACGTTGAGCTGCCAAGGACAGCCTTCTGCACGGCAGGTCCGTCAGGCAAGATCTCTGCGAGTATTGCGATGACCCCTTTTATGTCGTGCAGGGGGGGTGTGATCGTGTACGCTGTGGAGGTGAACACCCCTGCGTACAGGCTCTCAAACCCAGCTTCATGAAGTTCCTGGATGCTAGCCCTGTGGCAGGCGTGGAGCTGTTTCAACCAGTCATTTCGTGGTGTGGTACAAAACGCGCTCCTGTGCGAAGATGACCCCATCTTACTAAATGCCGACCACAGCTCAAGATGGTCCCCTGCTACCCTAAAGCCGGCGAGCCGAAACATCACGTTCGCCTTTTCGAAAACCCCTCTCTGCACTCTTGCGATTTGCTTCAGGAAGTTGAACGTGAACCACGTTCTGTACTCGTCCTTCTGCTTATCGGCAACTGTCACCAACCGTGTTGCGAAGGCACCGTCGAAAATGCCTACGGCCAGCCGTTCCCGCGACGTTCTGCTCCCAGATCCCGGGTTGTACCCGTCCGCCGAGATCACTACCAATGGGCTGTCGACCTGAAACTGGTATGTATCAATGATGTGGCAAAGCGTCGCGCTCAGGTTTCCCTTTCGGTATTCAGCCTCTTCGCGCAGAGGGGTTTCCTTCTTCGCGACAGTTTTTCGCGAGAGCCCGAGTTGAGGGGGTTTCTCCCCGGCCTCCGCCACCTTCTGACGCAACGCTTTCGACATCTCCCCACACTTGCGGCCAGACAGCTGAGCATCGAACCTGTGCTCACGCAGGCCTTCTCCCACCAGGGCCAGGCGGATATCCTCCTCGACCGGCATGGTGCCTCCTGCAATGGAAGAGTGAGTGCAGCTTTGATAGTGGCTAGTTGATACCCAAATGTTGAAACCGTAGAGAAAAAGGCACAAGTGATCATTTACCAGGGTCAGAGGTCAGGGGCTTGGGGCTGTCAGTATTTCGCTGATGCATCATGTTTCTCTCCTCCTGGCTCGCTCAAAGGTCTGCACTGTGGAACACGGTCGGCGTGGAGTCGCCGATGGTGTCGGCGTTGGCATCCCCGCCATCACTGCCGTCTCCACCATCATCTTCGGTGCCCTCATCCCCACCATCTTCTTCATCATCATCATCGTCCCCCATCAGCAGCTTCCACTTGCTGCCATCACTTGCTGTCGTGTCCATTGCTGAACCTTGCTTGGTCAGCAACGGACACTTGACGGAAATGATGCCGTCCTCATCACGCGCCTCTGCCTTGACCTGCAGATTGAGCAGGCACTCTGGCGGGATGATGAGGACCGTGGAGTACTCGCCCTTCGGAAGATCATTAGTCTTCCGCAGGCGTGTCCACGAGAGCGTCACCTGGTGGCCGTTCTGGGAACAGCTGAGGAGCTGCGCAAACCCCACCTCCACTGCGAAGGCGTAGTACAGGTTGGCGCCCTCCTTCTTGCGAGCCCCCGAGAACTGGGGGTAGGCCACCTTGTTGGCCTTCGGTGGCCCGGTCTTCTGCTGGGTCTTCTGTGCCTGTTTCTTCTCCGCCTCGTACAGCTTCACCATAGCTGCAGCGGTACCGATAGGTGCCGCGGGGCAGGCGTCGGCCATCTCCTTGAGCCCTGTCGGGTGGTCCTTCCCGTTGCTCTTCCGGAGGCCCAACCCGACAAACTCGATGTCTGACCCGCTATTGACACGGGCAGCGTACATCGTGCGACCATCCTTCAGCGCGGTCGACTTGCTGATCACTCCACCCCCCAGCTTCTCATACTTTTTGTACAGGGCAAGACTGATGATGGGATCAGTCGACTTGATGGTAGTATCCGTCAGCTTGCCGAGAAGCTGCTTCAGGGTCATGTGGCTCAACCCATCAGCATCACGCTAGACAACGTACGTGTTGATCCAAGCACGTACAAACACCGTCATGTCCACAGCGCTGGCGAGGGCCTGCGCTGCAGTACGCTTTGCCGCTGGCATTGATTGGTGTGGCTCGTCTGGGTGGCCTGGGTGGTGATGATGGTATCTTGGGGTATCTTGGCCTGGGTGGTGATGAGGGTACGGTATCTTGGAGACTGCCTTGTGGGTTGTGCAAGGGTTGGGGGCTGGGGCGAAAATTTGCCTGGCAGAAAAGTGATCACCTTCATGAAGTAGGTTGCTCTGTCAAACTGACACAGTTTGTCAGAGTCAAGATCCCTCGAACAATGAAAATCCACGAGAACAGCCGTCGCACATGCACTTGAGGCCCCATCAAGTAGGAATTGTAAATGGAAAGTAATGGGGGGGTGGGTCTGTGCAGGGAAGATAGCTCGGCGTGAAAAATAACCTGATGCCATGCAAGGTACTCCCCTAGTTTTCAATGGAAATTGGCCCATATCAACAGGAAATGGCTGGAACACCCGTCGTTTCAGTAGGTTCACCCGTCGAGTCGACGGGTGCCGCCTGTCGAGTTTTCACCCGTCGTCCCGACTAGTCGACCCCACCCGTCACTGCCCGACTAGTCCGTGGTGCCCCCCCCACTCACTCACTCACTCTCTCTCTCTCCACGGGTGTTCTTTTGTCCCGTGTGTGGTTATACGGTCTAGGTTTTTCTTCTTCGATCTGGTTAGTCACTGCAGGTGGTTGGGGTGGGGTAGGGGGGGGGGTGTGAGAACTGATATTTTTTGCGTTGTGAAAACACAGGGTGTCCACGCGTCTCCCCCCCCCCCCCCCTCAGCATCCCCTTCCCCTCCGATGCGTATCGGCCTTTACTTTGCTGTGTGCCGTTCGCCTATCGCTGCCACGCCCCCCCCCCTCCCCTCCTCCGTCAGGGGAAGAAATATACTGCACTGCGTGAAAAGAAAGGGCTGCTCAGAATGCAAAAAAACGTTCAAATCGTTCAATTTGTTGGGGGGGGGGTCGGGTGGTACGACCCAACAGACAGACACCGCCATATCACCTCTCGCTCACCATGCCACAATGCAGCTGCAAGAAGGACGTGCGGAATATAAAGGACGTCATTGTGCGCGCCACAGCCTGGTTGTGTCTTACGCTAGGCTGGAGGTAAGAACGATGTCAAAAGAAAAGAACAGAACAGGCTTGCTTGTTTGTGGCTGTCGGGACCAAGGAAAAGGAGGGGAGGGCGTCTGTTCTTTTGGGAGTATTGGGGCAGAGCGGGGCAGGCCGTGTATTTCTCAGAAGCTTGCCGTTTTCTTGTGGCAGCTCCTGCAAATTTTCTCTTTCTCTCTCTCTCTCTCCCCCTGCCTTCCAAAACTTGGTTCCTTCTCTCTTGGGCACAGCAACAGCAGGCTGTTCAAAGCGGCTTTGTTTGTTTGTGCGTCGCGACAAAAACGAAACCACACAGCGCGCCGCGCACGCAGGAGGTGCAAAGGGAAGGGGGGAGAGGGGTGTGGCAACGCATGTAGAAGAATGCCCCACCCCCCCTCCCCACCACACCTCAACTGCGACAAAAATACCTAAATTTACAAAAAGAAAACAATCATATCCCACTACCCGGTGGCACCGTGGGAGTGGCAAGGGATGCTCGGGAACATCCAGATACACCCCGCCATCCCTGGCCTGAGCCGGAGCGACCCCGACCAGACCGACGCGGAGAGGTACGCTATGGCGCAGGTGATGCTGGCGGGACTCCCCCAGGCGGAGCTGCACGCCTACACGGACGGGTCGGTAAAGGAGGGAGTCGGAGGAGCGGGTGTTGTCCTCCTGGACCCTTCTACAACAGACATCGTCGACAAGCGCAGTGTCGGGGCGGGCCAGAGCTGCGTCTCTTACCAGGCGGAACTGGTAGCACTGCGGGAGGCGACTCAGATGATCGCAGCAAGGGGTGTAGCCCGCGTCGTGATTCTCACGGATAGCCAATCCGCCCTGCACGCGCTAGAAGCAGGGCCACACCGTGCCAAAGCGGAAACACTTGTCGACGTCTGGCGCGGCCTGGCCACACTCACCAGCTCAGGCACGACTGTCACCTTGCAGTACGTGCCGGCCCACGTCGGGGTGGAGGGAAATGAACTGGCAGACTATCAGGCGGGTCTGCGGACGAACAACCACCAGCTGCAGACGGAGCCCATCACACTGCTGGCGGCGAAGGCGGCAGTGCGGAGGGTGACTGCGGAGCGGACGCCCCGGCCCGGCGAGAAAAGTCTGTACGCCTGGACGCCACCTAAATCGGCGGGGCCTACAGCGCGCCGGCCCGCGCTACACACACCGGCGCTGACCCGCCTCGGGGCCAGCACGATGCGACTGCTACGGACGCGCCGCCACTACCTCCTGTTCGACTACATGTCGAAAAACAGGGCACCGAAATGCCCCATGCACGGATGCACAGTGCAGAAAACGACGCTGAAGCACCTACTGCGAACCTGCCCGAAGCTCAAGGACCTACGGGAAAAACACTTGGACAACCTCTCCCCCCATGTCCTACTCCTCACCCGGCCCGTGACCACCCTGCGTTTCCTGATGGACGCAGGCCTGCTCCACGAGACCGAGACGGAGCTACTGACGAAACGGGGGAAGGGGTAGGGACCTCAACCGGGCGGGGCAAGGGGCGGGTTGGTCACAAATCACAGAACACGAATGAAAACAAAGTACGGGCCCTGTCCACGCACCCTGATGGGCGCGACAGACCAGGGGGAAACCAACGAACAGGACCTTTGCCATATCAGGTGAAGACGTCTCAACACAAAAACTTTGGCTTTTAATGGGGAGGTGTCTCCGTGTCGACGCACGGCAACCCACCCGCTCTGCGGGAAAAAACGGCACCACACAGGGCACTATCCCTGACCCGACCCCGGAAAGAAGCACACGAGTGAGCCAACGCTACAACGACGTAGCGCACAACGTGGGGGGACGGGAACGAAGTTAAAAAAAAACACCGCCCCAAGTTACCCGGCTCTCTCTCTCTCTATTCCGCTCTCCCGCCTTCCGTATATTTCCCCTCCTCCTCCTCCTCCCCAGTGTGCAGGCACTTTGCACTCCACCTCTCAAGGCACGCCCACCACCGCCACAAAAAAATACCCCCCGTCCTCTCCCGCTCATATTTCTTGTTCCAAATTTCCACGTCATCCCAAACCAGACCCCCCCTACACCGCTGTTGAACGCACTGCTGCGTTTTAGCCGCGTGAGGGTATGCTGGGAACTGTGGGTGTGCGTGCCCTTCGTGGCGGTGTGGGTGTGAGTGTCGGGTGTCTGTGTATGTGTCTGTGCCAAGGCAGTCGACAGGCAAATTAGGGCGAGGTGCGCCCCTGCAACTACCCTCCCCTCACCTCCTATACCTTTTGTTTGAGTTCAAGATTGCCTCCAATGTATTTTTTCCAGGTTTTGGCGCACAAACAAACGCCTCATTCCCCCCCCCCCCCCCCCCTCTGCTTGTTATTGAGTGGGTCGAACCCTGCAAGGAACACAGCCCACTTGCCCCAACGGGCGTGGCGGCGCGGAAGTGGATTTGCCAAAACGTTCCGGAGAAGCGGGAAGAGAATGGGGGGGGGGGTGGGTGATGGGCACTGCTGAGAATGAGGTTGCTATTGAGTGCCCTTTGGGGCACTGTGATGCCCCATCGGGTAAGGAATATAGTTTGGGATGGGTAGGGGGGAGGGGGTCTGGACTTGACCTTGCTCTCAGCAGTGAGGGGGTGGGGGTGGGTGGCGGTGCAGGCGGAGGGGCGGTGGGGAGACCCTTCTCCATCCCCCCTCCTTGCCTGCCTGCTACACCCACCCCCCCGCGCCCTCTCTCTGTCTCTGTCTCTCTCCCTCTCCGCTGATCTGTCCCCACCTCCTTTTCTGCTGTGTTGGAGGGGAAAAAAACGGTGTGGTTTTTTTTAAAAATGGGCACGGGATTTCCCCCAGCCTGTTTTGCAGTTGATTATTCTTCGGCCGTACCCACCACTCCCCCCCCCCCCCCCTATCCATCCCACCCGCTTTCGGCACACCCACCACCACGCGCAACACAACGCCTTGTATGTCTCCCTCTGTCCAGTGACACCCGTATCCCCTCCCGACGCCCTCTCCTCTATTGACCCAGAGGGGTACTCAGGACTGTCCATGAATTGTATGGAAGTGGAAGTCAGGGCCAAGCCCCCTGGTGTGTGTATGAAAAATTACTGGAGGGGCATTGTCCCACAGGCACGTCTGTCCCACGAGCAGCATGGCTCTCTCCCTCCAGGCTCTTCAGGGCCGTTGTTTCTTCTTTCTTGTTTGTGCCTGCTGCCAAAAAAAATGGGGGTTGCTGGGGTGTTCAGGTGGTTGGGAAAGGTAAGGGAAACACGGCTTTTCTCCGAAAAGCCGAAAAGGCACGAAAAATCACGAAAAATCACAAATCTATGAAATCGGGCTCTTTGTGGAGTTGTGATTTTTTGAGAAATTTTGAGAAATTTTGAGAAATTTTGAGAAATTTTTTTTTGGTGGGCCGGTTTTTTTGTGGGCCGGTTTTTCCTAGGGGGGATGAGGATGAGTCCTCCGGATGTCCTGTTGTCCTATGGCTGCTTGGTGGGGCTAGCGCAGCAGGTTCTTCTTTTGCTTCACCGGCTCTTCGCTTGAGTCCTCCGGACACCCCCCCCCCCCTTTCCCGTTTGGTCCCAGCCAAAACCCGATTTTTTCCAGCCAAGAGCCAGACGTTCACTACCGTGGCCTCCGGCGGCTGGGGGGCTCCGCCCCCCAGACCCCCCATGTAGCGTGTGCCTGTCTAGTACCCAAGCCCTTGTGCTTATATGGCCGTGGCTTCGGAACACATGTTCCAAAAGCCATTACGGGATATCATGGGGGTGCCTGCGCATCCTGTCGTACTGTGGCTGCTTGGTAGGGCTAGCACTTCGGAACCGTGTCATTGGGACCTGTGGTCCGGCATATGGACTCAGCAAACTGTCCACAAACCACCATTGAGGCCAACAAGGCCCTCTCGGTGGCCTGACGCAGCCGGGCCTTCCGCGATTTTTTGCGATTTTTTGTCTTGGCAGGACTTTGAAAGTGCCGCCTTGATATCCTTGTTGGATAGAACCCTCATATCACACCCTCAATCAGCTGACGATTTTTTGTGAAATTTTGTGAAATTTTGAGAAAATTTGAGCAACCTAACAGGGGAGGTGAAGAGGGCACGGGTCTTAGCCTGATGACACACTGCAACCTCAAGGTGACTGGCGACACCTCTCCCACAGTCTGCGGCGACTCTGCCGTGGCGACAAGGCTTCCTGTCATGGGAGATCGCTGCGTGGATCAACGTGGCACCACCCGTGTGCTCGGCAGGTTGTTTCGGCACCTGTTTTCTCCGTGTCATGCTTTTCGTGAGCGTGTCAGGGATGTTGGCACACGCTGGGGAGGGTTCACATGATGACATAACATATATCAGAAGCACACACCCACGTGGCGCTGTCCTTGGCAGGACTTTGAAAGTGCCGCCTTGATATCCTTGTTGGATAGAACCCTCATATCACACCCTCAATCAGCTGACGAAAATTTGAGAAATTTTGTGAAATTTTTTTTAGCAAAAATATGTCCAAGGAATTTTGGAGGATACCGAAAGTTGCCCGACCCCCTGAACACCCCAGTTGCCAACAAAACGGATGGCCCCAGCGGATTTGCTTTGGGGTGTCGTTTTTATTGACCCCATCCGCCGACATCACCTCCCCTCTCACCCCCCCGCTCTCCTGACCAAACTAAAAGCCTCAGCACAAACTATTTTTTTGCTCTTTTTATTCCCCGAGGGATATGGGACAGCACCAGCGGCTGGTCGTATGTCTTTTTTCTCATTCTCATACCCCATCCCACCCTACCCCACCCCACCCGTCCGCTCTCGTATACGTAAAGTGTGAATACACCCCGTGAAAGAATGTTCACACATTATCTGCGCAATCATTTTTTATTGCACCAAACGTCAGACATTCCCCACAGAACTCGCGACGTGGAGTTGCAGCCGTGTGTCTGTTTGTCCCAGGGGATATTGCCATCAGGGTTGATGTGGCAGCATGAGCGATACGACGAGAATATAACCCCGTGGGCAATGATTTGTGTTGGACCTGCGTTGTGTGAACACCGCCTTTTTCCTCCAAAACAGTTTACCACATCACACCAGTCCCAAAAAAGATAACAACGGCCTATGGTTGCCGCCACATTTTATTTTGCCCGATCCTCAGAAATGCAAAGTGATCAAACGCACGAATGTTGAATGTTCCCCATCCCCAAGGAGATACAGCTCCGCTGAAAATCTGTGGTCACGCACAGCTTTGTCTAGGTGGGTGATGGGAAATGCAGCAAAGGTGTTTGGGGCCTTGTCACTGCAGCATCAGTTCTGCCCCTGCCACACATCACACGCCCAACGTTTCACATTTTAAAAAAAACGCACTCTGACATCCGTACGATCCATCGAAACGGCCGTTTCTCTCTCGCTTTCTTCCCTTCGCCAATTTTCTTTTCATTATTCCCCCCCTCCCAGTTGCATTTCCTCGACATAATCAGAGGGTCTTTGCGCTTTTCACGGTCCTTTCAAATACAGCATATCAACCAAGGCATCTGGTCGGCAGGTCTTTCCCGGCGGACCGGTTAGCGCGATGATGCTGCGTTGGGTCCCCTCTAGGCGGGGGAAGGAGTTCCGCTGCTCCTGAGGACGGAGGACCCTATCGCTGAGACATTTTCAAGCTAATCTATTTTTCGGACAAAATTCCGTCGGAATCCGAACAAAATCTAGACGATGCGATGCCTTACCCATCCCACGACAACAAGGCGTGTCTGCGCCATGGTGTCAATATACCCTTGTATGTGTTGTGTATGTAGCGAAACAGGAAAATAAAGTCGTCATCAGAGGGGTGTCTTCCGCGACCCCCCCTGAGAGTGTGTTCACAGCTCACGCCGTTCACCCTTGCCCCACACAAAACGTGGTGGAAGGAATGGGCCTTCTTCTTTCAAACCAGTTATGATTTTTGATTGAGTCCGGCGGAGCCAACTGGAGGGGGAGGGGGCTTTCTGTGCCTTTTTAGCTGGATCTTGCGAACCCCGTTCACACCACTATCGGACTGGGGGTGTGCTCAAAGATGGAAAAAATATATTAAATTTTATATTACGCATTTTCAATACTTTACGCCTTTTCCACCTAAATTGCGTTAAGTTATTTTCCATTATTTTACGCTATTTTCATATTTAACCCTTTAAGTCCCAAGGCGCAATATATTGCGCCTACACTTTCGGTTCACATTTTGTTAGCACGCATTTTTGTCTTTTTGGCAAACCCTGGGCACCATGAAAAGGGTTTGGACAGTTCTTTTCACGACAACAAAAATCGACGAGATATCTGTCTGTCGGTTGCCCGCCGTCAACCCTGAGAATCTGGGCCCAGGTCGGGTTTTCAGGTGAAAACAGCATTCTGGGCCCTCGGCTTTCTGTGCACACCCCAACAAGGTCTGGCATACTTTGCCGGGGGTCTTTGTGCCCGACCCTGGCCATCCGGTAAATGGGACTCGAGAACCTTTCCAAGGAATCAAGACCCGCCCAGATACACCCCGATGTGGTGCACGTGTCAACTGAAGGCAAGGGAGTGCCTGATTGTCAATTCCTCGCCTGTCAAATGTACCTGGGACCCCCGTGTTTAAGTCCCCCCCCTTGGAGACGATTTTCGGCCGGGGGGGACTTAAACACGGGGGGGGCGGACCTAAACGCAGGGGGGCTTAAACACGGGGGTGGCACGGTGGAGACCAAGAAGACCTCTTCCACTTCCGTCGTAGGGGGTGATTCTGGTACGGATGGACTTTTGGCACCCCCCTTTCGACTCTGACAGCACCTGGAGGGCACCAGGTGGCCTCGCGGCCACTTGATGACCCTCCAGACCGGCCCACCCCCGTGTTTAGGTCCACCTGTGCTTAAGTCCCCCCCTGCCAGACCCCCAGGGGGGGACTTAAACACGGGGGTAAGGGAGGGGGACTTATACACGGGGGGTCCCAGGCATGAGTGATATCTTATCCTGGCTTTGGGCCGTGCCCAGATTGAGCCAAGCTAAACGAGAAGAGTGTCTGATCTACTTGGGGAGAACATATTCGAGGCGCTTCTCTCTTCCGTGCGCAGTTGCAGCACCGAGTAGTCTGTAATAATACGAGACGAAGGGTGCTGTCCTCTCTGCGGCGACATCTGGTCGAGAACTCCGAGGAGAGGGTAGACGGACACTGGCTGTCGGTGGCGGGATCACGGGGTAGTAGAGCGAGCGCAGGGCGACATCTCTGCGAACACTCTCTCTGGTTCAGCACTGCTGCGAATCACAACAGTTGCTCTTGCAGCCGTCTGAGACAGACTTCCTGCGAGTGATTGAGGAAATAACCCCTTTTCGGGTGTTTTCCCACGGTTTCAAAGGGAAAATAGGCACTGAACATAGGCAAAAACCGCCTTGCCCATTCAGTGGCTTCATTCTCAGTCTTTTTGGCCGAACTTTTTTTTTCGTCGATGCAATTTGACTCGTTCTTTCCAATAACGCCATCTTCGGATGACTTTTTGGGGAGCCCCGGCACCCAAAAATTTTTGCTTTCGAAAATCTGCCGTTTTGTCACCCTCAAAATCACTGTTTGTTGGCCGTGCGAAAAAAGAGACATTTTTTTCGGGGCCAAAAAATGGCCATCGTGGAATCTTTCAGTCAAACGCGTTCATTTACGGCCAGGGTCGGGCAGAAAAACGAAAATTGAAGCAACTTGGTGTCCAAGGAGAAAAAATACCGGGAACACGGGAGGCAGCTGGCTACATCAGGCACGGAGTCTGGTGAAATCCTCGAAGGTCGACGGGCGCACCCCCCTGCTGGCCCCCCTGCATGCAGCACACCCCATCCCCCCTGGGAATGGAACCTGGTGCTGCCACGAGTGCACATCCTGGCGACGCTGCCGGGGCTCACCGCCCCGAAGGCCGCCACCCCGAAAGACACCCTCCGGGACCTGGCAGAGCAGACCATCCAGGCCCTCCCGACGTGCGCCTGGCATGTCTACACCGACGGGTCAGTCTCCAACTCCACATCGCGGCAGCAACAGGGCGGCGCGGGCGCAGCGGTGTACAGCATGCCGGAGGGCCGCCTCAAGAAAAAGCTCGCCTGGCCGGCAGGACTCCGTTGCATCAGCTACCAGGCAGAGCTGGTGGCCATCAGAGAATCCCTCGCCCACCTATGCACCGTGGTAACCCAAGGCGAAACGGTCGCCATCCTCACCGACTCGCAGAGCGCACTGAATGCACTGCTGAGCGGCCCCCAGCGAGCGAGGGGGTCCACCGAATGGGACATCTGGCAGAGGCTGCGCAAGCTCGCCCAAACATACGATGTCACCACCCACCTCCGCTACATCCCGTCGCATGTTGGGGTGGTAGGGAACGAACTTGCTGACAAGCAGGCGCAGATCGGTGCGTTCAAGCCCCAGATGGAGCCGATCAGCCTCGCGTCGGCCCGTGTCACCCTCCGCCGACACATATACAGCGGGACCACGTTGCCCCGCACAGACAGCGTGTACGCGTATCGGTCAGGAATCGGGGAGACGCGACTGCAGCGCCCTGACCTCCGCATGGAGGGCCTTACCCGCTTAGGGGAAACCACCATCCGCCGCCTCCGGGCCGACCACCACCGCCTGGTGTACGACCACGACGTCCCGGGCAGCGCACAACCACCGTGCAAACCCTGCCTGAAGCTTGCGCCGGACAGCCCCCCGCCTGGGGTCTCGCTGAAGCACCTATTCTTCGGCTGTCCCGCGACAGCGTCAGCCCGACACCACCTCACAGCCACAAGCGTGCACAACCTGCTGCTGCACAACTGCAAGGGGGCCCTACGCTACCTGGCTGAGGCAGGGGTGACGGAGCACAGCGAGAAGGACTACCTGATCTCGTGAAACCTGCAAAAATCAACAGCGGTCAAGGGCTTCGGCCTGACACCCCAGCACCCCCCCCCCCCCCCACCCCCAGACCCACGTCACTTTCCACGGGCCGCCAGGCGCGTCAGCGTCGGCGACCGCCCGCCCCCAGTCTGAGAGGCAGCAGCCACGACTCGGCAGGAGGCGGGCACAACAAAAAAAGGGAGAGTCGTCACTGTGCATATCAGCACGGTCCCGCCCTCTGAGCCAGACTAACCCGCCCATAAAGGAAAAGAGGAAGAGGCGACGTAAGGCAATGCCTCCGTGCGGCAAGGAGAACACGAAACAGCGTCCCCCCTCACCGGGGGACGCGACGAGCACGGCCAAAAATCGTTCAAAATCGGCCAAAATGGCCCAAAATAGCCTTGGGACTTAAAGGGTTAACGCTATTTTTCTCATATTTAACGCTATTTTCTCATATTTAACGCTATTTTTTTCACATTGCTCTTAGTCGGCGCAAAGTATTGAAAATTTGTAACATAAAAACTAGTACCGTATACGTAAATATTATGGAACGGGCCCATTTTTGGCCGGTCCGTTCCATAATATTTACAGGGCCAGTTGGGGACTCGGTGGTGAGGACGGCTTGCGTCAGGAATCGCGCGAAAAGTGCACGAGTAGGTCCCGTCAGGGACTCTGTATGCCGTCCGATCACCTGGTCCAAGTCCCCGAGTCGCAGAAAGCCCTGTAAATATTATGGAACGAAAAAAATCTGGAACGCCAACCCACCAGCGTTCCAAAATATTTACGTTCCATAATATTTACGTTCCATAATATTTACGTTCCAAAATATTTACGTATACGGTATTAATTTTAAATAAAAACGATTATTATTACTTCCCATGAGGCCAGGTTCCTCGTGGGTGCGTATTTCACTCGCTTCGCTCGTGAAATACGCCCACTCGGAACCTGGCCTCATGGGCGTAAAATAATGCGTTTTTATTTAACGCTAATAATAATTACCGTATACGTAAATATTTTGGAACGTAATTATTATGGAACGTAATTATTATGGAACGCTGGTGGGTTGGCGTTCCAGATTTTTTTCGTTCCATAATATTTACAGGGCTTTCTGCGACTCGGGGACTTGGACCAGGTGATCGGACGGCATACAGAGTCCCTGACGGGACCTACTCGTGCACTTTTCGTGCGATTCCTGAGGCAAACCATCCTCACCACCGAGTCCCCAACTGGCCCTGTAAATATTATGGAACGTAAATATTATGGAACGGATCGGGCAAAAATGGGCCCGTTCCATAATATTTACGTTCCATAATATTTACGTATACGGTAGTATTTTATTGTATTTTATTAAATTGTATTTTATTGTATTTTATTCGCCGGGATTTGAATAAAATACAATAAAATACAAGGTACCACTCACCTGCACACAAACCCGCACACAAGCCCTCAAGACTCTTGGAGCGGCCTGACTATTTAGTGTCTTTGTCGCAGCAAGGGAGTTACGATACTGAAGGGGAGGTGCTACTGCCCGTGCAGGGCGACACCGCCTTAAAACTTGATAACCACACCAACCCGCACACCCTCCACTGCAGGCCACACTGCCCAGGTATGCCCGCGGGAAGGAGAGCCTGCTGGTCACAGAAGCACTTTAGTGAAGCAGCGGGGGGGAGAAAATGCAAGTTCTGCGATGAACTTGTCAAGGCGACGAGCGGCACCCGCATGAAGGCGCACCTCCGCCTATGCGAGAAGATCAGCAGTGCCGCCAAGGACGAGCTGAAGGCTGAGGATACTGCGCCGACCCCCGCAAAGCGCCCTGCATCAAGAACACCAGAGGGAAAGGCGCTGCCGAAGATCGCACGCATGCTCAACGCATGCCCCACCCCCACGGTCGCCGAGAAGGATGCGATCGTTGCTGCCTGGGCCAGATTTTTTTTTGGCTCAGGCACACCGTTCAGCCACGTGGAAGACAAGCTCTTCCTCGAGGCGTTGAACGCAACCCGCCCGGGGTTATCCCCGGAGCTCTTCTTCCCCAAGCGCCATTCGCTGGGAACGAAGTGGTTGGATCGCATCCACAAAGAAGAAGCGGAGCCTCAAATGAAAGACCTCCTCGCCGCAGCTCACATCGCCATCATGTGCGATGTGTGGAAGAACGACCGGTCGGAGAAGGTCTTCGCAGTCACTGCGATTGGGGATGGTAGCCCGGTGCTACTCCAGTCGGGTGTGCTGAGCGAGAAGCGGCACCGGGCGACGGAGTTCTTGGGCCACCTCAAGAAGATACACGAGCAGGTGTTGGGGAAGATCGTAGCCATCCTTGTCGACGGGGACTCCACAGCCGTTGCTTCGGCCAATCTGTTCAAGGCGTTCCAGACAGAAGCAGGCAGGCAGACGCCGTTCGTGTGCATCTGCGCGTGTCACACGGTAGCACGTGCGCTCAACGACTGCATCGGGGTGAGGACGGAAAGGAAGCGCGAGGCGAAGAACGAGTTCCACTTCGTCGCCGCACTTCTCTCTGCGCTGTCATCACAATTGCGCAACGTCGAGTTTCTATCCAAAACGTATGCGGAGAAACAACAGCAGTGCGGGCGCCGCAAATCAAAGAAGATGGTGAAGCCGGCGGTGACGAGGTGGCACACGTTCTCAACTGTGTGGAAGGAAGTTGAAGAGAACCGCAACGCGCTGCTGCTCATGAACCAAGAGGAGGCGGTGTGCTCCTCCTGCCCAGAAATCGGCAAGGTGCTCGACGCGACGTTCTGGGGTATGTTCATGGGCTTGAAACCCTTTGTGGCAGGTGTCGGGGAGGTGATGAACTTCCTTGAGCAGGACGGATGCACCGCTGGGATGATCATTCCGGCACTTTCATACCTCATCGACTGCCTCAACGCCTGCAACCTCACCTCCGCTGCGAACAAGGCCAAGCTGGCCGCAGTGACGGAAAAGGTGAAAAAGAGACTGCAGAAGTATACCACCCACGAACAGGGGTGGCTCTGCGCAGCAACAGCACTGACGCCACTCTTCTTCGCCCCTGATCGTGAGAAGCAACCGACCTTCATCAAGGAGTTTACGCTGAAGCTGGATGTCAGGAAGGCGGCGCAGGCCTTCATCAAGAAGGTCAAAAACGCAGAGGCTGCAGCCGAGCTCCTAGAGCTCATAACACGAACGGGGGGTTTTGATGATGATTCCCTCTGGGACCTTGCGCAGGGAAGAAAGGCGTGCCAGTGGTGGAAGACTGTTGCACAACTCCACCCGACGTCGCAGGTCGCTCCCCTCGCTGCGATCCTCACTCGCATCCCCGCATCCACCAGCACCGCAGAAAGAGTTTTTTCGACGATGGGCTGGATGTCGGAGCACCGCCGCCACCGCCTGACGGCTGCGAAAACCCACAAGCTCACGCTTGTGCACCGCAGCCTGAAGGCGAAGAAGACCGTCGTGGAGGAAGGGTGGTGGAACCTCGAAGAACTGGAGAACGACGAAAAGAATATGATGGTGATCGACGAGCAGGACCCACCGGCAGCGGGAGAGAGCGGCGGCGTCAACGCGGATGCGGGTGAGGCGGACGAGGAGAGTGGCAGCGAGACGTCGTGGGACTGAGGATACTTCGGTGGGTGGGGGATTGTGTTGTGTGTTGCGCGTTGTGTGTGGGGCGGGGTCAGGAGTTGTTCGTTCGTCTCTCCACGCAATCTCTTGGCCGTCGATACTCCTTTATTTGTTGCACTCGTGTGAGCAGAAAGTCACCCACCACAGCAATCATCCAAGCGTGCTCTACACCAGCCCCTGATTATCATTTCAGGGTTTGTGTGTAGAAGCGTCGACGCATCAACAAAATACAGGCAAATAGCGGTTGCTTCTGAATAGTGCTGTGACTTTTTAGATTTTTCTGATTTTCCCGGTGAAGCTGGCCCCTTCCTCGCCCGGGTCCCAGAGCGTGCCCCCTGTGGGTGCCTTACTCCTCTTCGGACCATGTGGTTCCCCAGCTTCATCCTTTCTTCCTCAGGCTGCCCCTGTGAATGGTAGACTGCAGCCTCTTTTTGCCGCCAGCACAGAGTCACGAGCCGCTCAACCCCGACCAGTGCGCGGTTTGTTTGCCCTATTGATGTTCGTGTAGTACATGTTCCATGTGAAGAGCCCGAAGAAGCAAAAGTAGGACCTGCTGCGCTAGCCCCGCCAAGCAGCTACAAAACGACAGGACGCGCGCAGGCACCGGGCCCCCTCTCCAATAGAGCGGCACCTCATCCCAGGAAATCCCCCACCCGGCGTTTAGATTCTGAGAGATCGCAGAGAGTCACCCACCAGGCCTTGCCTGTGTATTATATTATGTATTTTATTGTATTTTATTGTATTTTCATGGTATGACAAAGATCTTGCAAGAAATGTTAAGATATCTCGAAATTTCTTAAGACGTCTTAATGTAATGCCGAAAGGGCTATTTCTTAAAGATTTCTTACTGATTTCTTAAGACGTGTTTCTTAATGCCTAGCATTTTAATGTCCATCATTCTGAAAAAGATCTTAAAAGATCTTTTCCAGAATGATGGACATTTTTAATGCTGGGAGATATGGAAATAATGTCCATCATTTCATTAAGAAATCTTAAGAAATCCTGCATTTCTTAAAAATAATGGGGGTCATTAATTTAAGAAATTTAATGCAGCACCTGCATTAAGACGTCTTAAGAAAGAAGTGAAAAGATCCTTTTCTTATTACTGGGGGGGGTCAAATAATTGTAACCCCTACGATTATTTAGCGACGCGGTCTGTATAAATCGGGTGTCCCAAAATTTACAATTTTTCAACGGTGGTGATTACTGGGGGGGGTCAAATAATTGTAACCCCTACGATTATTTAGCGACGCGGTCTGTATAAATCGGGTGTCCCAAAATTTACAAATTTTCAACGGTGGTGAATAATCGTAGGGGTTACGATTATTCACTTTTGGCAAAAATTTACCCGTTTTGCTGTTCAGAATGTCAATTGGTGGGGTGGGGGTGGGTGTGGGTCGCATTCTCGGCCTGTCTCACCGGCATTCCGTGCACACAGCAACAGCACCGGTGGAAACTGGCCATAGCACCCCGGTGGGCCACCAGGAGGGGAGGGACCCGGTGTGAGGCGCTTGAGTCATCCAGATGGGCACACGGTGGGGTCCGACACCCGATGTCGGACCCTGTGACCCGTTTTTTAGGTACCCTCCACACCCAGTGCGCGCTCGACCGTCGAATGGTTTTTCTGGTCCCGTGCACTTCCCTGCCTGCCACACCACCCCCTCGACCCCATCCCCAGCACCAGAGCGTCGTTGGCTGGCGTGCGCGGGGCACGCGTCGAATACCGATGACGGGGCCTGTGTTCCTGGGGCGCTGACGAGGTCCGAAGGGATTGACGCCTTGGCTCAGTCCTTACGTTTGGATGAGGGCGTGGTTTTTGACGTAGCGGGAGCCCTCAAGAATACAGCACAGCTGCACCTGCTCTTGCGCCGTCTCCAGTTCGCATAGTCCCTTCGTATGACGGTGACTGGGAGCCCTGGCTGTCCCGATCTATTTCAATGACTGTATCAGTTTCCAGCCTAGTTCCCATGCTTGGGTGCTTGGCTCGGGTGCACCCTTCGAGGTGGTACAGAGAATGCAAAGAGAGTCCACAGGGGGGTCTGGGGGGCGGAGCCCCCCAGCCGCCGGAGGCCACGGTAGTGAACATCTGTTCCTTGTGGGGTACAGTTTCTGGACTGTGTCCATCTTCCTGAGGTTGCGTATGGGCCACCCCAGAATTTTGGTGCCCCCCCCCCCCCAGGCTCACCTCACTGGCAGGGAACCTGGGGGCGGGGGGGCCTCAAACCATACTCTCTTCCACCCATTAAACTCGGGGCATGTGTGCTCCGACATGTGGGGTGACTCAATCACTGGTCTATGACGACCGATTCTCCACTTTGTACAGCCTGAGTGGGATCCCTGCTGTTCCTGTTGCTTGATCTTCTGAGGAAAAGTCAGAAATTTGGCCAAAAGTGAATAATCGTAACCCCTACGATTATTCAAAACAAATTTACGTATAAATGGCCCAGAAAATGTTGTACAATTAATCGCCCCCTTACGATTATTCGACTACTTACGATTAATTGCCCCCCCCCAGTAATCGTAGGGGTTACGATTATTCACTTTTGGCAAAAATTTACCCGTTTTGCTGTTCAGAATGTCAATTGGTGGGGTGGGGGTGGGTGTGAGGGGTCGCATTCTCGGCCTGTCTCACCGGCATTCCGTGCACAGAGCAACATCACCGGTGGAAACTGGCCATAGCACCCCGGTGGGCCACCAGGAGGGGAGGGACCCGGTGTGAGGCGCTTGAGTCATCCAGATGGGCACACGGTGGGGTCCGACATCCGATGTCGGACCCTGTGGGTTCATGCATGCTGCTAAATGTGAGATTTTTGGGCCAAATTTCGGAATCCCAATACATTTTTTTGGGGGGCGAGTTTGTTAGGAAAATGGGGGTGGCACAGCGTCGTTCTTCCACACAAGAGGGTCGTTTTTGACATCAACGGTTCAAACTCTCTTCACGGTGACTCTACTCAAATTTTTTTGAGTTATTGGGGGCCATTTACTGTGCGTCGAAGTGTGAACGATTGGCCACCTTTTTGGTGCCGTGGCTGGTGGGTGGCCATGGGCACACGCTACAAGGGGGGTCTGGGGGGCAGAGCCCCCCAGCCGCCGGAGGCCACGGTAGTGAACATCTGTTCATTGTGGGCGTAGATTCTGTGTGAGTTGGCTGCGTCCTCCTGAGGCCTGAGGCTACTGGAGTGGTTGGATTCCCTGACTTGATGGGTATCGAAGGGCTCCAGGGGGTCTGGGGGGCGGAGCCCCCCAGCCGCCGGAGGCCACGGTAGTGGACATCTGTTCCTTGTGGGGTACAGTTTCTGGACTGTGTCCATCTTCCTGAGGTTGCGTATGGGCCACCCCAGGATTTTGGTGCCCCCCCCAGGCTCACCTCACTGGCAGGGTACCTGGGGGCGGGGGGCCTCAAACCATGCTCTCTTCCCATTAAACTCGGGGCATGTGTGCTCCGACATGTGGGGTGACTCAATCACCGGTCTATGACGACCGATTCTCCACTTTTTACAGCCTGAGTGGGTTCCCTGCTGTTCCTGTTGCTTGATCCTCTGGGGAAAAGTCAGAAATTTGGCCAAAAGTGAATAATCGTAACCCCTACGATTATTCAAAACAAATTTACGTATAAATGGCCCAGAAAATGTTGTACAATTAATCGCCCCCTTACGATTATTCGACTACTTACGATTAATTGCCCCCCCCAGTAAGACCTTTGTCATACCATGTATTTTATTGTATTTTATTGTATTTTGTATTTTATTATTTTGGGTCAGTGTATTTTTCCATCTTTGGGTGTGCTGCGCAATAGTGGGAGCCTGCGTTTCGCGTTTTTCCTGTCACTTTCATGATCCGGTGGGGTCACAGATAGGTGCTTTCATCTTTCCGTCTTGGCCTAAATCTTCTCTTTGTCAACGGTGATCGTGTATGAGAAACGCGGGAATGATCCCGCAAACCCGCAACACACCCACACGTACCCACGGGCTCCCGGTGCATTCCATCCCCCCATCCCACAAAGAGGAATGGGGTGATTGTACTTCCTTTTATCTGCGATACAAAGCTGCCCTTTTGTCCGTTGTTCCTCCCCAACCCAGCCGCCACAATGGGCTGGCATCCCATGAAGTGGGCCAGTGTCCCGCGACTTGGGGTGAATGTGAGGTGCTACGCCAGCGGGTATGCTTGGTATGTTCGTTATTATGACAGAAATCTTGAGAAGGGGGTGGTGGACGTCTCTGGAAAATTGCGGTGTGTACACAGCAGTGTTTACGACTCAGCTTCTCACGAAATGCGATAAAGGGCCTGTGCCCCAGTTTCGCGTTTTCTTTTTCATCGTGGCTGCTGGTGTCAGACTCGATGTTGCACACCTCGGCATCCGCTTTCTATCTACCACCACACACCCTCTCCCCTGCCCCCGCCCTTGTTGCCTCACAACCGAGCCTGCGATGGTTTCATCTTCTTATCCTTCTGCCGTCTCTTGTCAGCGGCTTTATGGTCCACAGGTGGCAACCGAATGAACACACAAAGTAGCGAACCAATATACGGCGCGGCCTTGTGCATTTTGAGCCTCCCTGGCTTGATAGACAGACCTGCTTGAAATGCAAGACATATGCAGGGAGACATTGCCAGCCACCGCCCGCTGTACGCCCACTTAGTGCGCCGCGAGGCGTGTCTTTTTTCTGCTCGACCTCTGGAGTGTTTTCGTATGGCAACACGCGAGTCACAATGCTCAAACCCAGCACTGCGTAATGCTGCAGTGCAGGGCCTGAGTGCATATTATCAGCCCCCTTTGTTCCGCCAGTGCGTCGTTGGTTTTATTCCCAAAATTCGGTGCGAAACGTGGTAAAGAAAATGCAAACGATGAGAACTCCAGCCAGGAGCGGTCTCAAGACAGACGGTGCGGCCAGAAGAACACGTTCAAAAGTGTTCGAAAGCGTTCCAACGCATACCCTAGCCTTCTTCTGCCAATTATATTCACGATGGTTCACGATACGGTGAGTCGTGCGTCGTAGTTGTGCTGGAAAATTGATACTGATAGCCCAGCGCCCTTACCGCCCCACCCCTCTCTGGCAAACACCCAGACCCAAACCCACCCCACGCTGCTGTCCAGTGGAGTAGTTTGCTTTTTACAACCCCCCCTCCCCCCCATCGCTTGACTTTCAAGAAACAGCCCCCGACAAAATGAATGAAATCAGACGCCTACAGCACCCCAGGTGCCACCCCCACCCCCACCCACCCAGAGCGAGAGGGTGTCGAGGGACTTGCTTTTTCCTTCGCTCTCGACAATCATCCCACCCCCTTCCCATCGCAGGCATGTCGCTCCGATGGAACGTTAGGGTGTTTGCGGGTTTGGGTGGTGCTCTTCTTACTCTGGTCTCGTCTTCTGCCTGCAGGCTTGCCTGCCCTTGTCCCCCACCCGCCCAGGTCACCTGAACTCTAAAGGGGATTCCTCCTGTTCCCTTCAGAACTGGAGGCATCTCTATATGTCTTTGGGACCACGGACGCCAAATCCGGCCCGCGATCGTGCAAAGAGACAATCGGGAGTGATGTGGGCTTGTTCCCAACGTAGTTTGTCTTGGTCGGCCAAACAGTGCAGTGCCGGGTGGTGGCACAACTGCGACCCAAGTGGAAAGTGTATGTTGGCCTGCCGACGCACTGCCTCCCCGCCCCTGCCCCCCCCCTCGGCACTCACTCGGCGCCCATCCCCCTGGCAGCGTTGGGTGCTTGTCTGCTTTGCAGGAGGGTTAGTTGCTGCCACACCCTCCCCCTCCCTCCCGAGCAAAAGCCCCTCCCCAACAAAACAGTAAAGTAGAAGTGTCCGCAGCAGTTTCGGAAAAATCTTTCAAATATTTCAGATGATGTGTTCTGTTCTTTTGGTTGCCCCTCACCCCCGACCTCCCACCCGCCCCGCCCCCGTACCGTTTTTGTGGTGGTTATTCAGCCCTGTTCCCCCGACAACCAAAGGCATGTTATTGGCAGTTTGCCCAACCCACCCCATGCTGCCTACCTCTAGCCTCACTGCAAGTTGCATGCATTTATTTGACGCATGCTGACTTTCGCGAATGTGCCGTTCAGTTCTGGTGGCCGTGATCTGCATGCCCCTTTTCCCCTTCATGCACTCGAGGGTTTGCAAGCGCGCATGGAAGCGCCTCACAGTTGCATCGCGAGAAACACAGGCCAGTCGAGGAAGAGAGGGAGAGAGAGAACTGGACGTGTACATTCTTCTGCCCCCCATCCTCTATTGAAACCCCTTCCGAAGCCTTCCGAGAAATATCGTTTAAAACGTTCAATATTCCACAAGCAACGCGAAAAAGGAGGACGAGTTATGTTTTCTTTTATTGCGAACGTCGTCTTCCTGCGAGACTCTCCAGTTGGCCAGCAAGACGAAACGTATATGAGTGCAAGTCAGTGGCCCGATGAAGGACGCTGGGTGGCGGCTGGTGCAGTTCCCCCTCCCATTCCCGAATGGCAAGTCGTCAGACGGGCATCATGTCCGATAGTAGAAAAGATCTACTAACACAAGTCCTGCACACATGGTATGTGGGTTGCGAGGCCTCGAGCGCGGGGCAGCGCCCTGTCAAGCAGAGCTGGTGGTACGTCTCACTGGCTTTGTTATGGACAAAAGCCACTCTGGAGCCATGTCTCGAATCCTTCTCTCTGGAGGTCTCAGCAGGAAAAATTGGTTCCAAAAATTCGTCCGAACTGCCAAAGGATGCGAGACAATACCGGCTGACATGAGCACGCGGCTCGTTCAAAACCGTCTCCTCCCCCCCAAGACACATACCATCCTGCCGATACGTTTTTTGACCTTTTTTTTGATTTCGCTTTTTTTGACAGACAACAATAATCCAACCAGCACCCCCCACCCCCCCGCCCTTCAAGATTGCAGATGTGCACGTCCCCAAGTGATCCCACACACACGGTGGACCTGGTTATGTATTCAGCTTCCTGCTCGTTAATCCGTTTCGAATGTCGTCATGCCCTAGTCCCAGACCGCCCTGGGCACTAGTATACCGAAACCATCCGGTAGCATAGCCGTGCGTGCCTGTGGTTGAAATATGCAACAACCTTTTTCGAATTCACCCACCCATCCATGCAGAGGGTCATGGCGTGGGTCGGCAGTGTTTATGCTGCTACGGTTTCACGATTCCCCCCACTCCCCGTCCCTCTTGGACCGTTCGCCTCCCGCATGCCGCTCCGCCTCTGTATCACCCGACTGCTACCCTCCTCTTCCTCTCGCGGCTGGCACGCTTCACGGCCACAGCAGCGCAGTGGTTGTCCCACAGCGGTGCTGTCTCCTGGTGCAACCACCCTGAGAGCGGGGCTTGGCTGTCACTGACGTCACTTTCATAGTGTTGTGTCTGAGTGTGGTCTGGGTGCAGTTGTTTCTCGCAGCGGGGGTGGGGTGTGTGTGTGGGTGGTGGGGGTTGCTGTTTGGGCTTCTTTGTGGGCGGGGCGATCCTGACATGGCCTCCGCAAGAAATGCGGAGTGGGATCTCCTTAGGCTTTCCAGTAGTATTGGGCATGCCCGGGTCCTTCTCGAAGGGACTCTCATGGACGACAGGTGGAGAAACTACCAATCCTGATCTGTAGACGGTTTGGTATGTGCATATCACGGCCTTTGCTCTCGCTGGAAGCAACTCAAAAAATTCTGTTTTTCTTCTTCGACCTGTGCCCCATCTTAGTTGCCGAGCACAGCCTATTTATCGCACATGATGTGTCTGTTTGGTGGTTTCAATTGTGGGTGCCTCAAACTCAAAAAAAAACAAAATTCGCATCACCCTCGATTGCAGGTGTGCTGCGTAAAGGAAAACGACTTTTCGTGAGTGACTCTCCTGACCCCCTCCCATATCCACAGCAGACCCCGTTGTTTGTAACGGCGGGGTCCACGCCCTCTTGTTATCCGGCCTCAATAAAGCGAATCGGGTCACAGCAAGCAAACAGAAACGCCTGTTATGCCAAACGAATGAGTCCCAGCCCTTTTCGTCGCCGAGACAGCAAGAACAGCCCGCAGTGCTGCCGAAAAGAAATTATTTGCCTTGAGCTGCGCAATTGATTGAATTGCTGCAGCGAGACATGACACGATATCTGTCAATTGTAGCTAAACCACAGCTATCTCTGGCCCTCACTCAGGGCAAGCCTAGCGCGATGTGGCTGTCAGTGATGTGGATCCGCTGAAGCAGTGTAAAACGACTTTATGTGAACGGACAACATGCAATCCGCACAGCGGCGGGCTTTCGCTCTGAATTGCAGATATTTCGGGCAACACCGGTCCGATGCATTCCGACTTATATTTTGTTTTGCTTGGGCCTGTTGCCATTGCAATATCGGCCCTGCCACACCAACACCCAAATATTAATCCCGCAGGGCGCGCTTCGTTCTCTATCAGAATATGCCCATTCCTCCTCCACACACATCGATGATCTATTTTGTGCAGAATGCATGTGTGGGTGCGTTTCGGTGATGACACGTATTCCCACATGCGTGTGTGCATGTTCCGAGGTTACTCGGTGCATTGCATTGAATCAGAAAAGCCTGGTGTGTGTGTGTGTGTGTGCATTGTACACCCTCACTAATACTTTACCCCCTCCCCCAGGGCCTTCACCCGCCTTTTCCTGTTCCGCCCATGCTATTATCCGCATGTCTGCAACCCGAACAGTGGTCTGCAGGGCAGGTCAGTCAGCACAGTTCCGGTCCGTGATTCAGTATGTGTGTGCCCTGCAGAAAAAGTGAAGGAGGTATCCCTCAGAAGGGGCTACAAAGAGCAAAAGCCAAAATTTCGTTCAAAAAAGGGTTCCGGCACGGTGTGTTCGGGAAAAGGGGCTACCGATCCGGCCTTCACCAGCTGCGTCTAATAATGTACCCACAGCAGGGGGTGTCGGGGTGGGGGGGGGGGTTTCTCGGTTCGGGGTTCGTTCAAACAATGAAAAAGGTGGAGGGAAATAACTAAAACGTACGCCAAGGCTGGTCGGGTCTGACCTCCCTTTGGTGTCAGAACTGAGCAAGATGTCTTGCCATCCGTCCCCCACCCTCCCTGTCCGCAAAACCCATATTCTGTGATATGACCACACCCCCATCCGGTTGCAATCCTGTGTATCTTATCTCACATACTTCCGCCCTGGCATCATGTCAACCAAATGAAGCCAGCGCAGCTGGCAGCTCTCTTGAGCTGCGGCTACACTCCTCCAACAAGAGTTCAAATGAAGCGGTGTAGTTTTGTCCCCCATTGTTTTAAAGCCCCGGCCCCTCCTACGTAAGGCTTTCTATTTGTCGAACCATGTGGAATGGATGTGGCTGCAACACCTTGGTCCCTTTCCCATCCCAACATGGCCTGCGGTGCGTTGTCGCACTTCTGCCAAAAAAAAGCAAGGGCGCTGAGCTCATGCGACGTTTTACAGGTTTATTGGCATGGCCACACCGGTGTCGCTGTTCATCAAACCCCGCACCCACCCTCCCCGCACCCCCCCCCTCCGTTGCCCATCATTAGCCTGTGTCATATAAAAATGCTGCAACACACAGCACATTTTCTTCCTGTTCGGTTTGACAAAAAGGGTAAACCCTCTCAAGAGGGGCTCTGTGCAGTAGCACCCACCGACTCTGCCCCTTGGGGGAGAAGGGTGTTGGGGGTGTACAAAACGTAGCGCACAAGCGTGGGGGGACGGGCACAAAGTTTAAAAAAAGCGAAGAAGCGACCCATCCCCTTCCCCCCCCCCCCCCTCCCTCCCTCCCTTGCTACCCCACAGGGCCTCTCGTGTCTCGGGCACTGTATTGGAGTGAAGGGATGCTGGCTTTATGGCTTTTCGGACTGCTCCCCGCCTATTCTATTTGACACAAGTTTTATTTACTGAAAGGGTTCAGCAGAGAGCCAATGGTGGCCAATGGTCACTTCTCTCCCGGTTCTTTGTCTCGGGTGTTTTTTCCCCCCCCAGGTTTCCGGGCGCGACAAAACAAACGCCTTATCTTTTTTTCCCCCCCAGGCGCGTTCCCCATCTCCGATAGGAGGGTGCCCGCCACCCTCCCCCTTCCCTAACCCGGTTTGGCGAGCACATAAATAGCGGCCGAATGTGGAGTGGGGTGTCGCCTGTTCAGGATAGTTGGTGGAGTGCTTAGAAAAAAGAAGCAGTGTCGCGCATACACACACCCACGATGCCAAACAAAACTCAAGCGGAATAAAATGGTGTGTGTGTGTGTGTGGGTGAATCTGGTGAAACGGTGGATTTGAAAATTTGCTTTTCAAAAAACATGAAGAGAATAGGTCGGGGGGTGGGAGGGGGGGGGGTGTGTCAAGCCTCGCTGCCCTTTGTTTCCCTGTTGATTCGCTCTTGTTCGTGGATTCGGTTGTTGCCGCCCCCTTGGGGTGTGGGGCAGGCTTGAACCGGGCCGTTGCCGATGGCACGAACTGGTGCGATAGCCCTGGGAAATGCTGGGGAACACATGCACCCTGAGCTGTATGCGGTACCATATCTAACTGTGGTGGTGGGGGGGAACCCATACTGTGAAAGAACCCGAACTGAACACCATGAGAGAATCTGCGACTGTGTCGCAGAGCAGTCATCGAACACAATGGGGGGGCATCGGTTTTGCGGCAGACGTCTGCACGAGTGCTTGCGCACGGGAAAGCTGATTTTGTTCTGCTTCCAGGCCAGACGAATGGCAGGAATAATCGTTAAAAAGTAGTGGACACCGAGGAAGGTATGGAGTTAAACAAAGTACGAAGTGCCGCGTGGACTGGGGACCCACTGTGTCGGTCCTGCCTGTGAACACATCAGTTTTAGAGGAGCGCAGCGTCTGCCATGCCAGGCTGCCTCCTGGGGAACTTCTGCTTTTTGTTTTGTTTTTCCGGCATGCTTAGAGCCAAGTCTTAGAGCCAAATGGCGCCTCATCCTTGTCGCCGTGGCCCAGGGAACGCCCTCAAAGGCTCCCCGGGCCATGCTCGGGGCGGTGCCAGAAGTCCGAATGGGTTCCCGAGGGCCTCAACACTAGCTCCCTCACGGATTAGAAGTCACATCATGCTTCGTATGTGGAGATGATAATTCAAAACCTGTGACGTCATTCGCAGGTCCCTCCTGATGAGCGGGGGTGAATGAACATAATTCCGAACAGAGCTGGTCTCGCCAAATGTCCCGTTTTGGGCACGTGTGATGTGGTAACATGTTATGCCATGTGAGGTGGCAACTTCAATGCCTGAACGGATGTGTGTTGACACAAGCCAGTGTAAGATCACGCGAGCCGATGCATAACGCATGGCATGCTGTCAACAGTTATCAATAAACCATTCCCTATCTCAAGAGTTTCCCCCGAAACAAATAGTTGCGATGAACAGAAGGGGGGGAGGACGAGTTTACGTCGCACAACAGAGAGAGAAAAAAACAGAGAAAAATCCAGCCGAATCGGGCTGTCATTTGGGTCCGAGCGCTTCTTCGCCAAATGGGTGAGAGCGATATCGAGCAACCTGCCAACGTACATTTCACGCCCTTCTAATGATGTTGTGCGCCAAACACGGCCGGTTCAGGCCCTCCCCACCACCCACCCCTTTTCCATCGACATCTGCTGGACCAACGGGAGATATCCTGGCGAGCCTTCTGGCGCATTGCCGTATCGACCCCCGGTTCTCGTGAGCTGTCTTTCATATCCGTTTGCCCCCCCCTTATCCCCACTCCCCTGTTCGCCAGATATGCATTCCCCCGTCCCGCCAGCCACCACTCACCCCCCTACCCGGTTTGTGAGGTTTTTATGACGTGCGCTTGTGTGTATCGATATTTGTGTGCCACTGCATGCGGATCCTGTGCCCCACCCCCTCGGCTCTTTTTTGCACCCTTTTCGCGAGTTTCGATGGGGTGGTGGTGGTGGTGGTGGTGGTGGTCTGAAGAGAAAGGAGGGGCAAGGGCTCTCCTGCATGCGGGTTTGATAGTTTGATATATTTTGTGTCGTCGGTTGTCTCGGTGTATGTGTGTTGTGTGTGAGTGTGCTGAAAATCAGAGCTTTCTTTTGCGGAGAACGTGCCTTGGCAGATCACTGGTTTTGCACGTTTTTATATTTTTTTGCGTTTTGCGTTTTGTGGATGGGTCTTGTTTTTTTTACTTCCGATGCCTTTTATCCCCCCCCCCCTTATATTCCTTCGGGGGCGCAATTCTGTTAAGCCGCCCTCACTATTTCCTGTCTTCTGCCAAAAAGAACCAGCAGCGCATGTCACTTCCTGGTTATCTTGGTAGGTCAGGCTGCCACGGCATTGTGCCTGGTACCCGGGGGTGCGACGGGGAGGGTTGGAGTGTGTGTGTGTGGGATGTGATGTCCCATCTTTGTGTTGGGTGAGCCCTTGATGAAATGTCGCCCATTTTGTATGTGTTGAGTGACAAGCATGGCACGGCCGAAGCTTATATTTTCGGGAATGTGCTGGAATCAGTGTTGGTTTTCCTTTCTCATCCGTACCCTTTGGATGACCGAGTCATGTCGGCGCCAAAGGAAAGGCTAATTGCCATATCACTGCCTGATGATTACATTTCAGGCTGTTGAGGGCTGAGTCAACAGAAAGACTGACCGGCACTCTGCCACGGGATGAAGTGAATTATCCAGCCCCCATCCTTGGGGGGGTTGGGACGCACACACCCATCCTGGCGAGAACTGCAAGAATGCAAAACAGAAATCAGAAAATAATGAGAAATAACAGTCACACATCCGGCAAAGAGTGGGCTGCAGACACCAGCAAACAACACATGGTGTCCTGCCGCCGTCACTTTGTGGCACCTCCTCTGGCATGTCGGCATTGCAGTCAACAGAGATCCTCGTCAGGAGGAGGGGGTGTCGCTGCGAGGAACGGATCTATGGAGGAAGCTCGCTCTCACAGCCCGTGATTGCCGAATCCAACAGAGAGAGAACGCGAGAACGAGAGAGAGAGATGTGGCGGGACTATCGTCAAATTGTTGCGACGGGTCGGGCCTTTTCGGATGGTCGAGCTCTCGTGATTTTGTCGAAACCAAACAAAAAATGGATGCCCGGTATTCCTGGCTGCGTCGCCCCACCCCACACCTCTCCACCCCACCCCAGGTGTCGGCTTTTGCTTCTAACACATTTTGCTCTTGTTCGCCTGTTTGCCTGTCACATCCACACCTACACCTGCGCAGGCTGGGGGTGTGTGGCTCACCACCTCGAAATTGCCGCGATGTTCAGTAATCCGAACAAAGCCCCGGCGGTGCTGACGAGCGATGTCATCAACGAGGCACAGTCGCTGTTCCAAATGAAGTCTCTGAAGAAGGAAGGGTGTGAACCCCTCATCTCGCAGAACGACCTGCTGTTCATCCTGAGGGGGATCGGGATGAATCCAACGCAGTCGGATTTGGAGGAAGTTGTCTCGCATATGAGTGTGTACGACCCTGACGAGAAGAAGGACGATAAGAAGAAGAAGAAGCAGAGGGAGGAAGAGGAGAAGAAGAAGAAGAAGGATGATGAGGATGAGAAGGCGAAGGCGCATGTCTTGCCGGAGGATGTTCCGAAGTATGCCTGGCTCACCCTCATCGAGGCGGTGGAGATGGGGTATAAGAACAGCCGCCGGTGTGAGGATGAGCTTATTGCCTGCCTCAAGGTGTTTGAAGCAGGGCAGCGGATTACCCTGCAGAACCTCATCAGCATCATGACCAGCATCGGCGACGACGTGCTGGCCCCGACGGAGGTGGAGGAGCTGAGGAAGCTTTTCGCAAACCCCGACAACCCCACCGACGAGACGATAGACATCGAGCACGAGGTGTTTGCAAAGACAATACAGGAGGGCCGCCGCCCACCCCCACCGCCACCACCCGAAGATGCAGCACCACCACCCGACGACGGGTCGCGGAAGCCCTCAGCAGCTTAGGGGATGGCCAGTTGTGTGTGTCGTGTGGTGATGTGTTGCCCATATGCGGTAGCCATCCGTAAGGTAAGTTATCTCTGTCCCCCTGTCTTGCTCTGTGCAGAATCACCAGGTTCAGTGGTGGTGTGTATGGCACCTTGTGCTGTAGTGTGGTATAGAAGGGCATGTGTGCTCCTCCTCTGTTTGAGAGGGGAGGGGTGATGGCGCTGAACTGTTCCCAGTTTGACGGCGTTTTGCTACACATGCCCCCAACAATGTGTTGGGGGAGGCCCACACATCTACATTCCATCAGGACAATGCCCCTTCGGGGAGCTCACTTACACTAGGGAAGAATCCATTAATGTGTGGGTGTGGCGCGATACGCAAGCAAATCAGCCCTTGCCTCCTCGGGGCTCCGGGAGGGCCAATTAATGCGTATCGGCAATTGGATGAAGGACACCAACTAACCCCTCTCCCCCTTCAATCCCCCCCCCCTGCAAACGAGCTTCTCCTCGGCAGCTGCGCCTTGCTTCATCTCTACATCAAACACTCCCCTCGCCTGCCTGCCTGCCGCTCCCTCCACATCCACCTGTCACAGGCACTCCTACACTAGCCCCCTCCCCGCCACTCCCCAGGGCGCTTTGTCTTGCACCCCCCCTGGGCCTGGGACAGGGTGTATCGGGCAAAGGGGCAGCCCGGCATCGCCCAGCATGGAGTGCGAGGGCAGCGAGTCTGAGATGCCGCCGCAGCAGCATTGCGCGGAGAGCGCCCCGCCACCCGCTGCGGAGGACGGGGGTGGTGTGGCGCTTGCCGGGTCGGACGGGTTTCTCCTCATCGATTCGGTCCCTCAGGTGGCGGTTTCGGATGACGGTTTCAAATTCCCCACACATATTGCCGTGAAGGCTGCGCAGCTCTGCACACAGAAGGTGGCTGATGGGATTGTCCTCTGCCTTACCCAGGCATCCACGTCGAAGCTTGTCACCGGTGTGGCGCAATGCGCCGCCCTCTCCTCCACTGTGCACGCCCAGGCGACAGGGCGGTTGCTGCTGTGCATCCCCGTCATAGGCCCCGCCTGCGCAGAGCAGCTATTCAGCGGCTTGGGCACCGCAGAGCTGGAAAGCATCTCCAAATCAACCCTTGTCGCCACCGTGGGCACCATCGGGGTGCGGGGGCAGGTTCTGGGAATCGCATCACACCTGCTGGCGCAGCAGGCTGGCGACCTGATCTGGATGGTGTCCGGCAAGGGGGGCACTGCCACAGAGCTCCTCAGGCTCTCAGCATCGCGTGTGGTGCGCGCTGCAGGCTGCCTCGGTGGAGGTGCAGCGGGCACCGCCGTGGGCACCCTGGTGATGCCCGGGGTGGGGACGTGTGTTGGGACCTTCGTCGGGTCGCTCATCGGCGGGGTGCTCGTTGACGACATGACCCGACAGGATGGAGCCGATACGCCGCCGCAGCAGCGCGGCACAGTCGCGCTGCTGGCGGACATCGGGATGCAGGGTGTGCTGGGCATCACCGGCGCCTGCTTCACCTTCGCAGCCCACAGCGTCGCGGCAGTGGGGGGGCGGGCGGCGGGCACAGCCGTTGCTGCCGTGCTGCACCCTGCGGTGTGTGGGGGTGCCGGCACCGCTGGATCCATGGCAGGTGCTGTGCTGGTGAATTGCCTGATAGATCCCGCAGATGCAGAGGCTGCTCCTGGTCAGGATGGCTTCATCGATGTCGTCGTTACGGAGGACGACGGCAAGGGTGGGACGACACAGCGCACCATCTCCGTCAAGTACCACGAACTGGATGACGCCGCATTGCAGGAGATCCTTGCATCGCAGAAAGCCGCACATGCTGGGGAGGGTCTCGCCCAGACCACCCAGAGCGGAGGGACTGGCTGCGGTGCCACAGCAGAGTGCGGTGGGTACGGCAGCAGCAGCGACGACGGCTTCCTTCTCGTCGACATGGATAGTGAGGATTCTGACTGAAGGGGTGGTTTGCTTCAACCGCAGGGGGTGGGGGTGGGGGGGTGCAGACGGGTTTCTTGCCTGGGAGGGGGGTGGGTGGGGTGTGTGTGTTGCGCACGAAGCACGTCGTGCGGCGGGTGGCTGTCCCGAGGTATCTAGCCCTTTGGTGGTGCTGCGGCGGGCGGGGTGGTGAAGGTGGGGGAGACGTCTTGCGACGTCTCAAGCTCCCTCTCGGCGAGAGGAGGACATGCCCTGTGCGTTTGTCAGGCCTGGTGGCTGCGGGGTGGGGTCTGCTTTGACCTGCCTGTGTCCGTCCGGCTGGCTTTCTGTTTGTTCTGATATTCTTGGTGTTTATTTGCAAATGCCCTTCTCGGCCATTTGGTGCATGTTCCCACCGTCGCCTGCCGTCACTGTGTGTTGTTACACGGTGCACTTCAGCCGGTCGGGCGGAGTCTTCCGGGGGACGCAACGAATTCGGCTTGCCCCACCTCCGGGTGTAAGGTAACTTAACGGTCCTTTTATTCTTGTTTGTTCTTATATACGAGACAAGTTGCTGGGTTTTTTGTCACGGTAGCAAAGAAATGTGTGGGTAGTGCTGTGTGGTGCTGTCGTGGTGCCGGGCCTCCTTTTTATCCGGAATGTACCTCCTGCCGAGTGGACCGCATGGGTCGTGCACTCCACTCATCAGGCCAGCACAGTGCGGTTCGACACCACACCAGACAATATCCCGAATGCTGACCAGATCCCCGTTTCTCGTCTTCCCCAACTCCCCAACTGTGTGATATCTACGTTTCCCCCCCTCGCCCCCATTCTTTCCGCATTCGTTCTTATCGTTTGGTATATTTCGCGAAAAGAAATCGCCCGTGTCATCGATTAAAGCCTTGCCCCCTCCATCCCCTCGCCCAATTCGTTGCCTGGCCAGGCCTTGCTGCTCGCTCTGACCTGTGAAATACAAGCTTCCACCAGCAGCAAAGAACTCTATCCAATCTGGCCTGCGTCTGGCTTCTGCAGGGGTTGGGAAGTGAGGTTCGTCGGAATCCACCCGGTGCACACACGTAAACCAGCACCGATCGTGCCACTGGACACACCATGTGTCGAAGCGGTTGCCATACACAAGGCCTGTTTGGGTGATTCGCGTGGTGGCAGTAGTGCACCACGTTGCCAAAAATTGAAAAAAACAAGATGGCGGTGTGCGTTCCCGGTGGGACCCACCGATGCACCTCTGGATATGTGGGGGCAATGCCCGGCCTTCAGCTAAACCTGATTCAGAGCAGCCCACCCCACCCCACCCCACCCCACCCCACCACAAACTTGTTTGAGCACCGTAGGTGCGTAGGGGGGAGTCGTGAGGTCGAGGAAGGACGGGCGATCTGACCTGTCGTGTTTTTCTTTTTACTACCACTTGCAAAACGCAAGGTTGGAAGGGGGGCTGAGGGGAAACACCGCACAACTCACAGCAGGATTTGTGTCTCTTTGTTCCCCGCTCCAGCCCCTCCGCACGCGAACTGATACTACAGCAGAACTGGATGAACTGACCTCCCCCTCCCCCTATCTCCTTTGTATCCTCTGACCGAGCAAGACTCCCCCCCACCCCACCCCACCCCACCCCACCCCTCCGCCGCGCCTCCTGCAGACTTGAGTGAAGCGAGATGTTGCCTCTGCACCCCCCCCCCCTTGCCTTCTTTTACCTTCCTGCTTCCTTTTTACCTTTTACCTTTGCCACACCCCCCCCCCTTTTTCAAGCAAACCGGTCTGCGGGGCAAGAGCCCTCAGGGAATCAGCGACCCTGCCATGCACAGCTGGAGGTAGTGACGTCCTGATTTTTGAGCAGTTTTGAACATGGTCGAGAACAGCAGTTGTCTTTGTACTTACCTATCACCCCCCCCCCCCCCCCTTGCCTTTCGTGCACCACCCCCCCCGCACACCGCATCATACAACCACAGCATACACTAACCGCCACCCCCCCTCCCAGCCGTTGTGCGACTGGGCGGGCATATCCCCCTCCCCTTCCCTCCCTCCCCCCTCTTGCCTGCCAGCCACGAAGGAAGCGAGTTTGGATATGTCGGCCACAGAAGAGGCAGAGAACCATGAGGGTGACGTGATGGTTGAGGGGAGCGAGTTTCTCCTTCTGGGCCCTGTGCCAAATGTCACGACCACCGGTTACGGTTTCCAGCTGTGCACCCGGGTCGCGATGATGGTGACGCAGATGTATGTGCAGCGTGCGAGCCAGACCCTGATGATGTGCCTGAGCCAGGCATCCACCTCCAAAATCCTCAACGGGGTGGCGCAGTGCGCAGTGCTCTCCTCCACGGTGCAGGCTCAGGCGACGGAGAAGATCCTAATCCGCATCCCCGTCGTCGGACCGACATGCGCGAAACACCTCTTCAGCGGCGCGGGCAACGCAGAGCTGGAGAGCATCTCCACATCAACCCTTGCCAACACCGTGGGCACCATCGGTGTGCGGGGTCAGGTGCTCGTCATCATCTCGCAGCTGCTGGCGCAGGAGGCGAGCGACTTTGTCTGGATGGTGGCGAAGGGCGAAGGCAGCATCGTCGGATTCCTCAAGCTCACCGCATCCCACGCGAGCCGTGCCGCTGGCACCTTCACCGGTGGCGCGGCGGGCACCGCCGTGGGCACCATGGTGATGCCCGGGGTGGGGACAGGGCTGGGGTCCTGCGCAGGGTCCTTCATGGGTGGTGCTCTGGTGGACTACGTCATCTCGCATCTGGGGCAGCCGAATCAGACGGAGCAGCAGGGCTTTGTGGAGCTGCTCATCTCGACCACGCAGACCGGTGAGGGGCAGGCGCAGACGCTCCGGGTGGAGTGCCACAACCTCGAGGAGAGTGTTGTGCAGGATGTGATGCGTGGGCAGGATGCCTGCTCGGGGTCCCTCAAGGATGGCTCGCATGACACCGACAGCGAGACGGAGGAGGATGCTGGTTTCCTCATCGTCGATCATGATGACACGTCTACGGAGGCTGACCATGACGATGGGAATGACCTCGGCGATGAAGATCTCGAGATTGAAGAGCGCATGGTGATCTGATCATTCCGCACGCTGGGGGGTGGGGGGAGGGGGGGTGGGGAGAAGACGATTTTATGTTCTGTTTTGCACTTTGTGGGTGTTGGGTCGCAGAAGAAGGGGATGCCCCGCCCCCTCGCACCCCCCACTGTTCTGTTTTGGGCATCGATGGCTGCAAAATGTGTCCGACGAAGAAACCATCTCACCACTGCCATGTGCCAAGTCCCCAACCCAACCACCCTCAGGTGGTGATGGTGGTTCCAGGTTTCTCGTTTCGAACGAGCACTTTTGCTGACTGCCTTAATGTGCCCACATCAGACGGTTCTTCATGCGTTGCCGTCAACGGGAATGCGTGTATTGAATACCTGGCAATGTGCTGGGGACGTCATTCGTGAAGAGAACGCTATGTGGGTAAGTCGGGTTGGATCTGTGTGCGTGCGATCCTTCCGTCAGGAAAGTATACCGCGGTTTTTTTGAAGGTCACCCAACTCGAAGGAAACTGGCAGGAACCGATCATCTGCGTGTGGATCCGTTTGCGAAACCCTTGCCCTCTCGTCAGGCGCGGTTATGCGTTCGAAGAACGCCAACCACTCTGCTGCCCCCTCCCCCTCCCCCCTGTGATTTAGTCGGTATTCTCGGTTTCTGAATTCCAACCCCCTCCCCCCCTCAGCCTTGGGTGTCGAACCCTCACGCACCCCGCCCAAATGGCACTTTGCTCGTCAAACAACTCAACCTCACCACCCGTGTGGCCCCTCCCTCCCGGCGCCACTCCACCGGTGCGGGGATGGGCTCACAAAACAAAGCTCACAAGAAGTAAAAAAAAGTACCACAGCAGCAGCAGCAGATCATCAAACCACAATACCTGGGGCGGGGTTGCTGGCCACGCTAGAAACTGGCGTCAGTACCGAACATAGAAACTGAGACGGGATGGGGGGGGTTTTTTTTCTCTTGCTGATTGGTTTTTTTCTGAGACCTGATATTTTTTTGCGTGTCCCAAGAGGGGCGGGGGAGAGGTGGGTGTGGGTGTGGGAGTGTGTGGCAAAAAAAAAATGCCTGTTGCAGTTCATGGCAACTGCGCATTCACACAACGGTTTTGATGTGAAGCCCGATGGACAGGCGCCTGCAGGTGATCCGAGGGCATAGAAATCAAACGATACCGCGATGACAGAGTGAGATGGCATCACGTCGCCGTCAAGATCACGCTGTCGCCTCACTCCCTCCTTGTCTGAAGTGCTTTGAGCCCCTTTTTGGGCTCAACCAGCGCAGATGCCGCCTTGATGGCGCCATCCCCTTCCTCCCGGGTATCACGCACACATCTGTCTCGTCGGGGTGGGGGTGGGGTAAGGGGGAGCTCTTTTTCCCCCTCATTCGGGTCTGCGATCTTGCAGTTTCCAGGGGAGAAGTCCCCACCGAACCGCAGAGATTGCTAGCCTCTTGTGCGGGCCGGCTCTTCCTCCGACCCCCCCCCCCCCCCACCCCCACCCCCCTGTCTATTTATTCTCCGGTTCTGTTACTCTCACCTTCTGTGTTGTCTGACGTATATGTTACACACTCACAAATCACACCCCAAGCTGCCCCCCTCGGCATCCCCAAAGCGTGAGTCTTTGCAGGAGAGGGGGGAGGGGTGGGATGCAAGAAAAAAGCTAAGGAAAAAAAGGAGGAACATGTGTGGATGATGTGGTGTTGAGGGGGGGGGGAGAGGATGTTGCTGTGAAAATGATTCATTTAAAAAGGATCGTTCAAAATCGGCGAACGGACATCTGCCCTGCCCTATCCCCTATCCCCCCCCCCCCCCCCGACCCCTCCCATCCCAGGCATGTCGCTAAGCGTCGACCGTCGACCCAGTGATTTTTGGTTTCCCCCCCCATAAAAAAGCGTCGACCCAGCGTCAACCCAGTGGAACTGGGTTGACGCTTGGTCGAGGCTTGGAGCGTCGACCCAGTGGAACTGAGTTGCCATTCAAGCCTGGACCAAGCGTCAACCCATTTATTACGCTGGGTCGATGCTTACCTAGCGTTGACCCGATTACACTGGGTCGACGCTCACCAAGCGTCGACCAAGCGTCAACCCACTTTCACTGGGTCGACGTCGAAGAGAGTATGGTTATGCAGGAACAGATGCTCACTACCGTGGCCTCCGGCGGCTGGGGGGCTCCGCCCCCCAGACCCCCCTGTGGTGCATGTCTCGTACTCAAGTCACTCGATTACCACCAGGTCAGGGAATCCAACCACTCCAGTAGCCTCAGGGGGACGCAGCCAACTCACACAGAACCTGTACGCCCACAATGAACAGATGTTCACTACCGTGGCCTCCGGCGGCTGGGGGGCTCTGCCCCCAGACCCCCCATCTCGCGCGCCCGTCTAGTAACCAAGTCCTTGCGCTTCAACGGCCGTGGCACATCAGGGGGTAGCGTCGAAAGCATGGTCCCGAAAGCCATTATTTGGGTTTCCTCCACCCGAGGATGGCGCGAGCGGGAGAGGAACCACGGAAGGAACCCAGCGCCTCACACCGTGCCCACCTAGTGGTCCACCGACGGGAAAATTAGGCAACAACACGAGCGCGCGCGAAGCGCGCGCGAGAAAAATTGCCCCCTAGTGTTTTCCCCCCTGATTCCCCCCCCCAAAACAGGAGCGTCAACCCACCAAATCTCCAAAATCGAAAAGTTAGCGACAGGCCTGCTCCCATCCAGCACAGGGTCGTATATGTGTTGCAAATCAAAAAGTAGGTTTCTCTCAAAGAAGCGGAGGGTTGGGGTGCCGGCAGTTGTGTTGTGAATACACACGGAAAAACGTGCACAAACAACACGCGTTCAGTTCTTTGGAGGGGGGGAGGACGGCAACCTGTGTGTATGACCAGCCAACTCGGTTGCTACCTCACAGAAAGCGAATAAACTCCTCCTCCTCCTCCTCCCCCCCCCCATTCCTGTTTGGCTTGACAGGCCATGCATACTTGCATTTATCTTGAGAAACCCTCCACACCCTCCCCTTTTTTCGAGATCCCGTTATCAAACGGGGCTTCCAAAATCATTCGTCTCTGCCCTGCATGCAATTTTTTTGCAAGGCGCGTCATATATGCAGACATGGGGCCTCATCTGCAGCCGTCCATTTCTATCCACATGTGGATGTCACAGCGCAACAAGACGATGATTGATCAGTGGCGGGGAGGGGGGGGGGTTGATCTGTTGAAGGCCGTATGATCCAACACCACAAGTGATTCCCGTTCCATCCTGTCCCCACCCCCTCCTTGTCTCCCCTTCTCTATTCCACCCCCCTGCACCACCCCCCCCTCCCCCCTTATCTGTCCTTCTATTCTAGCAAAAAAAACACCCCGACACAAAAAACAGAACAAAGAACCGAGATACCGGGACCTGGCCCGCGCCCACGCGGCAGATTTTCTCTTGTCGAACCCAAGAGAGGGTGGCATGCCGCATGTGTGCCGAGTTGAAGTACATGGGAACGCTGGGCTGCCCCCACCCCGCCCTCCCCCCCACCTTTTTTCTGCCGTGGCCCGAGGCAGGGTTTGCCGAGCGTCGTCACCACTGCCTCCCCCGCTGCTGCAGGGATGGGGACTCCGTCCCCTTCGTTCGGTTCGCCTGTGGGCGATGCGGGCGCATCGCAGAGGCTGGTCCCCACGAAGGCACAGATCCAGAGGTCGAAGCTGCCGCCCAAGGTGCGGTCTGCCCCGGTCAACTTTGTGAACAGCAGCCAGGGGGTCCGCTTCTGTGTGATATGCAACAGGATCACGTCGAAGGACACGCAGGTGCCTCGCGTGTGCATCATCAACGAGACGTCGCTGTCTGTGCTGTATGTGCACGGCAATGCGGAGGTCGTTAAGGTTTACTGCCCTGTCACGGACATAATCCAGGCATTTACATGCACAAGTGGCACGCGTGTTCTCCTGAAGATCCGAAACCAGCAAGACCTCCTGTTGCACTACAAGAGGGACGAGCGGAACGAAGCGGCGGAGCCCCCCCAGCGCTTCGAAGAGTTGCTAAATGTCTTGACGAAGGTGCGTGAGGCGAACGGGGCCCCGGATCTGCCTGTCGAAACTCTGAAGAGCGTTGCCGAGGTGTCCTCGAGGTCGACGAAGGAGGACCGCAAAAAGTATGCCAAACTGCCGGCCTGCGGGGAAAGCCAACCCCCGACAAAACCTGTGCCGAGTTTCTGGGGCGTCGGTGAGGGGGTCTCCTTCCTTTTTGATCTGTGTTCCAATCAAGCCTTTTTCACCCCCCCCCCCCCCCACTGGGTGTATTACCGAAAGATGGGGGGATATCAGCTGCACCGTCCCACCCTCACCACCTACCCCGCAGGAAGAAGGGTGCCATGCCGCTGCCGGCTGTCTTCAATGCGGAGAGCGAGAAGGCAAAATCGGAGGCCGAGGCCAACAACCAGCTGCCAAACTCAACCGGGCGGGGCAGCATGGCGCTGTCGCGCGGCAGCATGGCCCTCTCCCCCCTGACGGGACAGGGTCCGGGTTTCGGGGACACGTCGCCCTTCAACAAACCCCCACCCCCGCCGGGGGCACCCCCGGGCCGCACGTCGTCGCAGAGCCTGCGGGGCAGCCCCTTGGAGGAGTCTGTGGCGTCTGTGCCTGTCTCCCCGCAGAGCCCGCTGCGCGCTCAGTCGCTGAAGGAGAGCGACGCAGCGCAGGTGCTGCAGATGCAGATCGAGCAGCTGCAGGCACAGCGGGAGCTGGCAGAGACGCAGCTGGAGGCGCGGAGGCGGGAGCTGGACACCGTGACAGACCTCGCAAGGCAGTGGCAGGAGCAGCACCTGCAGCAGCAGCAGACTGCGAATGACCACCAGGCGCAGTTTAACGAATATCTCAAGACCTCAAAGCAGCAGTATCAAGAATATGTGCAAGCTCTGTATCAGCAAAACCGGCAGGCGAGCCAGCAGCGCATCGACCATCAGGAGATGTGCAACGAGCAGAACCAGAAGGTGTGGCAGCAGCTCATGGCGCAGATGATGCCCGAAGAGGACGAGGGGTCTGCAGATGAGAGCAGCAGCAGCAGCGGCGGCGCGCCGCGGTATTCCCTGGGGCCTGACCCGCGGGGCTCCAGCACAGCGCCGCCCCGCACGGCGAAGCGTATCGCCGTGAAGGTGCAGGACAGCAGCGGGTCGTATTCCTTTCCTGTGGTGGAGGCCTTCTGGCACAGCCTCAACGAGCAGGTGGAGACCATCGCAGGGTTCAGCGATCACCCGCTCTGCTCCGTTGCGAAGGGGGATGACTATCCCATGCTGGTGAGCGAGTCGTATTTCACATACTTTGCGTCGTCCTGGGCTCAGAAGGAGCCGCACTGTGTGAGCGTGTGGGAGGATGGCCTGTGGCATTTCGTCGACTCCGAGCGCTTCTGGCTGACGCGGAAGCCCAACTCGCCAGGGCAGGTCCGCCGCACCAGCCGCTCCCCGCCGGGGGGGCTGATGCGAGCCCCGCCAGGGCCCCTCAACAGCCTGAGGCACCCGCCACAGCGCGCCGCGCAGGGCCTGGGCCTGCAGGCAGGGGTGCATGGGGTGCCCTCCCCAGGGGTGCGTGTGGCTGCGGTGCCTAGCCCACACAGCCCCCACAGCCCCACCACCCCCCACGGCCTCGGGGTGGGGGAGCTGCCCCCGCCTCTGGAATATGTCCCCAGCCCCGCCAGGCAAGCGGGTGTGTCTGGTGGCGGCGGTGGCCTGGATCGCCATGCTTATTAGCTTGGTGCCGTGCCGTCTGTGCTATCTTTATGGTGTGGTGCTGTGATTGTCGCTTCTTTCCCAGAAAAAAAACAGCCCTTGCTTCTGTCCCGTGTCCTATGTATCAGCTTTGTTGGTTGCGAGGTCAGCATCGCTGTGGCGGCCGACGATGCGGTGGGGGGAGGGTGGGGCATGTCAACCCCAAAAAGAAAAGGTCATTTGGCTCTTCCTGATGATATCTCGCTTATCTCGTTCTATTCTCAACAAGACATCGATGTGGAATACACATCATCGTGCAGGGTTGTAGCCCGTTGGCAATCCATCCGATTTCCCTGAAATCTCGGATGGAATACAGCTGCACCCTCCTCTGTATGTGTAAAAACCGATAGAAAGGCAGGACTCGCAGTGGAGTTGTGCCGCGATGTGTCAGAAACACCTCTCCCCCACAACCCCCCCTCCCCCACCCCCGTTCTCAGAACCTCCGGTGTGGCTTTCTTAGCCACCTTCTCGATGTCTCATTGCACCAAACCTCACCACGCCACACACACACACAAAGGGGCTGGGCGTGGGTGGGCCAAATGGAAGATGACGCATCTCTTGCGCATCGCAGCGAAGAGCCCCCTGAGGAGCGGCGCCTGGGTGATATGAACATCACCATCGGTTTTAAGGCGCTCTCCCTGAAGCAGATGATGGTGACGTCCTTTGAGGGGCTGGGCAGCCAGGCGGAGCTGGAGTACCTCTATCTGCAGAGGAATCGGCTGAAGAACTTCCAGTTTTTGGGGTGCCAGTCGAATCTGAGGGAGCTGCATGTCCAGCACAACCAGATCCGCACCTTCGCGGGGCTGGTGAAGCAGCCGAAGTGCGAATTTGTCGGGGTGGCGGGGAACCCCATCGCGCGGCGCTGCCAGCACTACCGAATCATGCTGCTGCTGGTGATCGGGCAGAGCCTGAAGAAGATCGACGACATCCCTGTCACCTACGCTGAGAGATGCATCGCCCGCCAGCTCCCCGACATCGCAGCCTACGCTGTGTCCTGCGGGTGGGTCCTGGATCTCAAGAAACGCACCTACAACGACTACGCCGCCCTTGCAGATGAGAGCAAACGGGAGGCTGGCCTCGCCTCCAACCAACCACCCATCCCTCCCCCGACACCGCGTCGCGGTGCCGGGGGTGTCGGAGCTGCATCACGCGGAGGGTCGTACTCGGTCCGCACGACGCCCCTGATGCAGCCCGCCTCCTCCATCCCCCGGTCGCACAGGGGTGGGGCTGTGATGGACGACCTCCCGCCGCCGCCTTCTTCGCGCCTCAACACCCCATCGCCCGCCGTGCTGCAGGGGCATGAAACGACACCCTCTCCATCCCCGAGGCGACCGATGTCTGCCAGAGATGCTGGGGGCCGCGACGCGGTGCAGATCCACAGCAACCCTGTTGTGACACACACCGACCACGCCGCCCTGCTGGGGAGTGAGGGGGGTGGTGGAGGCGGTGGTGGCGGCACCCCAGCCCTGCCCTTCTCAAGCCTTCTCCAACAGGAGGAGAGCGAGTCCCGCCTCCAGCAGCAGCTGCACACCGCACAGCAGACGGCAGGGGCGAGCGTGCAGCAGCTCCGCCTCCAGTTGCAGGAGGCAAAGGCGGAGCTGATGAAGGAGAAGCTGCGCAACAGGCATCTGATGGGGGGCGGGAGTGTGGATGGCGGTGGCGTTGGCGTTGCCGTGCCGGAGTCGCCTCTGCCGTGGGGGCAGCGTGATGAGGATGCGTCAACGGGGTTTATCCGGATGGAGGAGCTCGTGGAGGTGAGTGAGATATCCTTCGGGCAGGGGCTGCGGGTTGACTCCACGATAGAGAAAATCTCCCATGTCGCGTCTGCGTTTGTCACGCTCGACACGACTCATGTCTCTTTCGCGCATTTCTTCAACAGAACCCGCCTCTGTGAGGTTTCGTATTCAGCGATCCACGAGCTGAAGTTGGATCTCCCAAACCGGATAATCTTCTTCCGCTGCCGCCCGGACTCCCCCCCGAAGCGAGCTTCGCCCACCCCGCAGAGCCACGAAGAGATGGTGGAGATCTCCGTGGACAGCAAGGCGAAGCTCATCCCACTCTATAAGTCCATACACTTCCGCCTCGGCCGGACCCCAGATGCCAACACCATTGCTCTGATGGAGGATGGTGTCGAGCGGAAACCTGCGCCACAGCCGCAGAACACACAGGGTTCGGTCACCGTGGAACCCCCTCCGGCAGAGGAGGAGGAAGGTTCCAAGCCCTTCACCCTCGGGGCTGGTGAGGAGTCGAAGCGGGTGAAACGGGTGGTGTCGGCGAAGCCGGCTTACACAACGGGGAGGAGTGTCGCAAAGCGCGGTGCTGCCGGTGGAGAGGAGGCTGGTGGTGCCGGTGGTGTGGCGGGGGGTGGTGGAGAAGAGGAGGAGGCAGGGGGGCCGGCGGCCGACCCGGCGGGGACCTTTCAGAGCGCCGTGATGGCTGCGGTGAAGCGGTTCGACTCTTCGCAGGATGAGGAGCTGCCGAAGCTGGGGGCGAGCCGGGGTGGGGGTGCAGAGCCCGTCTCGCGCACCCCGAGTGGGAGTGTGTCGGGCCCGGGTCGCTCAGCGAAGGCCCCGTTGGCGTCGCCCCCGCCGCCGCCTGCCCCCGCGGCGCCCGCCACGCCTGCCACGCCTGCGTCTCCTGGGGCAGGGGCGGGGCTCGGTGGGACTGCGGCGTCCAGCGGCAGCGCCGTGCGCGCTGTGCCCCCGCTTGCTCCCGAAGCGGCGGGGTGGCCCCAGACGCCCCTCACGCCTAAGGTGGCTGCCACGCCTGCTGGGCCCCCGTTAGAGCTTCCCGGGGATGAGGAGGAGGAGGAGGGGGCGGTGGATGGTGGTGGTGGTGGTGATGGTGGTGGCGGCGGCCAAGTGCCTGCGGCAGAGCCGAGCGACGAAGAGTCGATAGGTATGAAAGAGGCTATTAGAGGGAGGTGGGTGGGGGGGGGTCTCCAATGTTGAATGGTTCGCGATGCATGTACCGAAGGCACACATTCCACCTACCCCGCCCTGCACAGACAGCGATGAGGAGTATGAGCGAAAGCTTGCGATGCTCCGAGCGGGGATTGCGCAGTCGGCGCCCGCAGATTATTGACACTCCCACTAGCCGCCTGTATCGATGCTATTGTGATCTAGAGTCCGTTGCAAATGTGGGAAGGTGGTCGGTTGGCTCGCCCCCCCTCCCGTCTGGCTTGTCTGTTTTGTCTGTCCGCCTGCTGAGGTGCGCATGGAATATTACACACCACCCACCCCACACAGACCTCGGTCCGTAAATCAAAAAATGGTGAGGAAGTACCGTGAGTTCGGCAAGGTGTACAAGAACCCTCGCCGTCCGTTCGAGAAGGAGCGTCTGGACAAGGAGCTGAAGCTTGTGGGTGACTATGGTCTGCGCTGCAAGCGTGAGGTCTGGCGCATCGCCCTGACGCTGGCGAAGATGCGCAAGTGTGCGCGTACCCTGCTGACGCTGGACGTTGACTCCCAGCGCCGCGTGCTGGAGGGTGGTGCCCTGCTGCGCCGCTGCCTGCGTTACGGCCTGCTGGACTCCGAGCACATGAAGCTCGACTACGTGCTTGGTCTGACCCTGCAGGACTTCCTGGAGCGCCGTCTCCAGACTCTCGTGTACAAGCACGGTCTGGCCAAGTCTATCCACCACGCGCGTGTGATGATCCGCCAGCGCCACATCTGCGTGGGCAAGCAGATGGTGACGGTGCCCTCGTTCTGGGTGCGTACCGACTCCGAGAAGCACATCGACCTGGCCCCTACGTCTGCCCTGGGCTCTGGTGGTCCGGGCCGCGTGAAGCGCTCGAAGAAGAAGGCTGGCGGCAAGCAGGCCGATGACGAAGACGAGGAGTAGACAGTCTGTGTGCAAATCGTGTGTGGTGCTCCGTAGGCACCTGTCAAAAAAAATGCAACGGAAAAAAGCTGTCAACGACCGATATTAGCGAAAACATCAAGAAGAAAAGAAAAATGTAAGCAGCCGTGCCGGGCGGGGCTGCGACTCCCAGTGGCCTCGGCGCGACTAGCCTCGTACTCCCTGCAGCGTCTGGCCATTCTCGAAGGAACGGTAGATCTTGTTTTTTTGCATTGTGCCCATCACCGCTACCCTGCTCGCGACACCACCCCACCCTGCAGGACACAATGCCGGTCGGGAAGGCCACGAAAGGGGTGACCGTGTCGTTGTCGGCACGTTCTTCTGGCAACTTGCGAAAACAACCAAGTGGTACTGTAACAGCAACAACACCCCCTGCTGTTGCACGCATTGCTTCATCAAACAACTTGCGCACCAAGAGCGGGCCCTTAGTGGCCCAGACAGGGCCCACGGTTCATGTCACGAATGAATCACCATACCACGTGAAAGATATCGGCAAGAAGAAGGCATCTAAGAAGGGGAAGACGAAGAGTCTGCATATCGATGCACTGCAGGGAGTCCGTGGCCGCAAGAAGTCCATCGCACCTGACCTGAGCATGGATGACGCAGAGGAGCGTGGCAGGGAATGGCTGGATTCACTCGAGGCCGCCGATCTTCCAGAGCTGGGGGTATGTATTTGCAGTAACTCGCATCGCTGCCATTCAGTGCTTTCAGACACACAGCACGCCCTGCCCGATGCCCACGCCCACCCCGTGATACCCCCGAGCAGGGTTTGCCCGGCACATCTCTCTTGCTCGCCCTCCCAACACCCCCACCACCACGCCTGTGTGCACAGCTAATATCGAACCCACGGCTCGAGAAGTATCTTCAGGAAAACTTCGACGACGAAGAATCCTGCTGCTGAGGCCCTGCCTCCTGCACAGCCCACACACACCCCGCCAGCGGCCCTCTGGCAAATGGGCCCGGTGGCACCCCTGGCCCGCAACGAGTGGTGAAGGGGAGAGAGGTCGGCTCTCTGCATCTTGCATATTCTTGTCTGCTTTACTACCACTCCTGGCCTCCCTCGGTACACACAGTCCGCCCTCGGGTAGTTTGGTCTTTCGTGACATGCCCTCACCATGCCCCCCAATCTCACAGAAAAGTAATCATTCCCCTTCACAGCTTCGGTGCGTAATGTGCTTTTCCAAGCACATCTTCCATGCGTCCTCTATCCCACCTCCCGAAGCTGTGCTGTGTTCAGAACCTCTCGAATTGCCAATTTGTACATCTCGGATTTTCCGTTTCGCGCCCTGAGGGGCTGCAGTGGGTGGCCCCACTAGTGCATGCCTGCTTGCCCTTGGCATAGAGGCGGGATTGTGAGGGGTGAGGATGGAGCGCGTTGCCCCCGCCCCCCGCTCCCCCCTCCGCACGATGCTCCAAATGGTGTCCATTTTTCAGTTCCTCACCATCCTGCGATCTACACTCCCCACCCACACACCGCACCCCACCACATCATTCTTGTGCTCCCTTCAATTTCGATTTCACTACCCCCCCCCACCCACACACGGCACCCCACCACCGCTCGCAGAACCACCCACTCCCCCCCTCCCCTCCCCCCCAGGGCACAATCAGAGAAGGCTGCCCTTTTCATTCTACACAAAACAACCGCAACTTTCCTCCTCACACCCGATCCCCCTCAACTATCCCTTGTGGTCTTTCTGACAGGCCACAGGGTGCTCAGCGGACAGCCTCTACCGCACTAAGACAGCGCGGCGGGTTTTTTTATTTCTATTGGAAGAGGGGGGGTGTTCTGTGTTCGAAGGACACCAGCCCGAGTGTAGTTGCTGCTACCCTTCGCTGTTCTCTGTTGTGATTCGCCCGGTCGTGTGTATTAGTTAGTCTATCTCATCTGGAAAAATGGATATCATGACGCCGCAAAGCGAGCCCCAGTGGCATGTCTCTGAAGGGAGCCCTGACCTGCGGAGCCCGGCGGAGGATGCGGAGTGGGCACAGCATATGCAGCTGTGTTCGCTGAGGAGGTCGAGGCGGTCGGAGAGCGTCCCTTCTCTTATCAGGCGTGGGAGCTTCGCGTTTGGGCAGCAGCAGGCCCTGAAGGGTGTGACGGCATTCCACAGCAGAACGGAGATCAGCGCAGCCCTCCAACAGACCGAGAAGTGTGTGAAGAAGCGCCTCGCAGGCCTCAACGAGGAGCGCAGGTCCTCCATGGCGCATATATCACGCACACCTGATCTCCCCCCTGCGCATCCTGAAGGCAGGGGTGATGACAACTGCATCGCGGTTACACGCAGAGGGTCTGGCGAGACGGAGCCTCAGAAGTCCCCACCCGATTCAATGATGTGTCACGATCAGGGAGGGGCGCAGAATATGCAGAGCCTGAGCCTGAGCTTCGGCACGGTCGAGATGGCATCGGAGGATGTTGATGATATCGAGCTGATGCGGACGGAGTTGGAGGATCGGGAGACGCAGATCCTGCAGGCCGTGGAGCTGGGTGCCGGCCTGCTGCAGCAGCTGGAGGCGGAGCGGCAGCAGAGCAGCGAGAGGGAGGCGGAGATGCAGCTTGCGATCGACACGCTGCGGAGCGATGTGCAGAAGAGTCTGTCGACGAACACGCAGTATAAAACGACGATTATGTATCTGCTCAACGTGGAGGAGGAGCTCGTGCAGCGCAGCATCGAAAACATCATGCTGCAGAATGAGGTGAAAGATCTGGGCAAGCAGGCCAACGACAGCAGCAACACCGCCTGGATGCAGGAGAACCTCAGGAAGGACGCGGAGATGCTGGGGGAGCGTGAGAAGGTGCAGAAGGAGCAGGAGAAGGAGCTGTCGTCGAAGCTGAAGGAGGTGAATGGGTGGAAGGCGCGTGCGTCGCGGTGCGACAGGGTCAACATGGAGCTCGAGAAGTCGCGCGAGGAGAACCTCGGGCTCGAGCGTGAGGTCCGACGCATCACCCGCCTGCTGCACGAGCGGGAGGCGACGGTGTACGGCCTGAAGATGGAGCTGCAGAAGCAGACGAACACGTGGAACAAGGAGACCACAGAAGCGTGCCTCAACCGCCTCAAGCGCGAAACCATGCGTCTGAGGCAGGAAGTCGATGCACACCGCACTGCCGCATGGACGGCAACCCAGGACGCAAGGCATCTTCGTGGGCTTCTGACTGCTCCGGAGGCCTCGCACGACATGCTCGATGAGCACCGTTCCTATGTGGCAGCACTGCAGCGCGATGCACTCGAGAAGCTGTACCGTGAGATCGAGACGATGAAAGAGGAAATGTTCTCCGAGATGGCGCTTTGGATGGCGGCGGTGACAGACGTTGCAAAGGACAACCGGCGCCAAGGCGATGTGCTGAGACGCCTCCGCAACGACAATTCCCTCCTCAAGGATCGCGTCCGGTCTCACGAGCAGATGGAGATCGAGACCTCGAAAGGGACGGCACGGTCGCGCCTCGTCAACAACTGCCAGCTGATCCATAAGGAGCTGCAGCACATCCGTGACTACTCCAAGTCGGTGAAGGGGCAGGCCGCTGTGCGCAACATCACAGAGAAGGAGTTTCTTGAGCTCAGCACCGGGCTCTCCAGCGTGTGCAAGCTGTTCCTCGCCTTCCTGCAGCAGCTCCTGTCGCCCTCCGAGAAGCAGTGTGTGGGCATCTCGCTGACTGACACGACAGGCGTTACCGTGTTCGAATCGCTCCAAGACACAGCACCCTGCACCCCATTCTCGCGCGTCACTTCCGCAGCCTCCCCGGGTGCCAGAGGGTCGGCAACTCGGAGCCCCCTGACCAAGAAGGCGACTAAGGCACCCCGTTCCGCACGTTATTATCCCTAACCAGCCTGCGAAGCTGGCGAGGTGCAGTTGGTGACATCTGATGATGGATATGTTTTGACACGGTTCGCTTGTGGGCACAAGCCTCTCGGGAACAGGTGTGGCGATAAAAAGAACCCCAGAGGTGGGTACCATACCTGAATGTTGCCCGGTATGAGTATAAGGATTTTCAGAATTGCCAATATTTTTTTTTCTTGGTGGTTCAGGCCCAAAAGGTGTGAACAAATAATGTTTCCGGAGAGAAAAAAATACCGTGGCGTGAGCCACGGATCCCAATGATGCAAATAAACGCATTTTCGGGAGGAGGAAAAAATGGACCAAAAATGGGGCCCGGGCGGGCCAGCCCACGGGGCCTGGCCCATGTCCTCAGTGTCTGTCATTGAACCTCTGGCTTGAGGCGACGATCCAGCCCTGAGTCGGTTGTTACGTGGTCAGCGGCGATGGTGACGACCACCGGTCCCTGCGCCACGCGTGAACAAACACTGAACCCAAGCAGTGCCTGTCACGATTCCCACACACGGTTGTCTGCGGTGAGGAAAAGAGACGCCGTAGCGTCTCTGGAAAAACCTGCCGCTGGTTAGCAACCTGGGGTGCCACCCCCCTAAGTGTGGGGAGACCCGGTGGCTCATGGTGAGTATCCGGAAGTCCCACGCGGAGTGAGGGCAATTGGCTAGTTTTTACCCTTTGGGAAGACACTTTGGGTAGTGCACTCCTACGTGAGGCGACGATCCAGCCCGCACTGACGAGCCTTGGCGCCCTCATCGAACCCTTGGGCGCAATTTACTCAAGTTCAGGAAGATGACTGTACCGCACAAGGAACAGATGTTCAGTACCGTGGCCTCCGGCGGCTGGGGGGCTCCGCCCCCCAGACCCCCGCGTGACGTATGCCTGTCGACCAAGCCTTTGGGATCACATCAGGTCATGGAATCCAGACCGCCCTCAGGAGGACGCACCCAACTCACCACAGAATCTGTACCCACAAGGAACAGATGTTCGCTACCGTGGCCTCCGGCGGCTGGGGGGCTCCGCCCCCCGGACCCCCCTGTGGACATCTGTGCATTCTCTGGACTACCTCTAAGGGTGCACCACTCTTCTCCAGGGTCAAACTGCATATTCCCACGTTTTCTCGTGTTTCTGTACGGGGTCTAATAAAAGATGGACTCATCCGCAGAACACGTCCGGGGGCACCATGGATTTCAATGTTCCGAAACATGCCGTTTTCGGGGTTTTTCGGGTCACCTGCGGTGCGCACGGCCCGAAAAATGGGGTGAAACAGGTCACGAAAACCAAGAAAAAACTGAGTATAAGTACCGGGTTTTTGGCCACTTTTTGTCAGAATAAGCTTCAGGTATGGTGGGTACCCTGGGTGTTGTGTGTATGTTTTGTGTGCCAATCGTGCCCTTCTGGGGCAGGCCGCATTGTATACATCGGGTGATGTGCGCCACCTCCAACCCTCCAGACATTGTCACGTGGCGATGTCTCGTGGGCGTGGCACCGAAGGGTGCCACAAAAAGGCGTGAGATGTGCCTTCCCGACCCCCCCCCCTGTCCCGATCTCCCTGCGGAAGGCGCGCGGGTGGCACTGGCCCGAATGTACAAAAAAATCCGGTTCGTTTCCCCCCCTGTCAGTGAAGAGATCTCCTGGGATGCGCACTGTGTGAATGATCTTTTGTCTCATGCACGATCGCGGCTGCAGCCTTCATAATTCCCACAACGCCGGTTCAGGTGTGGCTCTATTTTGGGGGTATTTTGGCCAATTTTCGAAATCCTATTTTGGGTTTTTTGCACTTTTTTTGGGTGCTTTTTTGCACGATTTCTGTGCCTCAGACACAGATTTTGGTGTGATTTTTGCGCTATTTTGATTCACTCGGCCTGACCGATGCATACGATTCGAAAAAATGGCGAAAAAATCGCTATCAACAACGGTGAACGAATGGAGGTAGATGGGGAAGTGGGAGGACACAGCACGCCCTCTCACTGATCGCCATCTGTACACTACCTCTCTGTTCAAGGCGGTCAGTGTCACTTGATGGCGCTGCACACAAATCACTGCTACATCCCAGGGCGCCTTCCCTTGTGAGAATAGCGGAACTTCTGCGGTTGCAGTTTGGTGGTTGAGGCCGGCGGTGATATCACTTTGGTGACTGTGCTTCCTTCCCCCTGAGCTTGATCAGATCCAGGTCGACCTGGTGCTGCGTGGCTCCTGGTGTGCCATCTCTTGCATGCCACGGATGCCCACCAAGTCGAACCCGAAACATGACGACCCTTTCGAGATGTCATGGCCGCAAGCCCGCAAACCCGATCGCATTCGCAAGGTGGTTCGTCTCTTAGAGATCAGTGCTCGGGCCCAGCCTTCCGCGAGGGTGCTGGAACCGACATGCCGCAGCCCCGTACGCGCAAGGACTTGGCTCCAAGACCAGGCACATGCCACAGGGGGGTGTGGGGGGCGGAGCCCCCCAGCCGCCGGAGGCCACGGTAGCGAACGTCTGTTGGCCTGGCTCCATAGTCGCATACGCTCAAGTACAACACAACTGACAGATAGCACATGTCGCATGGGGGGACGATAAATTGTCGCGCAAAGACACGCCACAGGGGGGTCTGGGGGGCGGAGCCCCCCAGCCGCCGGAGGCCACGGTAGTGAACATCTGTTGGTTTGAGCTCGAGAGCAAGCCTCTCACACCACCGCCCTCCGACCCCCCTCTCCACCCCCCAGGTGCAACATTTTTTTGCACCCGGAAAATGTGTTCTTTTGACTGTTTGAGCACATCCAAGACCGGGAACATAGAAGAATTCTGCTGAAAACCCAAAGGAAAATGGTGCAAAAAAGTAGTGACCACCACCCCCATCCCCACCTCCGGGTGCAAAAAAATTTTTGGCCACGGAAAATGTGTTCTTTTGAATGTTTGAGCACATCCAAGACCGGGAACATAAAAATTTTCTGCCAATACCAAGTAGGGTCACAATAAAATCCAAAGGAAAAAAGTGCAAAAAAAATAGTGCAAAAAAATATTTTTTCCCCAAATTCCTATTTTCATTCCGTGAAATAGATACACGCCTGCGCCGGTTGTGGTCTTTTTTTTTTTGCACTGATTTGGTTTTTCGGTTTTCTCTCTGACTTCTGTGGCATCAGCCCAATAGCCTGCCAAAATACGTTAGGGCAGAACTAGCAAACCCCCGCCCCCACCCCAAAGCGGACTTGCTTTCCATTCACTCTCGACAATCAAACTCCCCAAAGCGGGCAGCAACCCGTCCCAAATCAGCCGTCACAGAGCCAAGAGGTCGGGGGCAGGGGAGGCTGGTTTGAGGGCCTCCCCGACCCCGGCTGCACCTTGTTTCCGCCTCTGCTGGCCCTAGCCATCCACGGGGCGGAGAGCTGCTTGCTCGTCCCATCACCCACACTCCACCACCACCACCACCGCCATATGTTCCCCCCGTTCATTGTCCCGGGAAGTACCCACCCGCAGGCCAGGGGTGTGTTTTTTTTCGCCGTCTGCTGTTCAATGTACGCGGGTCTGCATAGCCTGTGGGTCCGTGCTGTGTTGTCCCACCTTCGCGGAAGACATGACGTGCCTTGGAGGTGTGTTATCTGTCACACACAGACACATGAAGCTTGTCGTCGTGTCGGCGGGCGTACCGCTCCCACCCTTTTCGGAGATATCCCTGGGACTCTGTGCCGGAAGGTGGGGTGCAGCATCGTCTGGTTTGCAGCCCTGATGTTGTAGCTGCGCTGCTGCGGTGGCGGTGATTTTGCATCAAAAGGCGTGTGTCTCGGTGCGTCCCGACGCGGCACCCAAACAAAAGCAAATATCTCTCTTCAGTGTTCTGGGCGTGTTGACTTGTCTTTCGAGGGGCCCAACGCAGCAGGGCCGTCAGGCAGCATCACCCCCCCCTCTCCCCCATCCCACCACCGAAATTAATTACATCAGGCACACCCACCTCTTGTTTCGTTGAGCCCCCCTTTCCAAAATGATCTGGCGTCGTCTGCTGAGGACTTTGCCGTGTCATTGATCTCTGTTATGCCTGAAGAGGAACAGGTGAAGGGGGCCGTATTATAGGAGGTTCGAAACGAGACCGTTACGCGTGATCCATGAGGTGTTCAGTTCATCTTCGCCGCACTGGCAGCAACATGCGCGCTCCACATGTGCGCACTGGCAGTGACAGGTTGAGCGCCTTTCACTCTGTGCCACCCGGGGTGTCAAAACCTGTGCCACTTTTGCGACCAAAAATGTTGTGATTCGTTTTTTTCTTCTTTTCTCACTCTTTTCTCTGCACTTCTGAACGGAGCCCCTTCCCCATTGGTTGAAAAATGCAAAAGAAAAATGCATGTTGCTGCCCGTCCCTTGAGATGATGGTTTTTATATGCACTCGTTTTCACGAGTGCTGCGAGAGTGCCGGACTTGCAATGCTTAGATTGGTGGGAAGGGATGGGAGGGCAATGGGAGGGGAGGGGTGGTGAGCGAAAAGAGCCCGCTTGATTTCGGGAACGGGCACCTCTTCTCTGTTGAGTTGCCTTGAGCTGCATCAGAAACACCCCTATGCCGAGCGCACCGTACCGTGCGCCAGGGTATCGAGTCGCGTGGCGCGTTCCGAATGGCACCATCATATTTCCCTTCCATCCCCTGGTGGCAGCTGTGCAGGGCTCCTGCGCCATTCTCTTTTGCCTTTCCTCTGCAGGATGATCCACTCCCCTGTCAGATGCGATCTGTTGTTCTGTATATCCCCGCATTGTTCCGCCCGTGCCCTCCACACACACACCCCACCGGCCCCTCACCCCTCCCCCGCACATTACTTTTGTGAAAACAAAAATAGCGAAAAAATGCAACCATCCACATTATCCTTGCCACGTGCACAGCTTTCCTTTTCTGTCTTTCTTTTCTCGATATCGGCATCTCTCACTGTGTCTCCCCCGTTGCGAAGGGGGGGGGGGGGGTGAGTTTGTTGGTTTGTTTTGTGTGTGTGGTGGGGCCGTAAAAAGTGAACTGCGTATGGTGCTGAAAAACAGATGTGCGTGTGATTCCTTGGGGCGATACCGCCTTGTTGGCTCCAACTTCCACATCTGTGTGACGCACCAATGAAATGCGATGGTGAACGTTGATCTCAGCAAAAGGGTCTACCTCGAAAAGGTGTCATTGCCAAGAAGTCAACAGCCGTGCGTGCACTGTCTGGTGTGTCTCTCGCTTTGCCCCTCAACACCCGAGTGGTAAATGGCAAAGGAGTTTTATGCCACTTTCTTCTGGCTTTCTTTCCAAAGCATCCTCTCAACTGGGTGCCTCTTTTCACGATGCTTGAGATGTCAGTATCTTGTCAAAAGTATCGGCACTTTGGTGTCGAATTGTTTCTCTCGAACAAGGTGGTGTTTTCAAAGGGGGGCATACTGCACTGCCCTGCTCGTCTTTCTGCAACGGGTACTCGTCTGAGACTCAGTCCAGAGTAATATCTTGACTAAGTCTCGACGAAGATACCCATGGATATTTTTTGACAGCTTCGGCATAGTCCAATGTATCGGGACAAATTCCACCGTTTTGCGTATCCTCTGCGATTATCTCACGCCCAACAGGCTGTGCGGGTGTTTCTGTGTTCGAAACCTAACTGTCGCCGTCCCCTCTTTTGAGATTCTCGAGATCCCAGTTTCTGTCAGAGCATCGTGACATGGCCGCATGATATTTCAACCAAATACAGTGCAGCTTGCATCACCGCTGGACGCCTCCATGGGGCGTCTCTTGGGGCAGAGGGGCCTCATCGATAATGTCGTGAATTGTCGGCATCGGAAATATCTGGTTCAAAAGCCAAAAGCAGCCCTGGGCTGATTTCGGGGTTGCTGCTCAATTTATTCAAGGCTTCGAAGCACGCCAATTAATGTGTGCACGAGTGACACCTTGCCAAGAGGAAAATCGACCATATCACGAGGAGATGTTCACCAACATGCACAGCTCATTTCCTTCTCGAGAGGAAGTTTAGAGGCATTCCGAAACAAACCAAGACAGATGCCACACCTCATGCAGCAGAACGAGCATGATTATTGTGGACTGAAAATCCATCCAGTGTTTTGGGCACAGAACTTATTAGCCCGATTCCATTTCGGTCATCGAGTGACCTTGAACGAACCCGAGACGCAGTTGTTCGGCTAGAGTTACCTACAAATATCCATCTTACTTAGATCAGAGAGCTGTTGACATTGATCGGGGTTGTGAAACTATACCAACGATTGGTAGTGTATTTGCTCTTTCTGCCTGTGGGGAGCGGGGGTTTGCGGCCCTTCCGACTATCCTGTTATAGCCGGACAAAGCGAAATCACCAAACCCGAAGGCAAATAACGAAAGAACAAGCTACCACTCGTGGTAGGTTACCTGTCGAAGATAGTGGATAGTGTTGTGTCGAAGTGATCTGCCTCTCTCCGCCGGCAAATCCCCACCGTTAACTTAGATCCGGCAGCATCACACCCAAGCATGTGGGGGGCTTGTCCCCTCATGTTTCCTGAGAGACACTATCTCAGTGTGCCTCACCCCCAACATCCCCCCAAACAAACTCGGCAAACGACATGCCCCAACTCTACCAGTGGTTCAGGTCATCCGACCTGTCCCTGTTGCAAGGCGCATGCCGCAAGAGGAAAAGGGAACGAGGGGGTTGGGGGTGAGGCTGAGAGCGCACCGCACATACCGCACGCGTGTCTCTTTGCCCCTCCCACCCTCCCACCCACCCTCCACTCCGCCTCCGCTGCACCTGAAGGGACGTCAAGCACAGCCCTGGATGAGCTGCCCCCTCCTCCCCTTTCGTCGCCCCAACCGAGCATCATCTAACAGCCTCCTCTGCCCATGTTGCCAACACACACACTGAGGTTCTATAGCTCGTGCAGGGCTAACGTCGTCTCAGCATTTTTGTCACACACACCCACACATCCGCTGGAGCGTCGGGGTGGGCTGAGCTCCGCGGGTCCCATCCACTTCAAACCTGGTCACCACCCACCTCGGCACAGCGCCCTTTATCCGACATTTGTCATCACACGCACACATGGTTTGTTCTTCTTCTGTTCGATCCCACACCTGCCTCCCTCAGGGTGCCGTCTGGCTGTCCCACAGCCATGCCTACAAGAGAGGAGCTGATGGGCCTCCGCGTGGTCAATGACGATGAAGAGCAAGCCCGCGAAGGAAATCGGTGGGCGCACGCTCTGCGTGACCCGGCGACGTGGAAGCGCATCGTGGATGATATCGAAAGTCATTACTACTACACAACGTGCTGGCTGCCCTCCTTTTACTCCCTGATGTGCTACTATGGGTTTGTCAGCATTGCCGAGGAGCCGCACTATCTGATCCCCGAGTTGCAAATAACGTATTCGGTGCTGGAGCCAGGCAACCTGCATGTCGAGAGGGGGGTGCGAAAACGAATGAGAAACCGCAGGTATAAGCTCACCGTCAACCAGAGGCCCGAGGAGGTGTGGCGCCGCATCAACAAACACCACACCGACAACTGGCTGGGGCCGCGCTACTTCTCCATGATGCGTGCGGTGTGGCGGGGCATCGAGGTGCCCCTCGTGCCCAGGAATGAGTCTGAGGTGCAGGTGTCGTCGTGGTTCCAGCCTTACACCGTGGAGCTTGTCGATCTCGACACCAACGAGCTGGTTGCAGGGGAGATCGGGTACACCGTGGGCTGCATATACACATCCCTCACAGGGTTCAGCGATACTACGGGCCACCCCTCTTGCGGCAAGATCCAGCTCTGTGCCCTGGTCAAGTATCTCGTGGGTAAAGGGATTCATTTCGTCAACCTGGGCCATCCCCCGTATGGCGAGAGGATGAAGTATAAGACGGATATCGGTGCGAAGGTGTTGCCTCGCAAGGATTTTCTTGACATGTGGTCGCGCAGCCGGGATGGCAAGGTTGACATCGAAGGGGAGACAGATGTCAGTTTGTGATGTCTTTATATGCACATGACTTTCGCGCGGGAAGTGTCGTTCAGACCATGCCCGACACACAACCTTCAGATGAGAAGGTTTATGTGTGTGGTGCCAATGCATCAAGCGAAGTCCAACACAGCAGGAGAGGAAGAGGGAATCCTGAAGTGACACTTTGCTCCAACGAAAGAGCAAGTGGGTGTGCGGGGTGTGTTTTGATTTAGCAGTACAAAATCACACCCGTTCGCGCCAACACCCACTTCCGCAGGGGCCGCACCACTCTGACGCTTGTGCGAACAAACGAAATTGAATTGCTTCTTTTGGGCCATCGGTGCACCTACATTCTTGGCCACACACTCCCATCGCAGGGGTGCCTTTTGTTGAGTATGCTTCACACATGCAAGCCCGTCTCTGCCCCCCCCCCCCATCTCATTCGTCGGGCTTTCCCCTGCATGCCCGGTTGTCAAACAAAATAGACTGTGTGTCGGAGCTGGCCATCCTCGCACGCCAGGGCTCTGGTCGTCGATGGATATAATCACAGCGTCAAGACCACGTAAAAACGGAAACAGCATACCATCCTGGTTCACTGGATCGCACAGATGCTTGTTTAGGGGTTTCTTTCGTCCGAATGTGATGCTACTCTTTTCCATACCTCCGCATTTAAAGCGCAACGCCGTTGCTTGCGAGAGAGGTTCGGCCCACATGATACAGTATTGTATTGCCCATGCAAACGAAGTAAAGGGCTGGCTTTATGCTCTCCAATGCCGCTTCGAGAAAGAGGCAATCTTAGAGCTTGCCACTGTGCAGCCAGAGTAGTCTGAAGCTAACCCTCAGGGCTGCGAAGGGCAAGCGGCCATCACAAAAAAACGTTCACCGCAAGAATCGTTCAATGTCTGCACTCTTTGGGGTTCCCTGAGAACTGCCACCCAGCCGGATGTCTGTTCGAGGGCCTGTTGAAGCAACCCTTAATCACACTAGCCTTCCCCGGGAAGACCTCTCCGGGTCCAATGGGAACTCGTTGAGTCTCCGCATCAGCCCAGTGTTCTGGGTTGTGGGGCCGTTAGCTCAGAACTGCAGAAGAGAAGAATGCAAGCTGCCCTCACAACATCGCCTTGATTTCGTCTGCAGTCAGCTCGTATAACAGCGGGTCAGCAGGGGGCGCGAGCAGATGCCATCGGATGTGCATATGGCAGACCTCCTGCATGCTCAGCTGGGTGGATTTCCCGGGCAATGGGATGAAAGACACCGCACCGCGAGCAGCCTCCACCGGCACACCCGATTAAACCCCCACCACCACCCCACACTCCCCCCCCGTTGCTATCGGTTGCTCTAAAAGCCCACACACACCTCCAGCATCCACCTCCATCCCCCTTTTGGTCTAACTCGAGCCCTCTCCCCCTTTCCCGCCCCCCACCACGGACTAGTCGCCCGGACGACTAGTCGGGACGACGGGTGAAATGACGACGGGTGAAACGACGGGTCCACCCGTCGAGTCGACGGGTGGCACCCGTCGGCACGACGGGTGAACCTGCTGAAACGACGGGTGTTCCAGCCATTTCCTGTTGATATGGGCCAATTTCCATTGAAAACTAGGGGAGTACCTTGCATGGCATCAGGTTATTTTTCACGCCGAGCCATCTTCCCTGCACAGACCCACCCCCCCATTACTTTCCATTTACAATTCCTTTGGTTCCCATTGGTGAAGGGGCTGCCCACCGGTGGACCGGGGTGAGCCATCCAGGTGGGCAGGGGGCCTGGGGGTGGGGCCTCAAAACAACTCCCTCCCACGACGTCACCCCGCTCTCGAGGACAAACAAATCACCTACGTACCTGAACTGCCAAACACCCCCCCCCCTCACTTACGGGTGCGCGGATCTCATGTGCTCGTCGCGCTTTACAGTGGTTTTAAAGAGCTCGAAACAAACACAGCAACGCTTTTGTGTCAGCACGCGCGAATGGTGACTGAGGTAGTGCTGGCTCAGTCCCTTCGATTTTGTCCGTTTGCCGCACTCCTGGCATGTGACAGTGCAAGTCTGACACGGCGCGTTGTTTTGTGGCCGATGTGCAGCATCATAATGCGCAAACAGTGCTTCTCTCGTGTGGACAACTTTGGAGCACACAATGCAGATATGCTGCTGCACAGGCACTGTACCGGATGGCGTTGGTTCTGGCACTTCTGGCACATCCTCGCTGTTGCCCCAGGATTTGGACTTGCAGATGCATGCGAGCAGCGTTGCCTTTGGAGTGGTGTTTTCTGGGTCGCCCAGAAATTGTTGGCCCCATCGCCCCCTTTTTGTGACGTGAGATCCAAGGCCGAGGGACTCGAGTCTCCGCTGCAGTGCTGCCGTTGCTCCCTTCCAACAAGCGTTCCTCGCAGTGACACAGCAGCAAAGCTTTATCGCGCCGAACTTCAGGAGGGTCGGGGTGCTCGGTTGGTCCAGCAGGCCGCACCCCTTGCCTTTGGTCCTCTGCATTTCTCGCTCAGGTTTCCCTTTCGGTATTCAGCCTCTTCGCGCAGAGGGGTTTCCTTCTTCGCGACAGTTTTTCGCGAGAGCCCGAGTTGAGGGGGTTTCTCCCCGGCCTCCGCCACCTTCTGACGCAACGCTTTCGACATCTCCCCACACTTGCGGCCAGACAGCTGAGCATCGAACCTGTGCTCACGCAGGCCTTCTCCCACCAGGGCCAGGCGGATATCCTCCTCGACCGGCATGGTGCCTCCTGCAATGGAAGAGTGAGTGCAGCTTTGATAGTGGCTAGTTGATACCCAAATGTTGAAACCGTAGAGAAAAAGGCACAAGTGATCATTTACCAGGGTCAGAGGTCAGGGGCTTGGGGCTGTCAGTATTTCGCTGATGCATCATGTTTCTCTCCTCCTGGCTCGCTCAAAGGTCTGCACTGTGGAACACGGTCGGCGTGGAGTCGCCGATGGTGTCGGCGTTGGCATCCCCGCCATCACTGCCGTCTCCACCATCATCTTCGGTGCCCTCATCCCCACCATCTTCTTCATCATCATCATCGTCCCCCATCAGCAGCTTCCACTTGCTGCCATCACTTGCTGTCGTGTCCATTGCTGAACCTTGCTTGGTCAGCAACGGACACTTGACGGAAATGATGCCGTCCTCATCACGCGCCTCTGCCTTGACCTGCAGATTGAGCAGGCACTCTGGCGGGATGATGAGGACCGTGGAGTACTCGCCCTTCGGAAGATCATTAGTCTTCCGCAGGCGTGTCCACGAGAGCGTCACCTGGTGGCCGTTCTGGGAACAGCTGAGGAGCTGCGCAAACCCCACCTCCACTGCGAAGGCGTAGTACAGGTTGGCGCCCTCCTTCTTGCGAGCCCCCGAGAACTGGGGGTAGGCCACCTTGTTGGCCTTCGGTGGCCCGGTCTTCTGCTGGGTCTTCTGTGCCTGTTTCTTCTCCGCCTCGTACAGCTTCACCATAGCTGCAGCGGTACCGATAGGTGCCGCGGGGCAGGCGTCGGCCATCTCCTTGAGCCCTGTCGGGTGGTCCTTCCCGTTGCTCTTCCGGAGGCCCAACCCGACAAACTCGATGTCTGACCCGCTATTGACACGGGCAGCGTACATCGTGCGACCATCCTTCAGCGCGGTCGACTTGCTGATCACTCCACCCCCCAGCTTCTCATACTTTTTGTACAGGGCAAGACTGATGATGGGATCAGTCGACTTGATGGTAGTATCCGTCAGCTTGCCGAGAAGCTGCTTCAGGGTCATGTGGCTCAACCCATCAGCATCACGCTAGACAACGTACGTGTTGATCCAAGCACGTACAAACACCGTCATGTCCACAGCGCTGGCGAGGGCCTGCGCTGCAGTACGCTTTGCCGCTGGCATTGATTGGTGTGGCTCGTCTGGGTGGCCTGGGTGGTGATGATGGTATCTTGGGGTATCTTGGCCTGGGTGGTGATGAGGGTACGGTATCTTGGAGACTGCCTTGTGGGTTGTGCAAGGGTTGGGGGCTGGGGCGAAAATTTGCCTGGCAGAAAAGTGATCACCTTCATGAAGTAGGTTGCTCTGTCAAACTGACACAGTTTGTCAGAGTCAAGATCCCTCGAACAATGAAAATCCACGAGAACAGCCGTCGCACATGCACTTGAGGCCCCATCAAGTAGGAATTGTAAATGGAAAGTAATGGGGGGGTGGGTCTGTGCAGGGAAGATAGCTCGGCGTGAAAAATAACCTGATGCCATGCAAGGTACTCCCCTAGTTTTCAATGGAAATTGGCCCATATCAACAGGAAATGGCTGGAACACCCGTCGTTTCAGCAGGTTCACCCGTCGACTCGACGGGTGGGCCCGTCGAGTCGACGGGTGCCGCCTGTCGAGTTTTCACCCGTCGTCCCGACTAGTCGACCCCACCCGTCACTGCCCGACTAGTCCGTGGTGCCCCCTCAGCGACCTATAACATGCATCTCTCCCTGCCCCCCTCTCCCGTCTTTTTCACCGTCGCAGTAACAGTGTCACTCGCAGGGGGAATTCGTGTCAACAACAAGGCTACCTTCGTTCTTTTTACCTCACGCTGTCTCATGCCAGAAAAAAATGACTACACCACTGCCTCCTCCCGTATTGCTTCATGGGCTGTGCGCGTGTGTGAGGGGTGGTGCAGTAACTTTGCTGCATTGCGGGTGGGGGAGATGCACTTACGTTGACTTGGTTTCTTTTATGCTTTGTTTTTACTGGGTCCGTTGGGCCAAGTCTGGAGGGGCATGCGTGGACGCGTGTAATATAGCCGTGCAAAGGGTGAAATCGTATGGGGGGGGGGGGGGGACGTGTGTGTGGTTGTGGTGGTACCATCAGAGCTCGATGTGACCTACACTCAATGGGAGGAGGGCCTGTTCGCTGCGCTGAAATGGTGTGTTTATGGTGCATTTCTCCGAGGTTTGCGGGAAATTACACCGAGCACTGCCGAAAGCTGCCGGACAGCGAAGGCTGCTCTTGAAACAAGCAGTATGCGTGGTTTGTGACAAACGGCTCCGATGCTGCCCAGCAGCAGAAGCAAAGTATAAGCAGGGCCCCGCCGGTCGCGCGGGGGTGACTCTCGTGTGCCAAATGTCTGTGAGAAACAACAACCGTCCCACTACTGTTGGGCGCCGATATGCATTCAATATTGGTCGTTGCAGATCAGCTTGAAAGCCATACACGATCCCATTCGGTGGTGGTATTTGCCACAATCGGTTTGTGCCTGTGGCGTTAAAGCGCCTCTTCCCCCTCTTCGAGACACCAGCTCATCTGTCCCGCTGGTGTGCGCACACACACACCCCGCACCCCGCACCCCCCACCGCTCTGCTGGTGATTTATCTTCTTTATTTGTTTCACATGCATTGATGTTTTCGGGGGCACACTGCAATGTGGGCAGGCGACAGCTTGTTCACGCCACCTGTGCTCGGTAATTTGGGGCACCAAAAGCCTGCAGTAGAAGTGCAGAGCGGCGCAGCCGCCAGATATTTTCCATTCGGTAGATCCGCTCGGACCCTTCACAAGACAACGTGACTAATATATTTTCAATGGTGCCCCATCCCAGCAGATGAGAACGCCTTGCCTCCGATGTCTCCCCATTCCCGGAAGCAGGCCCCAAGCATTTCTGGAAGCCTGAGCACCAAACCGTTGCAACCCATCGCCCCCGGCCCGCATGCATGTCTGAGTTGCGCGAGAGATCGGATTAGCCCCTTTCCTCCCCAGGATCCCGAGTGACCCACCAGAGCTGGATCCTGGGTCGCAGGGCATGCTTTCATGTGCTTGTGGGAGGAGGAGGCAGTGGTGGGTGAGGGAGAGGGTCGGTTGGTTTCTATCCCTCCCGGCACGGGTGACGGTGTGAATTATTCCTCTGCAGACATCCAAGGTGATGCTCAGTGTGTGTGTGTGTGTGCGAGAGAGGGGCTCTTGCCCCGCTTATTTTTTTTGCGTAAGATAAAAGACGCAGCGGGATTATCTGTCTTTCCTTCGAATGATGTTCGGGAAATGTTGGCAATGCCAGTTTGACGTTTTCCGCATCCCCCTGCATCGGTGGTTAGTGGTTGTCGCCGCAATAACATGAGGTCGAATTTGCGCGTGTCAGATTTGGGCCCAGTTTCGCGCGCCATCTGTTGAGCGAGTCGAAGCAACGAATGAACCTGGCATTAGCTGCTGGCTGCGATGCCAGCGCATTGCCAACACCGCAAAACCCCCCAAAAAAACAAACAGGAAACCCCCCCTCACGGTGGCCTGGTCAGCTGACTGACCAGGTTTTGACCAGGTCCAAATCTGACCAGGTCATGACCAAATCTGACCTGGTCATGACCATGTCATACCTGGTCATGACCAGGTCATTTTCACCCATTTTAACCGGGGGGGAACATGTTGAGTGGCCAAGCAGGGGGAACAATTCGCATATTCCGGACTCTCTCCGGCCGTTGTGGAAAGTATGGGTCAAAAGGGTTCAACCATACCCCGAGTCGAGAAAGAAGTCGAAGCTTGAATCATGTTGGACACAAGGGGAAAATGGTCAAAATTGGCCCAAAATTACCAAAAAAAATGAGGCCCCCTGCCCAGGTTCCCTGCCCACCTGGACGCACTCAAGTGCCTCACACCGGGTCCCTCCCCCTGGTGGTATCCCAAAAAAGTGTCGAGGAGGTCTGCATCATCCCAGGCCACGCAGAAGGCGTCGAAGGGCCGCCAAGGGTGGTGTGGAGGAGAAGGATGCAGGGCCCAACACCCTGCTCTCCTTCGTCAAGCTTTACATTGAAAAGCGGAAGGGCGGCGAGCTGTTTCACAGCAGCCTCGCGGCGCTGTTTGAAAAGCCATCGCACCACCCACTGACAAGGAGTGGGGCAGGAAGCTGACACAGAGTGAAGAGGCCGACAAGAACAAGGCCAAGACACTGCCCGCAGTCTACTCCATGCGTGTCTCTGGCAACACGCGTCGGAGGCGGCATGAAGCGCCTCACGAGCGCCGACAAGAACTCGTCCGAGTACGAGGTGCTGACGGAAGCGGGGTGCTCGGATGAGGTGCTGGGAACCGATATGAAGAGGCTGCCCACCGCTCAGAGCGCGGTGGGCAGTACTTCTTCGAAGGCAGCTGATAAACAACTGATCCCGAACGACGGATCGGTCATGACTGTCACGGTCATGAGGGACCTGCCCTACAAGAGCGAGGTTCCGAATGGTCTGCACGCCCGAACGTTCATTGTGGCGGTGGGGGCAACACCACAGGCAACGCAGGGGCAGGGTGTCGTGACCATCGACATCCAGTTGGTGAACGCGGTGATGAGGCAGGCGGTGGTGACAAAGAAGCCCGACCAGTGGGCGTGCCTCAACGTCGCCGTGAGTGACAACGACAAGGATGCTGACCCCGCTGGACCCGAGCATCCCGATGCAAGCGAGGACGAGGAGGACGAGAGTCCCATCGGCAGTGCCGTAACGGTTGACCACATCTGATTGTGATACTTTTCAAAGGGGGTCTTCGCTACGGGGTGATCGTCAGTGCATTTTGGTGCCTTTCCTGTTGAATTGGCTGAAAACTGACGAAGATTGACGAAGGATAACGACTCAGCGAAGACCCCCAAAGAGTGTAAAAGAATGGAGAAGGGAGTACCCTGCCTTGAATGCCTCAGGACCCTCAGGATCCTCAGAACTGCCACCTATTTGCTCTCTCCGACGAAGCGTTCGAGAGGGAGAATGGGGAGAGGAAATTGCGGGCCAGGACAACATCTGCTCGTTTCCGGGAGAGGGACCTGATGGTGTTCGAGCTGGCAACCTATGCCCCCGCGCCAGTTTCGGCAACGACCCCGCAAGAATCTTCGTGTACCCTTTTGCAATACAATGTCATATCGTTGTGCGGGAAGTGCATGACAGCGGGTCCCGTATGGATGAAAAACTTCGATTCGTTTCGGCACCGTCTCAGGACTCTCGGTAGCAGTCGGGTAACCCCTGTCGGCCCGATCGATTCGCTCGGCAAGTGTTCCGATGGCTGGTTACTGACTGGCGATGCTGCCTGCAACACGCGGTGGTCTCCGTATTTGCCTCTGCGACAAGCAGCCGCCAATCCACACCCAGGATGCGAAGGACGGCGTGTTAGGCAAGGCAGCACTGGCCTGTGAAGCCGACGACGACAACGAAGATCCCGAAGAAGAGGAAGAAGGAGAAGAATGTGAAGAAGCGGAAGAAGGCAGAAAGCTGCTGATCATGAAGTTTCGTCGCCGACCCCACCCTCCCCTCCCCCGCCACCCCCCTGCACTGCAGCATATTTTATTGGTAATTTTGGGCCAATTTTGACCATTTTCCCCTTGTGTCCAACATGATTCAAGCTTCGACTTCTTTCTCGACTCGGGGTATGGTTGAACCCTTTTGACCCATACTTTCCACAACGGCCGGAGAGAGTCCGGAATATGCGAATTGTTCCCCCTGCTTGGCCACTCAACATGTTCCCCCCGGTTAAAATGGGTGAAAATGACCTGGTCAAGATTTGACCAGGTTTTGACCTGGTCAGGGTCTGACCAGGCCACCGTGCTCCCCCCCCCCCCCCCCCCCGACGCACTTGAGGATCACACTACTACAAACACTGCTTCCTCTCAGCATCCGGACCTGCTCCCGTCTTCCGTTCAACAACCGGGCTCTGCCCTTCCTTCCAACACACACGAGCACCATGTTACAGCCCCGATGGACGAGGCTTTGCTGCCACCCCCCGCACCTACAGGTGATGGTGCTACTGATACTACGGATACATCTTCGCAGGCAGTTTACTCCTGCCCTAAATGTCACAGCACGGTCACGAAACAGGGAACGCCATTCACTCAGGCGGGCGTCGCCATTCACCTTAGTAAGTGTCGGCGCCGTACACCACGTCTCGGCCTTTCTGTTCAACACCCTGCACTTGCACAGACGTTGGACCACGACCTCCCTTTGACATGTATCTCTCAAGAACCCGTGACGATCCTCTCGACGAGTTCATCCCAACATCGGTTCGTGTGCCACATTTGTGGCTCGACCACAAATAGTTCTTGTGTCCCCTTTAAAAGTGAATGGGCCCTGAAGATGCATGTACTCAGCCACACACGTGACGACGTCGTCTCGGTTGATGAAGCTTCATCTGACTCAGAACAGCCTCCGCGCAAAGCTCCGCGCCATTCGGTCAGAAATGCTTAAACTTTCTCTCGCCTCTTACGGTATGCGGGGTACATACGACCCTCAGGGACTCAGCGCCCTTGCCATGCATAGCTGAAGTTGGGGACCCCCCCCCCCCCCCCGATGAGTTTCCCCCCCCCCCCCGCCGTTATACGGCAGGATGCCTCTGCTCTTGCCGTGACCCGTGGAGCCGGGCTACGATCCACACTTTTTTATCCTTTTCTTTTCTTTTTCTTTTCTCCTTTTATCTTTTTACGTCAATACTTTTTCTCCCCCCTACCCCCCCTACTCTCCCACCCCCCCCCCCTAGGGGGGGTCAAATGCCACCAGGCATGTCGCTAAGCGTCGACCGTCGACCCAGTGATTTTGGGTTTCCCCCCCCATAAAAAAGCGTCGACCCAGCGTCGACCCAGTGGAACTGGGTTGCCATTCAAGCCTGGACCAAGCGTCAACCCATTCCGGGTCGACGCTAACCTAGCGTTGACCCGGTTCCACTGGGTCGACGCTCACCAAGCGTCGACCAAGCGTCAACCCACTTTCACTGGGTCGACGTCGAAGAGAGTATGGTTTTGCAGGAACAGATGCTCACTACCGTGGCCTCCGGCGGCTGGGGGGCTCCGCCCCCCAGACCCCCCTGTATAGCGTGTGCACACAGGTCAGGAATCCAACAGCTCCAGTAGCCTCAGGAGGACGCAGCCAACTCACACAGAATCTGTACGCCCACAATGAACAGATGTTCACTACCGTGGCCTCCGGCGGCTGGGGGGCTCCGACCCCCAGACCCCCCATCTCGCGTGCCCGTCTAGTAACCAAGTCCTTGCGCTTCAACGGCCGTGGCATATCAGGGGGTAAATCATGGTCCCGAAAGCCATTTTTTGGGTTTCTTCCGGCACCCGAGGATGGCGCGAGCGGGAGAGGAACCACGGAAGGAACCCAGCGCCTCACACCGTGCCCACCTAGCGGTCCACCGACGGGAAAATTAGGCAACAACACGAGCGCGCGCGAAGCGCGCGCGAGAAAAATTGACCCCTAGTGTTTCCCCCTGATCCCCCCCCAAAACAGGAGCGTCAACCCACCAAATCTCCATAATCGAAAAGTTAGCGACAGGCCTGAAATGTCACCCTTTTACGTGGACAAACACGATTTTTCAAAAAACCGGCGCAGAGGCCCCAAAGCCCCCGTAAACCCTCCAAACCCCCCCAGATCGGTCCGGAAACCCATCGAACCCCACTTTTCCACCATTCCGGGCACCTCAGGTGCCCGAATTGGGGTACCTAAATTTTGTGCCACCGTTTGGTACCGGACAGTGCCACTGTGTGGGAGGTTGGAAAAGAAAATGCCCCAACACACCACATCTGAGGGTTGCAATGCATGTTGCTTGCCAACCACGTCATCCGGTGGGTGTCAGGCGCTATGTAGGTGGCATTAGCCAGGTCTTCGATGAGTTCTGGCTTGTATATGTACCTCCCTGCCACCATGCACCGGGAGGCTGCCTGTAGGTACGGAACAAGTCCAGATGGTCGTGTGATTCCTGTGCAGCAGTGCTCCACAACCGGGATGTGTTGACAACGACTGTTGCAACACGAGCTGTACATTCCGGGAACACACGAAGTGCGCTGTCGTGGTACCCATTGTGCCAGAATTGGTAGTTGCTGCGGTCTACTTTGCCTGGCCCAAGAGCACTGGTACTGAACGGTGCAATATGCGTGGCGAGGTGAATGCAACGGAAGGGCGCAAAGTCAATACAGCTCTCGGATGGCGGGTGGTGGTGCCACTAGTGTGTGACGTTCACTCGAGGATACAACGCATCACAATGAATCAGCAACCGTGGACCGAGTACAATACGCTCTCTGTGGCTGGTGTGGGACAAAGGCAGTGCCTGTGCCGCAGGCAGGGAGGTACATATACAAGCCAGAACACATCGAAGACCTGGCTCATGCCACCTACATAGCGCCTGACACCCACCGGATGACGTGGTTGGCAAGCAACATGCATTGCAACCCTCAGATGTGGTGTGTTGGGGCATTTTCTTTTCCAACCTCCCACACAGTGGCACTGTCCGGTACCAAACGGTGGCACAAAATTTAGGTACCCCAATTCGGGCACCTGAGGTGCCCGGAATGGTGGAAAAGTGGGGTTCGATGGGTTTCCGGACCGATCTGGGGGGGTTTGGAGGGTTTACGGGGGCTTTGGGGCCTCTGCGCCGGTTTTTTGAAAAATCGTGTTTGTCACCCCCATTTGACCCCCCCTACCCCCCCCCCCCCCACCCTGCGTCCTCCACTGGGTCTTCTACCCACCTGACGAAAGGTACTCGATACCGGGCTGCCGGAGTCCAGTGGTTCACGCACTACTGCACAGTCGTGGGTTGGCAGCCGAAACTGCGTAGTAGATATACCCCGCTACGAAACACACCTGCTTTCCCTTCCCCTCCTTCCCTTCCGCCATTTATTCGTACAAAAAAAACAACGATACAGGGGCACAAAGTATATGGTGTCAAGGAGAGACTACGTATTACGGACAGACACCTGGTTGTGTTTTAGTGATACTGTATTGCGGTCCAACCACCAAGCCACTGACAGACAACTGCTACACACCCTCCCGTTGTGCATTGATCTGCCTTGTACAACATATCTGGTGTAGTGACTACAAAAAGGACTAACATTGCGAGAAGGTGCTGGGAGATTTACTTTTCCATTCCCTCTCGACGATCAAACCCCCCCGCGCAGGCCGTACCCATCCCTGCTCTGGCTCGTGTCCGCAGGCCCATCATAGGCAGGCACGACACCTCCCCCCTATACACGCCATAAAAGACCCCACCCCCCCCCCCCCCCCACAAACCGACAGAAAATAAAACGAACCTCAGGCCGACACAACGCAGCCCCACACCCCCACATCCCACACCCCCACCATTTTTCGACCCGATCGCTTTAAAACCGCAACTCTCTCACTCTCTCCCCTCCCTCCTCCCTCCCCCCCTTCCCCCACACAGCTACACAGCCACACCCGACTTTCTCAGAGGGCTCAAAAGCCGTGCCGCCCCCCTTACACAACCCAAACCCATGCCCCTCCCTGCACGAGCTGCACAGGGTCACAATCCGCCGGCACCACCAGGCGCTGTTCTCTGGGGGCATGCAGCTGCTGAGCCATCGCCCTATGTGACCTCTGTTAGCGGCCCCAACACCCGTGGTGCTAAGGCTAATGCCAATGCCGCTCGGGGTGGTTGCACAGGGGGTGCCGCCGCCCTGACAGAAGAGAGCCGGATCTGGTTGCAGCGGCGTAGGTCACGCCTTGTCAGCACCCAGGCTGGGAGGGACCGGCTCCGCTTCGAGATGTCACGCAGCAGGTTTGAGGCGGGATGGGTCGAGCGTGTCGTGGCGGAGGAGAAGGCCCGCCTGGCTGTGGAAGGGCAGATCCCCCCACGCCAGCAGCACGCCCAACTCCAATACCACCACCACCACCACCAACAGGCAGACCCAGCCTATCACCACCACCACCACCACCACCACGCCCCTCCTGCGACACCTCACACCCCGTCGGGATATGCACGGCCATCGCCTCCTCTCCGTGCCTTCTCTGCAGAGCAGGACAGAGATCCTGCCCCTGTGTCCCACACCCCAAAGGATATGTTCTTATCCCCGCCGCCCCCTCCGAACGCCGCTGCGTCGCCCAGGGTGCATGTGGCGAGCTCCGCGCAGAGGCGGCGACACGCCCCTCCTGGTGTCGTGCTGCAGTACGAAGGGGAAGCCGACCAGAGCATCGAGCTTGAGGCAGGCGGGAGCTTGCCCTACCACGGTGGGGGTGACTGGCAGCACAGTGCCTCCTGGGGTGCCCAGCCTGCCTGGTCCCACCCCGGGCACAGCTCGGCGCAGCCCGGCGGGTATTATGCAAGGGGGGAGGAGGAGCAGGAGCAGGAGGTGGGTATCGCGGTGCCCGATCCGCACCGATCCCCCCCGTGCTACCGCCCCGACATGTCGATCCAGGCGGACGGCGAGGAGGAGGAGGTGTGGGGGGAGGAGGAGGAAGAAGAAGGTGATGTTGGCGGCGGTGCGGCTCCCGCTGGGTTTACATCGCATTACGATGTGGTTGCTCAGGAGGGTGGTGGTGGTGGTGGGTTTGCACATGTCGAGGATGTGCGCAGTGCGGCGTATGGAGGTGGGGGTGGAGGCGGTGCTGCATGGGGTGTCGCTGTGCCTCCAGGCTTCGCTGCGGCAGGGCGCCACGCAGTGGCGTCGGAGGAGCGGCATGTGGTCCCCAGAGGGGGGGGTTATGCTGCGCCTGCGCCCAGCGCCAGCCCGCCGCGCTTTGCAGAGGCGGCGCAGGCCGTGCGGCACAGCGGGGTGGGGGCCTACCAGCCTGAAGGGGGGTGTGGCGTCCCGATGGGTGGTGGGGGCGGTCAGCCCCGTGCTGCGTTCTCCGAAAGCCACCTCCCCTGGCGCCCCCACGACACTGAGGGGGTTCAGATGATGTGAGTTGGGGAGGGGAGGGTTGTCAAAAAATATAACTATGCACCTTGCAGGTGTTATAGTGTCCGGCAATGCTCTGTCCAATCCCGTGCGTCAGGGCTGCTGTTGGTGCAGTGGAGTGTCTGTGGGGTGTTTAGCTCTCTCTCTGCCTGCGTGTTGTCAGGGGGGCACAGCTCGCATGCTGCTGAGCTACCCAAATGGCGAGTAGATTTAGCCGCCGTGTGGGGTGTGGAGGTGGGGGAGGGGGCTGTGCTCCTCGGGGTAGAGGGTGGGTGCAGTGTGGCGTTTCACACTAGATCTGTAGAAGCGTAGACATTCGGAACAACGGCAACGCCAGTCTGGTGCATCCCCACCACACCACACCGCTACCCTTGTTGTCTTCACTGTGTTGTCCCCCCCGTGTTATCATCACCCTTTGTTTGTTGCCACGCCAAGCTTTTGCGCACTTCCATACCACCCCACCAGCCTCTTGCAGTGGCACAGACGCACTGCAGGGCAGAGCGTAGCAGGTGCGCATCATGAGTTGCGTACCATCTGTGCGTTCCTTCCATGGGCAATCCCCCATGACACAGACCACTGCAATAAGTGGTTGCAGCATTGGCACGTCTAAGGTTGTGAGGCGTCTCGAGCACATCAAGAGCCTCATGGTGCAGAAGGTGTCCCGCCTCTACAAGGATCAGACGGGGAAGAAGATCACCACTTCTAAAGTATGCCTGCCTATGTGACTCATGTTCTCTTTGGCATGTGCCGACAGCGGAGGTCACGTCAAGAGCAGGGCGTGTTCAGTGTGCTGTGCAGTACTGCAACAATAAGATTCATGTGCTGCAGAGGGGGGTTTTTTGAGCAACGAAATCAATACCATCCCTGCCTTGCCACAGCTCGCTTTCATTAATGAAGAGATTGATATTATCTTGACGTCACGGAACCCTAGCGACAATGACCTGCACCGGTTAGTCCAGAAGCTCCGGTCACGGGGAAGCTCGGGGCGGCAATCAAACGCGTCGTATAATTCGCTTGAGATCACAGGGTCGCGTGAGGGTACGACATGCTGCAAGGCGCCTCCCATCTCCAGCAGTGTGGGTATCGTGTCTGAGATTGCATCGGAGCCGCGGCGCTCAGAGGGGACGCCTTCACGGCCTATCCCGCCAGGGTCCATCCCGCCAGGGCACCAAACCCGGATCCGGCAATTCAAGAATGACATGTGGGCGAAGCTGTCTCGCAAAGACCTGCAGGACTTCGAGGTCGAGGAGGACCGCAGGCGGAAGCTTGCGAGGGATCGGATGCTGAAGCAGAAGATCTCTCTCGACCAGCAAATACAGCAGCAGGAGGAGAAGAAGAAGATCGAGAAGCGTGAGGCGGAAGCGGCGCTGGAGTCCGAAGCCAAAAAGCTTGAGAGGTGGCGGTCAGAGCAGGATGAAGACGACAGGAAGCGCCGCGAGGTATGGGCACCGTGATTGTGACATGGATGCTTGGTAGTGCGCGGCTGGTCACGCAACTGGTCAGCCAGCCGTAGTGGAGGGTGGGGGGGTGGGCTTCCGCTTGTGACCCGAACCAGCATTCAACCGTCAACTATCGATGCTGCGTCGTCTCCCCTCTCACACACCACCTCCACAGAACTATGAGAACGAGAAGCGGCAGCGTGATGCGCAGCTCCGCGATATCGATCGCCGTCGCCGTGACGACGACGACCTGAAGAAGCGCGAGGAGGAGATGATCTCTGCTAAGATCAAGGTGTGTGGGGGGCTTGCTTGCTGTATCGGAACCCCAATGGTGGTTTGTATGGGGTTGGTTTATCCGCATTTGCCCCATTCGGGTTGTCGGTATCAAAGTGACATACGGTGGAGGTTGGGGTTTAGCGGGTAGCTGCAGCGCTCCAACAGGGCTTGAGAGTAACGTGCATCACATGCCACATACACCCACCCTGCAGAGCGAGCTTGAAGCAGATCAGCGTGCCGCAATGAAGAAGAAGCAGACAGCGAAGGAGAATGTCGCAAAGTATGCCACTGCCACCGCTGTTGGTGTGCATTGGGGGTTCAGCTTGGGGTCCCTCCGAACAACGGCATTGCTGAATGGGCTGCCCTGTGAGTGGGGCATCTCTCGTGAAACAGTTTCGGAGATTGTGACAGGGGTAGGGGCACTGCAGTGGGGCCACACCCATCTTTTATCCCCCTCAGGTACATGGAGTACAACGCGGAGCAGCGGGCCCTGAAGGACTCGCAAAAAGCGCGCGAGTTTGAAAGCGACAAACAGCTCCACAAGATGTATGTGGAGAAACTCGAACGACAGGAACGTGAACGCGAGGAAGGGTTGAAGAAGCTGTACGACAGGCAGAGCCGCCAGGTATGCTGTTGCGGAATCAGATCCCCTCCCCCAATGTGCCGGAGGGTGCTGGGAGAGTTGTTCGGTATCGTCGATTTCGAAAACCATACACCATACCCTCCTCCCCCACCACACCGAGACAATCTGCCGAATCAACAGCCAGCAGCCTCTCCCAACTTGGTGTTATTGCCACACGTACACCCCACTCTTTGACTCTGCATCTCTCGCAGGCGACCATGGGGTCCAAGATAGCGGCAGGCCTTGCGGAGCGTGCGATGCAGGACGAGCAGCGGGCAGCCCGGGAGCAGGAGCGTATGCTGGAGAAGGTGCAGCGCGAGGAGCGCATGCGGCTCGACGCCATCACCACCGAGAAGGAGAAAATAAAACGCTACCTCGCGCAGCAGATCGAGGAGAAGGAGCGGCGGAAACAGGAGGAGAAGCTGGAGCTCCTCTCTCTGCGCGAGTCTCTGATGGCGGATGTGAAGGCGGCAGAGTCGCAGGAGAAGGAGCGCGCGCGCGCCAAACGCCAGCGAGACGTGGCAAACCGCGCGGCAATCGAGCAGCAGATCCAGACGAAGGCAGTCACCACCTCCTCAGGCGAGGCGATGACAGACCAGGAGAGGCTGATAAACAGAAAGCTTCTCCGCCGCCTCTCCGATACGGTGGCGCCGTGACCTGCCTTCGCGTGATCCCCACAGTTGTCCCGCGGACAGCCCTCAGCCCTCCAGACCGTGGCGTGCATCTGCCACTCAGGGGGCTCCCCCGTACCTCTCAAGTCTGTGCTGATGATCAAAAATGCAAACACCCTCCATCACGACCCCCTCCCTTCGTGAGCCCGCCAATAGTTCTGTCGCTGCATTTTCATGCAATTCCTTGGACTGTTGCAACTCCACTACTCCTATCCCTGTATCGCCTATATATTCTTGTCGGGGAAGAGGAACGGAGGAGGGGGTGTGTGTGTGTGTGTGTGTGTGAGTTGTGCGCGGTGTCACAGTTCTGTGACATTTTTTTCTGCAATATTTTTGTTGGGTTCTGTCGATCGCCAAATCACACACCCCCCCCACCCTTTTCCCACACACCCACACCTCCCCTCTCCTCCCAACCCACCCCCCCCCCCCCCGCCTTCTGCCCCTCCACTAAGAGGGGGGCGGGGGGAAGTGGCAGGAGGGAAGGGAGTAGGTGTATAAGAGCGCTAAGCACAGTAACCTGGGCGATTGGGGAGGGGGGGGCAGCGCCTGTGTGGGTGATGGGCGCTAAATATAGGAGGGAATATCGCGGCCGATGTGACGCTTTGAGTCATTATAAACACTCGCTTCCGCGAGAGAATTTGCTCAAGTTGTGGCACAGTCGCGAGGTGTTTGAGTGAGTGTGTGCGCGCTGCGGTGGTGATCCGTATCAAGAGCAGATTGTGATCGATGCCTGTCTCCACCACTACGTATCGTGTCCACGTTTCGAGTGGGTTAACACCTGCGGCACTTCTGCGGAGGGGATGGGGGGTGGGGGGTGGGGGTGGACGACGTGGGTTTCACGTCACCCCCCCTCCCCTCCCCCCCAAGAGAGTTTCAGCGTTGAGTGCCTGCCTGCTCCGTGAGTCAGTCACTGCCTCCCATCCACCCCCCCCCCCCCCTTTGATACACAATCGCACTGCCTAACTTTGCGAGAAGGTGTGCTGGGTGACTTGCCTTTCCTTTCACTCTCGACAATCAAACCCCACCCCCCCCCCTTTTGAATCGAGTCGTGCTCCGATCGAATCGATTTTTCTGCATCGTTTTCCCACAACTCCTCCTACACAGGCACACACACAGCACCATCCCAGGAGAGCTTCTCTGTGTGTGCGGTCTACACATCTCTTCTTCTTCCCCCCCCCCCCCTCCCACACCCGCATGCCTGCCCCACCTGGGCCGCACCCCCACATCACGATGCTCAGGGGCTGTTAACCCAATTCGCGCTAGGCGGTGGTGGGTAGTGGCGCAGACCCCCCCCCTCCCCCACAAACACACAACAGCCCACGCCCCCCACCCCCACCCCTCGCCGTGGCGATGCCACAGGAGGGCCGCGGCGAGCCGAATTCCGGGGCGGTGGTGCCGGCATCGCCACAGGCAGAGCGGTGCAGCAGCCCCCTTGGATGTGCCGAGCCAGTCGTCCGCATCCCTCCCCGAAGCCTGCAGTCGCAGCTCACCGGGTACACCCCCGGTGGGGTTGGTGATGCACAGGCAGGGCCTGCCGACCCTCCTGAGGGCGACCCCGCCACAGCCACCACGGAGGAGGGGACTGTGCCCGTTATTCAACGTCTCCTCCTAAGCAACCTGACGTTCCTCCCCTCCGGCACTTCCCCCGGGAAGGGGCTGCGGCTGGGGAATATCGTGTCGCTCAACCTCAGCGGGTGCTCCCTCTCGACGCTATGCCCGTCTGTCCTGTCGCAGACCCCCCTTATCGAGTTTCTGAGCCTCAGGTCAAACCGGATCAGCGATGTGTCGGGTGTAATCGGCACGCCCTGCGCCCCGTTCCTCTGGGTGGTGGACTGCAGCTTCAACGAGATAGAGTCGATGGAGTTTCTCTCAAAGCCTGGGATACGCTACGGCTGCCACGGGTCTGTCGATCTGAGGGGCAACCCCCTGAGGAAGGCCGAGCTGCGCCACATCGTCCGACTCGCCTGCATCGAGCTCAACGTGACATTCTCCGACGAGACGGAGGGGTTCCTCCGCAGCACCCAGCAGGGCAGCAGCGCTACAACACCCCCTCACACCACCGCAGGCCAGTTTACCCTCCAGGGGTACAACCTGGCGGCAAACCCGCAGGACATCTTCAGGATCGGGCCGGGGTGCTTCTCCAGGCAGGGCGAGTCGATGGACTACTGCGACCCTGCCGAGGCAGCAGCAGAGGGTCTGGCAGGCCCCACAGGCCGGCGGAGAGGGGGTGTGGGTGTGGTTGTGCCAGCGGGGGCGGGGGTGTCGGCGGAGTCCTCCGGGGTGGTGTGGAAGGGGTTCGCTACAGCCGGAGGGGGTTCTGCGACGCAAAGTGCACCGCCTGACGCGGTGACGCCGGAAAACACCTTCCTGGTGGTCAACGGGGTGGTGCGGGGGGTCTCCGCACCGCTGAAGGTCAACACGCGGTGCATCCTGCGGCGCCTCCACCGGAATCACGAGAGAGGGCATCGCTTCTTCTCGAAATACACCACGCTCCTCCAGGAAGGGGGCACCCCGGCATCCCGCTGCAGGCAGCGCAGTGGGGCCAACCCGGCTGACGCGATGCCATTTGTCTCGCCCCTGCTGGCCCCCGGGGGGGACCCTGCTGTGCTGACGCTGCTGGTTCAATTCTATCTCGAGCTGTTCCAGCAGCGTGTGTTGGTGTCATGCGGGCCGCACTACTTCGACGATCCCTTGAGGCGGGCAGCCGCGGCGCAGGTCTCCCTCCGGTCCAACCCCCTCCTGAGGCTGAAGCGGTGTGTCCTCACCAGCCCCGTCAGCAACATCGGGGTCAACGGGGCGCAGTTCTACCTCACACGCACACTGCTGGATGAGATCCTCCGCTTGCCGAAGGAGGTGGAGGTGGCACCCCCGCCGCACACAACCTCAGCCACAGCCACAGCGGCACACCCCCCTGCAGCTGGCACCCCGACGGGGGCCGGAGGTGTCCAGCCCGACGATCCCACCAACAAGGCCTACCGCGCAGCCCTGCAGGAGCTGGTGGGGCAGGCGCCGTTCTTCTGGGGGCTGTGGGGTGCCTCCCCCGAGGTGGCGCGACAGGCGGCGACGCTGCTGCAGGCCGACCGCGAGTACCGCCTCCCGGAGGCGCTGCTCTCGAAGCTGCTGGGGATGGTTGTGTCGGCAGGGCTCGATGCGGCGTGTGACGGGGGTGAGGCGGGCCACCCAGGCGGCATCTCCCCGTCGATCCGCGCAGCCTTTGTCGGGGAGTGCGTCTCCCGCCTCCGCGGTGCTGCGAAGGAGCTCCTCATCTGCATCGTTGTCGCTGCGGCTGGCGGCGGCTCCGCTGCCGCGCGGGTCGGGCGGCCCCTGCGGTCCTTCTTCCCGCCTGTGGGGGTTGGGTCGGAGGCAGGGGTTAACCCCTTCGCGCGCCTCTCGCAGTTTGCGGCATTCAACTTCTACTTCGTGCTGCTGGACTCCAAGCTGCGCTTCTTCCAGGCGGCGGAGGAGATTCCCCACGGGGGTGATGCCGGCATGCCGCTGGACTGCACCCCCGGGCTGAAGGAGACATTCAAGCTGATCCCGCAGGACCTTCTCAGGGATGCGCTGGAGGAGAAAATCGCAGTCACCTCCACACAGGCGAGCGCCAAGCAGACGGAGGCGCAGGCCAGCTGTGTGGCGGCTGCGGCGGAGGAGTCGCACGCCATGGCGTGGAGGGTTCTGTCGCGGGCGCAGAGGGGCAGCATGGTGCAGACCAGCCCTGACGACTCGGTGTTCAACCTGTGCATCCATGAGATGGTCCGCGAGAGGCAGCAGCAGTATTCAACAGGCGAGATCCACGACCTCCGCCATGCGCCGCCCCCCCAGCGGGCGGCGCGCAGCGCCGCCACACACCATCGCATCAGGCAGCCATTCCACGCCTTCCGGGGGGGTGCAGAGGCGGAAGCCGTTGCCGCACTCTACGCCAACAAGGAGCTGCGGTGTCTCAGGGAGGCCGAGGGTCCCGGCACCCCCGACAGTCCCGAAGAGGCGGCAGGCAGGACGCTGCGGCTGCAGCCGCCGCCGCCGCCCGGTGAACCCAGCCCCATGGCTGTCGTCTCCCAGGCAGCTGCAGTGGTGCCGAGGGGCGGGCCCGCTGGAGCGAAGGCAGCGGGTGTGCCGCCGCCTGCTCCGCAGGCGGAGGGGGTGCGTGAGGCCTCGGCCTCGTGCTGCCCTGCGGCGAAGCGGGGTGCCGACGAGGTGCGTCGGGGGCTGCAGGCGGAGCGGTGCCCCGGCACGCCCCTCTCGGTGCTGGCAAACCCTGCCGCGGGGGGTGCGCGGCTGGTGCAGCGGAATCTGCTGATCCGGGCGCACAGGCTGCAGCAGCAGCGGGAGCGGGAGAGGGAGAGGGAGAGGGAGAGGGCTGCCGTGGAGAGAGAGCAGCAGGCGGAGCAGCGCAGCGACAGCCACGGCCACGCTGCACCCCAGGCGGAGCGGCAGCAGGGCGGGGCAGGCGCCGACACAGCCTCGCTGCCCTGCGGCGACTCGCAGGACGAGGAGGAGGGTGTCGCTGCAGCCGAGGCGGGGCCCAGTCGCGTGCTGCAGGTCGTGTCGCAGAGCGCGCCGCTTCTCTCCGCCCACAAGGGGCAGGGGCTGCGGGACAGCATGCAGCGCTACGCCACCGCCATCCGCCCGGCGGCCGCTGCGGGGGGCGGGACCACCAAGACAGGGGTTGACTTCTTCCGCCGCAAGAATCACCCCGTTGTGCGGCGGAAGCCGCTGGAGCCCACGCCGCTGCAGGATCCCTCATTCGTCGAGGCGCCCCCCACGCCGGCTTCGCCGGAGATCGGCGACACGGTTCATCACGCAGGGTTCCCCCACCCGCTGCGCGTGGTGCGCATCGTTGGTGATGTTGTGGGTGTGGCTGCGCCGCCACCACCGCCCGGTGGCAGCGGCAGCGGGAGCGGCAGCGCTGCCCCTGCCGCACGCGACGCCTGTGGCAGGCTCGTCTTCGGCGCTGCCCCCACGTCGCCCCCCGGCGAGGGTGCGGATTCGTCTGCGGAGGGGGCCGCAGCCGACCCCTTCGTGCACAAGATGCCCCTGGGCCTGCTGCAGTTCTTCCACGGGCGGGGCTGGGTGCTGCCGCGCCCGTCTCGTCCTGTGGCGGGCGATGCGGTTCACATGGGGGGCTGGCGTTATTCCGTTGCCGGTGACGCGGGGGGTGGCACGGTGCGGCTGCGTGCCCAGCAGGGGGGCAGCATGGCTGCCGGTGGGGAAGGTGAAGGTGAAGGGGGTGGCGAGGTGGAGGCAGCCAGCGGCACCGCGGTGGTGAGGGTTGCGGACCTGGTGTGGGGGGTGACGCAGCAGGGGCATTTGTGGACGCATGCGGCGAATGCGTGTCAGGTGGATTTCAACACGATGCGGCCGACGTCGTGCCCCGGGAGGGTTGATGCGGTGCCGCTGCGGCAGACGTCTGCCGGCCTGCGGCAGGTGTCAGAGGCAGGTGGGAGCGTGGGGTGTGTTGGCGGTGCGGTGTCCAGCCAGCAGTCGTCGGCAGATGCGATGCACCGCCTCCTCGCCAACACGTCGGAGCTTGCGGCGTCGCTCGCCCCGTCGTGGAGTGCCCTGGAGAAGGGGCGGCATACGTTTGTCGTGAAGGACCCTGCGAGCCCCTGGCACCCCTTCACGGAGGCGAGCCTCAAGCGCATGACCCTGCGCCGCCAGCGCCTCGAGCTGAAGGAGAAGCTGATGCGCGACGGGGCGGAGGTGGAGGTGGCTGCTGGCCCGTTGGACTGCTCGGGTTCGCTCAGTGGGGCACGCGTGGGGTTTGCCAACGCGAGCACCAAACAGTTCATGCCGTCCACGGTGCGTGCGCAGCTGGCGGAGGTGGAGCGGCCGGGGCGCCCTCCGTCTGCGCCGGTGGCGTCTGCTGTGCAGGGCGCTGGTGGTGGTCCTGCTCTGGGGCACAGTGCACAGTCCGGTGGGCTGGGGTCGGCCTCGAAGACAGCTCCGCCGAAGTTTCTGTGTGGGAGTCGGGCACGCCCTGCGTCTGCTGCGCTCCCGCCGCGCCCGTTGTCTTCGCAGCCCGCACAGACGCCGCTGGCAGTGTCGCCCGCGACAGCGTATGCAACAGCCAAGTCTGTGATTGCCCTCGCGGCAAGCACCATCAGCGAGGCGGAGGGTAACATTGCGTGTATTCTCGAGGCAGCGCTGCCCCGCCCCGTAGGGTGTGAGCGGGCGTCACTGTTCCGGACAGGCTTCTGAGGGGCGTGCATTTACACAGAGTGCCGTGATAAAGTGTCTTAACCTGAAGGTAGGGCCTGCTGCGAGAAAAGCAGGTGCGCGCAGTTGTCCCCCACCCGCCCCCGCCCCCTCCCCGCCAGACCCTCCGCCCTTGTGAGGATTGTTCCAATATGAGATCAAGACGCGTGCCCCTAGTTTTGCCACACATCACCTTACAGACGTGGACGGGACTGGCGGCCAGCCAGGAAAAACAATGGTGCACCGTCCCGAGGATGGTGCCCAGTACAGCAAGGACAGTGCGGCCCATCCTCGCGGGACACAGCAGGGATTGTCACCAGGCCCGGTACCGCCGCAGACACGCGTCCTCATGTCACCTGCACGTGGAGGGGCCTCCTACCTTGACGTCGCTGCCGGCACAGCACGTGCCTCCGCAGGGAGTACTCTCTCCCCGAGAGCTCCGCCGAGCCTAGACCTCGAGGAGACCACGACCTCTTTCTCAAACACCCCGTCCCGGCACTCACCTGAGGCAGGCGAGGGTATCCGTGATGAAGTCAAGCAGAATATCAAGGCAAAGCGCACCCGAGGAGGGCAGGGGAAGGGGCCGAGCGGGCCATCGAGCGCTGACAACGTTACCCTCGTCACTGTCGTCCGCTGCACGCCTGACACTGTCACTGTTACTGAAGAGAAGCCTTCGCAGTCTCTTTGGGGGTGGGCGAAGAAACAATTTTCGTGGGCGAAGAGTTCCCGCACGGGCGGGCCGATTGTTACCTTTGAAAAGTTGGACGACACCACGCTGGTTTCGGCCTTCTGTGCGGTGATGAATGCAGACTGGCGTCGTGATATCGTGACAGTACTCCATGCGATCAGCCCCGAGTTACGTGCTCGTCTGCGCCTGGTGGAGGTTGTCGACATAGCGTCCCTGACCTTGGAGGAGTGCGTCGATTTCGCGCTCTGCAACATCAACAGTCGTGCCTTGGATGGATACCCATTGACGGTGGTATTCGCTTTGAAGCTGTTTACCCGTGCGACCAAACCGGACTTGGTGCTGCTGACCTGGAATGCAGACTTCTTCTTCGGGGTCGAACACTGTGTGTGTCTGATGTTCCTGCACCGTTGTGCGGGCAGCACGCCACCGAGGACCATGCGTGACATTCGTCGGACCTTGGAGGACACGGATGAGTGCGAGTTTGCGGAAGTCTCCCAGAACCTCCTGCACACTGCGTTTGTAGACCACCGTCCGACAGCCCTGCGTGTGGTGGCCTGCATTGCACCGACGGGTCACTTCGCTAAGGCAGTGCACCGTATCTCCTCCTCTAGCGACCTCTGTGTGCTGCACAAGGAACGCATCGCCATCCTTGAAAGTCCAGATGACTGGGCGGCATTCATCACGACTGCCATGCAGACAGACGTGCCGCTGGACATCATCGCCGAGCACCTGGTCCAGAAAACCTGCTTCATCAGGGTTGCACTCCCAGCGATGAACCTTGCGTTAGAGAGGATGCCGGACAGGCGGGTCTGGTTCCAGTCCATCATGCGCAAACAGTGGCTGACACCAATGCACAACAGCGAGGGGTCCTACCAGCAGTATCTCGAAATCAGCAGGTTCCTCAGGAACAACCGCACCCTGGGTGACGCTGTTCTGGAAGACCTGCCGCAGGAGCTGTTGAAAACCGACAAATTCACAAGGTTGGTGCCCCTCCTGCGCGCCTTCGAAGAGGAGTGCGTGACGTCGCTGAAACGTCATGCAGAGGCACTCGCGCCAGACGATGCTGAGGGGCTGTTCACAAAGCTGTTGAGTGCTAACCTCGAGCCCTGCAAGGAGGCGGTAGGTATGCTCGCAGCGATCCTCCTGAAGCGGCTGCTTGACAAGCCTGTGCCCCGGATCTTCTCCGACATCGGGGGCGAGCGCCACGTCGTGCATCTGCTCATGGGGACAGATGTCATCACCAAGGACAAGGTGCCAGACGGGTGGGATGACGTGCATTGTCTCTTCAAGAAGGCAGCATCTTTGAGGAAGCAGGTTGAGAGCAGGGCGAATGATGGCCATCTGACTGACACTCAACTGTCAGAGCTTCGCACTGTGCCTGGTGTGTTTGTCCGTGCGGCATTCGAAAAGTGGTCGAAGGCGAAGGAGGATCTCGTGGGCGAGGAGGCTGCCTTTCTAGACTTCGCCGAGCAGCTGCAGATCAAACAGCCGAAGGGGTTGAGCGGGCTAGGCATCAAGAACCTGCTGGAGCAGGAGCGGGCCAGCCGAAGTGTGAAGCCCCTATCGCAGTGGAAGAATGTGGTGACGGGGTTTTCGGCTCAGCTCTTGCGCACCTACATGGAGCTGCGCAATGTGGCTTGTATCGCAGGGGAACTTCACGCCGAAGCAAACAACGCCATGTCGAATGGGGCCGTCACTTCAGCAGAGGACTACGCCGCGTGGCTCAAGGAGTACGTCAGGACGATGACGGACGCAGCCTACATCAGGATGGCGGATCTGGCAAAGGATTCCGTGTGCTTCGGTGACCTGCAGAAGCTCCTGAGCAGAGTTGCACCAGCTGAGGCGTGCCGGCAGATCGAGGGCCTCAGGAATGTCCTCTCCGGTGTTCACCACAACATCGCATCTGTCTCGCGTGCTCTGCGCGAGTGCGCTGACTTCCAGCAGGTGCTTGACACCGTACGCGCCATGCAGGACACGCGAGTGATGTTGGATCGCTTGATGCATGACAGCTTCGACTGGAGCCCTGTCGACAAGCTCTGCAGTGTGGAGGGCCAGGAGGCGACAACTCTGATGAGGGATGCGGTCACATTGGCGAAGAGGGCGAAGGCATGCGTCTCGTGCTTGGCAGATGTCGATGCCGAGCTGCTGCGCAGCTTCTTCAAGCTGTACCAGCAGGACTTCTGCACCATCATGCGTGGGCAGGAGGATGACCAGATGTTCGGCAGATTCAGGGAGCGCAAGCTTGCCGCATCGGAGAAGAACCGCAGCGCGATGGTTGCCTTCGACACCCTGCGCATGGCCTTCTACGTATCGACGCGCCCTCTCACCCGACTCCTGGAGGGAAAATCCTTCAGGCACATGGACGAGGCACTGCGGACCATCATGGGCCTCGAGCCGCACCACGTGCAGATTCGGACACTGGATGGACAGCTGAAGCACGTCACGACTGGGTCTGTGGCTGACGACTCGGTGAAGATCCTGCAGCAGGCACACTTCCTCGTCGGGGCGTGCTCCCTGCACATCAGTGCGACCCCTGCATGTGTTGATGTCTGCTTGCGCGAAGGCAAGAGGAAGGAACAGATGTCAGCATCCCACATCCGCGACCTGGTGAAAGACCTCAAGGTGGTGGGCTTCGTGGCAGAAGAAGAGGGCGACCTCGAGCCTTCCGCTGCCGAATTCGAAAAAGTACTGGCGAAGAAGGGGGCTGTGCGCAAGCTGCAAGATCAAGGGTACGACCTGGCCCTTCTCCTCGAGAGCGTCGTGAGCCTGCTGGACAAGCTGCGCGACGTCGGCTGCCCAGGGTACGACACCTTCCAGTGGGCTGCGCCACCTTCCCCCTACGCGCAGAAGAAGAAGAGCCTGGAAGAAATCCGTGGGGTACTCCGCAAAGATCTGGAATGCTGGTCGCAGATGCTGGATGTGATCGGCAGCTACTCGCCTTCCCTCGCACTGCTTCCCAGGCGCCAGCTGGTGGTGCTGCTGCAGCTCGTGCGCACCGCGAGGCGCGAGGCACAGCCACCAGCGCCAGACAACCTGCTGGCGATCTACAACCTGCTCTGCTACTACAACGACCAGCTGTCGTGGGATACAGCAGTGCAGTGCATGACTGAGCAGCTTGCGCAGGCGAACACAAACAAGTCCACCGACATCTGCGTCGACGTCAGTGTGGCAGGTGCGTTGGCAAGCCGCCTGATCCAGCCCCAGGACCTGCTGGCAAGCCGCATCCTCACCCCCTGCAAGGAGCAGCGCTGGGCCCAGGCGGACGCAGTGTGGAGGGCGCGAGAGTCTGGCAAGCCCACGATGCTGCAGGTGAAGGGGGGCGGGCTGTTCCCCAGTATCCTGATGATGTACCACAGGCAGCTGGGGCGCCTGCCCCACCCGTGCGAGGTGCTGCTCTGCACGCTGCACACCACCGGTGACGCTCTCAGGTCTTTCATGCGGCGCTGGTCGCCGCGCCGCGACTGGCCCGAACTTGTCTTCAGCGTGCTGGAGCCGCAGCAGCTTGCGCCAGACGTGCGGAACCTCCTGTGGCAGCTGCCGAAGGGGTGTGCCTGGCGCTCCGTTCTGCTGTGGTCGTCGAGTGGGGAGTGCGGCGAGAATGTGGAGCTGTGCACAGTGGACTGCAGGAACCCCGAGTGGCGTGGCGTGCAGCGGGCGACGAAGCATGCGCTGGAGACGAAGTGGGGTGGGGGTGTCGCTGCTGTCAGCGCCGACCTGCCGCAGTCGGGTAAGACCACCGCAGCGCACCGCATGGCGCATGCCGAAGGGTGTCTGTTCGCCACAGTGCTTGTCAGCGGAGCAGAGGGTCTCAGCGACGGCCTGTCGAAGGTGCATGCTGTGTCGGGTCCGGAGAAGATGCTCCTGCACCTCGATGTGGTGGAGAGCACCCCCCAGCAGGACGCGGACTGGGCTGTGCTCCAGTACGTCTTCCTGTGTGCCCTGCCACACAAGGGGGGGCTGTGTGTCAGGCGCCCTGCAGAGCGCGTCGTCGTGGAGGTGCCGTGTGTCACCCCCGGCACGGCGGTGCTGACGCTGCTCGACCTGCTGCCAGCCCTGCCCGTGCCGCATACTTTCTGCTACACGCGCTTCTCGCTCACCCCGCATTGTGACACACGGCTCCTCTTCGAGGTCAGGCGAGGGGAGGACACGGAGGCACGGCAGGTGGTGCACGTCTGCCACCTGCTTGAGCACCAGTCGCAGGTGGACTACGCCATGCCTCGGATGGACGTGGAGACAGTCGACCCTGCGCCGCAGGCAAATGACCCCGAGGAGGTTCTGGCACGTGCGATGCCCCGCTTCGACCCGGAACCGCAGGCACAGTACAGCCTGCACCAGAAGGTGCGCTGCGTCAAATACATGGGGATGCTGCTGCGGCGTTCACACGTCCTCTTGCTGGGGTGGGAGAACGAGAACCCCAAGGACGCGGAATTTGCACTCAAGCTGCCCTTCGCCCGGTTCACCACTGCAGCAAATGCACTGGTTGCTGCGTTGGATTTCGTCGTACAGCATGCCGATGCAGGGTCCGGAGAGCGTGACCTGGCGCACCGGTTCAGCGACAGCCCTGACGCAGCGCTGGACAGCAGGACCCTGCTGGTGCCGCACCGCCAAAGCTTCTCCGTGGTGTCCACCGACACCTACAGGAACAAGTCGTACGGTGTGCTGCAGGCCCTGCTGCGGCGGCTGCCCGTTGTGCCTCCTGCTGCCAAGAAGATGTACACCGACCGGAGGGCTTCGTGGGAGCAGGAAGGTGTCGAACCTTGCACAGACATGCGCGAACTTCTTGCCCTGCTGCACAACCGCGACGGCATCACCAAGCTGGTGGAGTGGGTCGGTTCGACAGCCACACCGGACAAGGTGGGGAGGGTCCTGGAGGAGTACGGCGGGCATCTTGTGACAGGGGCAGCGCTGCACAAGATGCTGGAGGTGCACCTCAAGCTGGAGGCGGGCCTGCCGGTGTACGTGATGGGTGAATCCGGTGTCGGGAAGACGTGTGCGATGCGGCTGCTGTGCCTGCTGCGCGACTGCAGCTTGCAGGTGATCAACGTGCACGGCGGCATGACAGCCCACGACATCAGGAAGGAGGCTGCCGCTTCAATCGCTAAGGCCGCCCAAGGCAAGCGGTGCCTGGTGATGCTGGACGAGGCCAACTCATCACCCATGTGCCTCACGCAGCTGCTCGGCGACCGCATGCTCTGTGGGGAGCGCCTGCCCGACAGCCTGCAGGTGCTGTGCATGGTCAACCCCATCCGCTACAAGTCTGGGGTCATGCAGCGCATCGACTCGGAAGGCCTCCCGACGAAGGTCCTTCCCGCAGGGTCGCACCAGGAGCTTGTGTACACTGTGTACCCACCCAGCGAGTCAGTTCTGATCCACATGGTGCAGTGGCACAGCCCATGCAGGTACTACATCGACCCCAACAGCGTCAAGGGGGCCATCTCCAACCGCACACGCCTGGGACTGGGGAGGGTGCAGGTCACTGACGAGACGCTGATGATCGAAAACTCGATGCACTCTGTGGTGACCAGCGACCTCTTCGCGATGCTCACGGGTAACCGGTACAACAAGGAGGCTGAGCTGATGTACATCCGGACGCTGTTGGTGACACTGCTTGGGCACAGCCAGCGCTACTACAGGGAGCTGTACGAAGACGACAGTGTGGTGTCGCTGCGAGTGATCTCCCGTGTGGCGAAGTGCCTCATCGTGGGGATGCATCTCGACCACAAGAAGCACAAGCACCAGCAGAAGCACGCCACTGCAGGCTCGGTGTCCGACGGTGCACTGGAGGCAGGCATCAGCATTGCACTGTTTGTGACGTACGCAGCGCGCCTGGCACCTGGGCGGCGCCGCGAGTACTACAACCACATGGAGGAGGCGTGGGGCCAGGTCGCTGCAGAGCTGAGGCGTGTTGTCCCGGAAAACCTTGTGCGCCCCACACACATCGGGACCACCTTCCTGAGCCACGCCAGGTGGCTGTGCGACGAGATGGACATCCAGCCCACCGAGGGTATTGCAAAGAACGACGGTTTTGTCGAGAACGTGCTGATGCTGTTTATCGCCGTCTACCACGAGTCGCTCAGCGGAGACAGCGAAGCGCCCACGCCTGTCCCGCTGTACATCATCGGCATGCCAGGCACCAGTAAGTCGTTGGCGCTTGACAGGCTGGTGTCTGCCACAGCAAGCCACAAGTTCCTGGGCGGAGAGTACCCGCAGCTGATCAAGTGCTGCATGCAGTGCAGCAGGGACACCACTGCTGACGGCATTCGGCAGTTGGCTGAGAGTGCCGCCAAGACCAAGCTTGACCTGATGCGTCAGGGGCGCAAAGACAGCGTCGTGCTCGTCTTCGAGGAGATCGGGCTCGCAGCGCGCAGCGACCACCTCGCCCTGATGGAGCTGCACTCTCTAATGGACAGGGGCATCACGGTGACCGATCATGACGGGACGGTGCACACGGTGCACCTCCCCATCGTCGGGTTGTCGAACACCCGCCTCGATGCTGCCAAGATGGACCGTGGCTACACAGTCCTGCGATCGACCCCCACCGACAGCGACATCACGCTGATCTTGCGGGATGCGTGCATCAGCGACAACTCCTCGCCAGAGGTGACGGGGGTGGTGATGCATGCGGTGAGCCCTGCAGCGAAAGAGTTTGCCGCGCGTGTGCTGCAACGCGACGGTGTGTCGGAGCGTGGCGGCATGAGCTTCCACCACTTCTTCGGGATGCGAGACCTGTTCGGCATGGCCAGCTTCATCCGAGGCCAGCTCGCCGACCCCACAACGCGCGGTGCATCTCCACGCATCACACCGCACCTGGCGAGGTGGGCTGTCGCCATGAACCTCAGCGGGTTCCCCGATGCCGAGAAGCAGGCAGAGCTGGTGCACATGATGACGCAGGCCTGGACCAGCAGCAGCAAGGGGATGCAGGCAGCTTCCTGGCGGCTGCTGTCCGACGAGAAGGTCATGCTGTGCGACACGTGTGTGCGTGGGTATGCATACGAGGCCCTCCGCCGTGCAGGGCACCGCCCAGGCACAGATGAGTGGGACCCGGAAAGGCTCCTCATGCAACGGTTCGACCAGGCCACAGGTCCAGGAGACTTCTGCACGGGGCTGCCCGACCTGACCCCGCCTGTGTCGCAGTTGCTGGCCTGGGGGTTCAGCGACACGCAAGGGCGCAACACGATGCTGCTCAGCCGTGGCGGGCAGGGGCTGTCACTGCTCTTCTCCAAAGCCCTGCTGCACCCCAAGAACTGCGAGGTGGTGTTCGGCCCCGACAGCAGCAGCCCCTCTGATGTGCACACTGCGACACAGCTCGAGGGGCTGGAGGCAGTGCGCCGCTGCATGAGGACCGGGAAGGACGCGGTGCTGGTGAACTTCACGACCCTCTACGAGCCTCTCTACGACCTGCTGAACAAGCGGTACATGACCGACACCACAGGCACCTACGCCCGCATCGGCTTCGGTGCACACACCATCAACTGCACCGTGAAGGAGGGCTTCCATCTGGTGCTGGTCGACGACGAGGATCGTGTCGAGCAGCTGAGCCCCGCGCTGCTGAATCGGATGCGGAAGGTGCACCTGAACTGCGACCTGTGCCTCGATGACCACCAGTCCTACCTGCTGCAGCAGCTGCGCAAAGCCTTCACGGCAAAGCACGGCGGAGAGGAGTACTGCCTCATCCCCTACTTCATGAAGGTGTGTGGCGAGCAGACACTGGAGTCGCTTGTCTTGCACACAGACTCCGATGTCGTGTCGGACGTTGTCGCGAAGGTTGTCGATGCGACTGGGCCCTTGGAGGCTATCTCCGCAAAGCTCGGAACGATGGAAGTGTCGAGCCCTGACATCGCAGCGATGTACCGCAACTCCTACGACCACGAGACACACGAGTCTCTGGTAGACGCAGCGACTGCTGTGTACTTGTCCCCCGACGATGAAGATGATGAAGAGGCTGGAAAGAGTTTGCGCCTGGTGGCACTCGTGTCGGAGGTGCCCGCAGAGTGGAGCGACAAGGCCATCGAGGAAGAAGAGGAACTTATCGACCTGGTGGGCCCGATTACCGTGCTCCAAGCAGAGAACCTGAGCACGGGGCGCGTCTTCCAGGCCGCGTGTAAGGACTTCCTCGAGCGCAACCAGGGCAACCACAAAGCCTGTCTGGTGCTGAAGGTGGCCAACCTCCGTGAGATGGAGCACCGCTACCAGCGCCTCGTGTACCAGGCAGATGAGATGATCAGCAACACCAGCAGGCGCCACGTGATCTTCCTTGTGCACTCGGGTGCCCATTCCACGATGACATTCTTCAGGGGTTGGACCGCCTACGCTATCGACAGGGTGTGTGTGCCCAAAGAGCACGAGCCCAGCCTGGTGTCTGTGGACCACGAGTTCGGAGACCTCATCACAATCGATGTGCTGCGGCACGTGCTCACAGGGAGCACGCTGCGGGCGTTGTACGCTACCCTGCGCTACCAGACATCCGAGGACAACATCAAGGCTGCACGGCTGGACCTCCTTGCGACGGTGTTCGTCGACGACACCCATTTGCTGCAGCGGGTGTGTGATGAGCTTCTGTCTGTCGAAGAGCTTCAAGGCCAGCAGTGGGTGGGTGCCGCTCTTCAAGACCCTGCAAAAGGCACAAGCGTGTCGCACGCCGTCAAGACCTTCGTGCAGCACACGTGCCTCAACGTGCTGAAGAGCATGATGCCGTGTGTCGATGCCAACGCCAACCTGCGCCTCCTCCTCGACACCGAGGTGCAATCCCTGTGGACTGAGCTGCTGCCACTCGACGTTGCAGCAGGGCCGCCTGGCAGCTTCACTTCTTCGTGGGCAGCGAACGTGCTGGATGCGCAGGTCTCGATCTGCTGTGCGATCGAGTCGCAGTTCCCCTTCAGCAGGGCAGTCGTCAACCGGCTGACCTTCCTGCAGAGCAGCGCCATGAAGGAAGGGGACCTGCACAGTGCGCTGGAGGGCAGCCTCGACTGCTTGCTGCGTCTCACACCTGAGCAGCTGCGCCGCCTCTGCCACGACTGGTGCCTCTACCTCGCACACGATGCACACGCCGTGCTGCACGGTGCCGATGAGCTGTGTGCCGATGTCGGCATTGCGATCTTCTATCAGGACTACTCGCCCGACGCAACCCTGGAGGACCTGGCCAGCTTCACCGCTGAGGACGGCGACCTGATTGTGTCGTGCATGAAGGTTGCAGCCCTCCTGCCACAACACGCTGAGGCTGCCTGCCGCAACAACACTGCCCAAGGCGTCCCGGAGCAGCTTTTCGTGGCTGCTGTGCAGGAGGTGTCGAACGGGGACAAGTGTGCGGAGCTCGCACGCAGCCTGCAGCAGCTGTACCTGCTGCTGGAGGGCAGCGACGAGGTGCAGCGCGAGTGGAATGTGTTCACCGAGACACAAGTGGTTATTGCGGCCTTCCGCCAGGTGTTGCAGATCGACCCGCCAGCCACGCTGCTGCAGGCCCTGCAGGAAGGCGATGCAGGCAACGTGGCCTCTGCACTGGCAGGTGCCGGCAGCGAGGCCATCCTGCAGGGCACCCTCCCCTTCCTGGGTGTCGGCTGTGCTGCCAGCGTGCACCTGCTGCTGGAGGGTGGACAGAACCACACCCCCGCCACCCTGCGCTGCCTGCTGGGGTGCCTGCTGCGCGATGCGGCACAGGCGCACGACATCGACGCCCACCCCCTCGCGAGCCTCGTCGCCACCGGCGGTGGCCTGTCGGACCTGATGTGCCGCGTGTGGGCCGACATGCAGCGCGAGCAGGGCAGGACCCTGAGGGACATGCAGGACACCCTCGAGATGCTGTCACAGGGGCAGTCGCATGTGTCACAGTCCCTCCGCCATGCCACCATCCATGCAGCAATCGGCAGGCTTGTGGACAAGCTGAAGCGTATGTTTACAGGCGGTGTTGGTGCTCGTGCTCCTGCTGGGCAGACCAGAGACTTCTGCGGCGCAATCGAGGGGCGGCAGTGGCTGCAGTCTGTGGTGGTGCCCGCCTTCGAGAGCACGTGGGAGCGTGCCTTCGCCCAGGAGGTGACATGCAACTACACCCAATCGGGGGGTGTCGCTGCGCTGATCGCCTCCGATGCAGCACAGCAGCTGCTGCCTCAGGAGCTGCGCGACAGTAAGCTGCTTCTCCTGTGCACGGGTGTGCCGCATGCGGTGCCCGGGCTGCTCGACAACATGGCATCAGGCCCTGCTGCGGACCTGTCACGCGCGCTGCTGGCTCCGGATGCGGAGGAGACCTTCCGGAGGCAGTGGCTTGTTGCGTATGGCAATGCCTGCCCCGTCTTCAGCGCCAAGGAGCTGTACCTGTTCGTGCATGTGCTGGCGGCAGCCTCTGCCCCCAGCAGCCCGTGGCACGCGATGCTGCTCAACCCCGGTGCCGTGGCGGGGCGCTACGTCGTGGGGTCTTCGGAGGGCACCTGCTTTGAGGCTCTGGAGGCCGTCTGTGAGTCTGTCGGCGAGAGGTCGACGTACGCTTACAGCTGCCCTGCAGGGCATGTCTACACCACGAATGCATGCTCGCATGTCAGACAGCATGGGACGTGCCCCTTCTTCAGGTGCACCCACCCTATCGGGGGTAGCGGTGAACCCGTTGCAGGGAACCGGCGCCTGGGGACTGCCCCAGACGTGCTGAGAGACTGGCGGGCTGGGCAGTACCAGGCACGGCATGGAGGCGCCGAGCCATGCGAGCAGGGCTTCGTCCCCTACGCCTGGTCTGTGCGTGCCCCGCAGCTGCGGAACCTCCCGCGTGCCATGGTCCTGGTGCTGCACAGCTTCAGTGCAGCGGCCCTCTTCCTCGGGCTCCTACTGCAGCAGCAGAGGAGCCTCGTCGCATGCGGGCGCGATGCCGTCAGTGCTGCAGAGGTGCTGCAGCAGCTGCGTGACTGTCTGGATGAGGTGAAGACGCTGACAGCACCCGGTGCGGTCGACAACACCGATGTGCTGAAGGCGCTGCACGGCTGCATCGCCACGGTGCATGCGAGACATGCCGGCGGGAATGCGCTTGCCTCCTCCCGGGATGAACGGCGTGCGTTGGAAGCGAGACTGGCAGCCACCATCTCTGAGACCCTGCTTAATCAACGCGCGCCTGAAGCAATGCCGGACCTGCTTCCGCTGCATCACACACCTGTGCCATCGTTGGAGGGGTTGAGTGCACAGCCTGGCGCAGAACGCATCAAGAAGGCGGTTGCTGAGTACAGGCACTCCGCCCATGCTGCGGGTGTGCTGCCTGACTTCCTGCGCTTCCAGAAGCACGTTGCCGCAGAGCTGGGTGGCAAGATCAAGCAGGGCGAGGCGGAGCGGATGACGCTGCGGGAGTTCATCAGCAACCAGAGGTGGGACAAGGACAGCAGGCGGTGGAAACGCCTGGCGGATGACTACCTCGCGGCAGCTGCGACAGTTGAGGAGCATGTGACGGGGTACAACTGTGTTGTGTTCAGCGAGAAGAACATCGACGTCAGGTTGAGCTTCGACAGGACCCTCTCGCTGTTCCTGCCTTCGGGGAGTGACGACGGGCTTGTCGCCTGTGCCTACTTCGAGGTGCTCGCTGTGCGCTACAACACATTCGTGACATCGACGCTGGGGTCTGCTGGCGAGCCTGCGAGCCCCTACAGCCTGGTGCACGGCAGCGCGCTCGGCATCACTGATATGGAGGCGAAGCTTGTGGATCTGCTTCCCACCATCGTGTCGGACGATGCATCGCCAGGTTCCCTAGAGTACCATTGCGGGGACGAGCTTGTGGCCCCCCTCCTGCGCATGGCGTGCTTGCTGGAGCTGGACCCCATCGCAACACAGATCGAACATTTCAGCTTTGCCGACACGGCGACTGTGGTTGCCTTCCGCGAGCTGCCTGAGTGTGTGCCTCAGACCTACGCACACGACCTGCCGGCCGAGACCGCATCGCTGCTGCAGTCGGTGCGTCGGCCACAACTCTTCCTTGACATCCTGCGTGTGGCCAGCCTGCTGGTGCGCGAAGCCAGGCTGACAACCGACACGGAGCTTGTGACTGTGATGCCCCGCCCTGTGCGTGAGTCGGCGCTGGATGAACGCCTGATGCAGGTCTTCGATTCCTCAGAGGTGAGCACGAAGCTGCGCGTTAGCGAGTTGTGTGGCGCTGCCGTGCTGCTGTGGCGCGTGCAGTACCTGCGTGCCGGGCTGGGGTGCCATGCCCGATTCAACCGCACGCCAACCGAAGAGGAGGAAGCCACGCTGCGTGACGGTGTGCAGAGGGCATGTGCGCTGGGCAACACCGACGGGCAGAAGCTGCTGTACGCCCTGTCGCTGTTCGCCATGATGCACCTCGGGGGTGACCTGAAGCCCGACTGCGAGCTGTCTGTCGTTGTCGACGCCTTCGTCGCAAGCAACGAGGAGATGGATGTGGGGGACTACCTCGATGACCTCCCTGTGGCTGTGACAGGTGCAGTGATGCGTGCATATGTCGAGGCGTGCAATGCAGGGCGTGTGTCGCGGCGCGTCCAGGACACGCGCGCCGACTACTGGGTGACTGCTGGGCATGTCGCAAAGCTGCGTGTCGGGCGTGAGGCGAGGGAGGTGCCTGTGAGCACGCTGCTAGACGACACAGAGGCAGCGACCACAGCAGCCCCCGATGAGCGCGAGTGCGACATCGAAAGCAGCACCGACAGCGACGACGATCTCACCTACGCAGCCCTGCAGTGGCAGGCCGACACTACTCCCGATGTTGCCCAAGATGAGATGGGCATGGCGAAGTCGTTTATCAACTTCGAGGTGCAGCCACAGGGGCTGGAGGTCGATGGGGACAGGTCCAAGGCATGCGACTACGAGCTGTGGCGCATCCTGGGGATGTCCGAAGAGCAGAGGTTGCAGGCTATCGAGCGTTGCAGCGTTGACACCAACATCACAGAAGTGCAGGAGGCAGACCGCAAGATGAAAGTTGCGTGCGATGTACTGCAACGGACTGTGACGATGGTCGTGCCGATGCAGGGGCAGGTGCTGCGGGGCAGCCCCGATGTCGCCTTCTTGACAGGCAGGTTCTACGCCCTTAAACCCGCCTCGTCCACACCCCCGAGCATGCCGTGATGAGGCGTCCGGTGGGGAGGGGCGGGTGAGTGATACTGCGCGCATTCTTGATACACACTCGGTGTGAGTGCGTGCCATCGGCAACGTGTTTTATGAAATGATCAAAGAAGAAAGAAGTTCGATTTTACATCCCAAAGCATACAGAACGCACACTCTTTTTTACTGCAACAGTATTCCTGTGTCAAAAAGACACCGGGCAGCGCCTTTGGGCTACTAGCACAACCTCTTTATCAGGCTGCTGATTTGCATTTCTTTTGCCCGGATTTGGCGCACATCATCCTCTCTTTTTACTACGCACACGTGGGAGCAGAAAATGGCACAGCATCACAGCCAAACGTGATTCGCCCCTCGCCACACACGACTAGCCCCGCCTATCACAGGAGTTTTTGTGTGTGGAGCGTCAACGCATCACAAACAAAATGTGAAGAGCGGCTACACTGTAGAAGCAAGAAGAGCCCCCATTCCCCGTGTTGATTGGCACGTTTGTCGCGTGCCAACAGAGCAACTCACCCTGCACGCACAGAATACCCAAAGTCGGTGCACACACACACACATATCTTTTTCATCTCGTCGCATGACACTCAACGTATATTTTTAGCAGCTGCAACACTTTCTGCGATTGTGTCTTCATCAACAGACAGTGTCGCGCCGTTCCACTTCCACCCCCCCCTTTCTCCATCCCTTCTTTGGTGCAGCGGCCCACGTCGTCTCAAGAACATGCGCATATGTTCGCTATCAGCAATAGAATTGCTTCCCGCATCAACCAAGAAGAGCTCTGGACGTCACGAATGCAATGTAACGATTTTTTGAAGAACGGACAGGAAGCGAAGCTTGCACCCGAAGGCCCGGTTGCACTCCTCCAAAAACGAAATCAGAAGACAAATGCCCCAGCTCTTGCGGGCTGTGGGAGTGCGCTCCTCCAAGTTATAAAACGTTTTCGAAAATCGGGTGGGTGGGTGTGGGAGGGGGGGGATGGAGGCCCAGAACGAACGGGTGAGACACGAAGCAAGGAACCGAATTCACAGCAAGGACCCGGGCATCACGGGTCGCATTGCCACATTACAAATACCATCGCATACCCCTCACTCACCCACACACGTTAGAACGGGCATGCAGCACCCTTAGCTTGACTCTCCAACCTGAAACTGAAGCTGTTCCCATGACAGGCGTGTGTATGCCGATACATCTGCATGAAGTAGTTTGGGGCGTCGCGAAGTATATTTGTCCGACTGACTTTGAAAGTCGGTCTCGTTTGTCGTTCCTGGGGGTTTAGTGGCACGAAAGTACGTTACGGTCAAAAATAGTTGGCACTGCTCCGTCCTTCCGCCAGGGCAGAAGTTGGTCGTCAGCACCAAAGCAAATATGACCACATGATGCAGGATTAACACCCGCCCCTCTCCCCGTTCTTCACCCCCCAAGGCTCCTCATCAAAAACCCCCCTTCCCCCAAAGATTGGGCCTTGGGCATCCTTGGATGAGTCAACTGAATGGTTTACAACCGCACGCTTATGTCAGAGGATTAAATGAATCATGATGCCACACTGGGCTTGAGGGTGGCCCTCTCGGCATGTAAAGGGGGTAGGTGGCCAACAAAGCAGAAACCTACGACAGGGTTCTCGCTACGGTGTCGATGAGAGTCGTTTTGGTGAATTTTCTCTTCTTCACGGGAGAGTTGTTTGTGTTAGCTTTTTTTGCCCGCGCAGGGTCATCGTCGCAGCACCCTTGCGCGGGTTTCTCAGCCATTTTTTTGGCTTGGTGCAGACTGCTTGCCTGCTCCTGTATATTGTCGCATGATCGCTTGTCTTTTTTGCCTCTTGTCTTTTTTTGTGGTTTCGATGCTTTGGCACAGCCCCAGCAACTGGTGGATGTTTCTGTGCCTTTTTCTGGATCTCGGAAACCCCACGCACACCACTCATCTCTGGTGCGTGGTGTGCACAAAGAGTGAATATCTGCATTCCAACAAACTCCTGTGAGTGAGGGAACGCCACGGAGTGAACAACCAGCGAGACAAGCTGGTTCCCTCCAGGGCAGCTCTAGCAGCCCCACCTGATCACGCGCCTCATCGCACGGTGCTCCAGGACACCGGTTTCTAATTGAGGCAATTCTTCGGCAGGACGTCTCGCCCCTCTGGTGCCCCCTCACCCCCTCTTGCAGAAGCGTTACACTTTCACACGGAGACACCAAACAATCGCTCCTATGCCATCACCTGCACCCACCTCCACCCTGCAGGAAGGCCGATCATCACTAGATCTCGGGGCACAGCCTGCATAACGAGCTGAGGGTGGCCAACTCTGCACCTTACCCCAGAAGAACACGTGGCCTCTGTAACACTCCAACACTCTCACACTACCCCACACACCCCCCATCCCCTACCCCCTGCAGGAATGCTTGCAGATTGCAGGCGTGGTCACACCACACACTGAGGCGCTGTCCCCCCCCCCACCTCCTGATTTTCTGCATCAGGATCCTCCCCTCTCCCCCACCCTACCCCCTCCCCTTACACGTCCGATACGGAGAACGCAGCGCCGGTGAGTGGGGAGGTGGGGTGGGGTCGGGGGACTTGCGCCCTGACTTGCACCCCCCCCACGCCACCCGCCATATTTGGTGTGTGGCAGAGGGGGTGTGTTGCAGGGTGGTCGCTCCCCCCTACCGGCTCTCTGTCGGGCCACTGTGTGGGCGGAAGGGGGGTTGAGGGGGGGGGGGGTGCCCCGCTGTCGCTCTGTGTTTGGGTTGAAGCGTGCACACTCTGCCTGACCCCACCCCCTCCGTGCTGACAGCCTCGAGGGGGGAGGAGGAGGAGGAGGAGACGCGAGGTGTGCGGCGCTCGCCTGGGTCTTCCTCCCACTGGAACCTCACTGCCCCAGGCATATCGCGAGCAGAGAAAGGCCGTCCATCGTAGGGTGTTAAAGGTCGGTAGTGCAGGCTGGGAAGTGACTCCAAAAATACGATATCGTCCCGCTCTCTTTCTGTCTTCTCGAGACAAGAGGAATCATGTACACCTCTCAGCACCTGCATTCGTTGCCTGAAACAAAGGCGGAGATCAAGCGGGGAAATGCGCGGCGCATCGTCAGCGAATACAGGATATGGGGTGAAGGATTCACAGGGACGCTCCGCTTCCTCCTCCGCCTGACGGGCACCGTGTGGACACACATCTACATAAACCTGATCGTCCTGACCCTCATGACAGTCGGGGCCATCTTCTTCCACATCTACGTCTTCGAGCTGGAGTTCCCCCTCACAGGACACCAGGTTGTGCTTCTCCCCATGTCCTTCCTCTTCGTCTTCCGCTGCTCCAACTCCTACCAGAGGTATTGGGATGGCAGGACCCTTCTCGGCCTCCTCGTCTTCCACTCCAGAGAGCTCGCCTCAAAGGGCTATGTCTTCGTCTCCTCTGAGCAGTCCGCCGTGCACAGCGGGGTGACGGAAGACGCAGCTCTAATCGCCGAGGCAGGCGCAATCGCATCGAGAATACGGCGCTATGTCATTGCATCGGTGATCCTCATCAACCAGTCGGTGTCGAAGTATTGGGACCAGGTGGATGCCAGGCGGCAGCACAGGAAGAGGCTGCTGAAAGGGCTTGACGAGGAGGGCGACATGGAATATGTCTTTCAGCTGGAGCCCCTCCGGGAGTACGTCACCCCGAAGGAGTTTTCCGAGCTTTCCTCCGTCATGACCAACCACCCCATCCTGGTGCTGGTGTGGCTGCGGTATGAGGTGCACCGTGCGGAGCGCCGTGGGTTCATCACCCCCTTCCAGTCCTTCGACCTGAGCCAGAGCATCGCGGAGCTGCAGCAGGTGTGGAACAGCATGATCAAAATTACGTCAACCCCGCTGCCCTACCCGTGGGTCCATCTGAGCCGTGTCATTCTGATTCTCTTCCTCGTGACGCTGATCCCGCCGGCGGTGTCGGTTCTGAAGTGGGGGTCGCTCCCCTTTGTGGTGGGGACCGCCTTCCTCTTCCTCGGGCTGGTGCAGATCGGCGTGGAGATGGAGGACCCGTTTGGGACGGACATCAACGACTTCGACCTGGAGGCCTTCGAGCTGAGCATCATCCAGGATGTCGACATCATCAGGAGGTCGCACGAGAAGAGGGCTGAGTGGGAGCGGGACAGGTCGGACGACACCATGGACTCGCTCCCGATGATGCACAGCAAAGACATCCCCGGCGCCAGCAACGACACAATTTACACAGTTGCCGCTTCCGTCGCAACCGGGTCCAGCAGGAATGCGACGGTTGCTTCCTACAAGCACCTTTCGCAGACAGCGCCGACACCGCTGAACTCCATGCAGTCTGCGCCATCCCACAGGCGCACGATGCCTTCCGGGCAGAACCCCATGGCGACGACGTTTTTCTCACCGGCCTGTATCAATGGGTTCGACGGTGGGGACCTGTCGGGCGAGACGCCGTTGCTGGCAGAGTGCCGCCCGCCGGACCGTCAGGGGTCCATCGGGCGCCTGGGGGGCCGGCTGCGCGGATCGAACAGCTTCAGCGCGCTGCCGACCGGACTCTCGGGGTTTTTTTCGAAGGGGAGCCAGCAGCAGCCGCCGCCGCCGCCGCAGCACCAACACCTCAGCCAGGTGGCGAGGAGCTACACCCCGCTGCTTCCGAGCGGGACAGGGTCGCCTGCATCCAACGCCGAGTCTGCCCTGCTTACAGGGTCGCCGTCACCCTCTGCGATGTCGCTGATGCCCTCTTTCGGCGTGTCGACACCCCCCAACGGCACAGAGCTGCTTCCGGGGCGCTCCTCCTCTCGCACGGGAAGGACTCTCGAGGAGTCGGCTAACCAGCCTGTCGAGCCCCCGCACCCACCGCCCTTGGATCCGAGCAGCAAGCGGAGGAGCGCACTGTATCTCTGATAGGGCGAGGGGGTGTGGTGGTGTGGGTCAAGCGTGGTCTGCCAGCGCTTTCAAATGTACACCAGGAGGGGGATAGGGTTGGGAGGGGGGGGGTTGTGCCAACAAAGCGTGATAAAGCCGTGTTCTGCGGGATCATGCAGGCAAATAAAACACGCCCCGCACCCAGCAGTCATCGTCAGGGCTCGCTCGGGTGCAACTTACACTAAACAATCATGTTTGCCATGTGATGGCGGTAGTGGGTGATGTGAGCGTGATATTGCAGTCGACGAACCCACCCACCATCCGGTGGGGGGGGGGGGGTAGGGGGGGTCAAATGGGGGTGACAAACACGATTTTTCAAAAAACCGGCGCAGAGGCCCCAAAGCCCCCGTAAACCCTCCAAACCCCCCCAGATCGGTCCGGAAACCCATCGAACCCCACTTTTCCACCATTCCGGGCACCTCAGGTGCCCGAATTGGGGTACCTAAATTCTGTGCCACCGTTTGGTACCGTACAGTGCCACTGTGTGGGAGGTTGGAAAAGAAAATGCCCCAACACACCACATCTGAGGGTTGCAATGCATGTTGCTTGCCAACCACGTCATCCGGTGGGTGTCAGGCGCTATGTAGGTGGCATTAGCCAGGTCTTCGATGTGTTCTGGCTTGTATATATACCTCCCTGCCTGCGGCACAGGCACTGCCTTTGTCCCCCACACCAGCCACAGAGAGCGTATTGTACTCGGTCCACGGTTGCTGATTCATTGTGATGCGTTGTATCCTCGAGTGAACGTCACACACTAGTGGCACCACCACCCGCCATCCGAGAGCTGTATTGACTTTGCGCGCTTCCGTTGTATTCACCTCGCCACGCATATTGCACCGTTCAGTACCAGTGCTCTTGGGCCAGGCAAAGTAGACCGCAGCAACTACCAATTCTGGCACAATGGGTACCACGACAGCGCACTTCATGTGTTCCCGGAATGTACAGCTCGTGTTGCAACAGTCGTTGTCAACACATCCCGGTTGTGGAGCACTGCTGCACAGGAATCACACGACCATCTGGACTGTTCCGTACCTACAGGCAGTCTCCCGGTGCATGGTGGCAGGGAGGTATATATACAAGCCAGAACACATCGAAGACCTGGCTAATGCCACCTACATAGCGCCTGACACCCACCGGATGACGTGGTTGGCAAGCAACATGCATTGCAACCCTCAGATGTGGTGTGTTGGGGCATTTTCTTTTCCAACCTCCCACACAGTGGCACTGTACGGTACCAAACGGTGGCACAAAATTTAGGTACCCCAATTCGGGCACCTGAGGTGCCCGGAATGGTGGAAAAGTGGGGTTCGATGGGTTTCCGGACCGATCTGGGGGGGTTTGGAGGGTTTACGGGGGCTTTGGGGCCTCTGCGCCGGTTTTTTGAAAAATCGTGTTTGTCCACGTAAAAGGGTGGCATTTGACCCCCCCTACTGGGGGGGGCTAAATAGAAGCCCCCCCCCCTTGTATTCGGCGTACACGGTGGACTCCAGCGGCCCTAGCGGGAGTCTGGGAGCGGGAGTCTGAGAGGGTGTCAAAGACTCCCGCTAGCGGGAGTCCAGACTCCCGCTAGGGGGAGTCTGACTCCCCCTAGCGGGAGTCTTTTCACCTATTTTCATCCATTTTTCCCATGATATAGTTACAGTCTACTGGCGTGGGGGGTAAAATCATGCGGGGGGAAGGTGGAAGAGGGATGGGGAGGGGCTTGTTTTGCTTCTGTCAGTTTCCCCGGACTCTGGACTACCTACCTATCCTCCTGGTAGCGGCTGCACCTGCGGAGGTGAGCGGTTAGAATTTGAGGTGTCAAAGTGCGGCCGTCGCCTGTCGTAGTTGTGTTACACCTTGGGCAAGACAAACCATCCTGCAGGCTTTCCTCATCTTCTTCGTCAGAACTGTCATCCCCCTCCTGCTGTGCGCGTTGGTCAAGCGTGCTCAAAGTCGCCTCGGATGACACGAATGGTGTGAAAGTCGCCCCCAGCGGGATTGGCATTTTGCACAAGCAGAGCGATAATTTGCGGTGTCCTTCGGGGAACCGGAACAGGAAGTAGGGCGCGCTGCTGGGTTCAACGAAGTCCTGTGTGTTGCAGTGCACAAACCCCTTCTGCAGCTGTGTCAACTGTGTGCAAAGAACATACACAGCCAATCTATGAGCGTGTCGGGTGTGCAGACACGGACACAGAATGACTTCTCTATACCCGAGGATCCCGTCCTGCGACAGGTGCGCAACCTTCCAAGGCATGCCCGATTCGCGCCGCTTCTCTTCTGCCATTGCAAGATCTCTCTCGTAAGTTGCGGAGCTGGCGATTGTAACGGCATCTTTCTTGCGATGTCCGTTCTCTGCTTCTTCAAATTCGTCGTTGTTCTGCAGAGGCACTGCATCTTCTGGAGCCCACCAATGATGGAGACTGTGTACGTAGGCATTGCGTGTTGATCCCTTTTCGGCATGCTCCATCAACCAGTGAAATATATGCCCTGAGATCCGAGCACGCAAGAAGGGAATCCGGGCTGACTCATCCTTGCATCCCCAGAAGCGCCAGGGGATGTCTGCATACCGGAAATGCATGAGGTCTGCAAGGGAGACAAAGAGGTAGCGGAACAAGCCCTTGTAGGTGGTGTCCTGTGACATGGCAAGCACGACCTTCCGGAACTGAGCACCTGTCCCATTCTGCGACACATTCAGTGCAAGGTTTGTACAGGTCTTGTCGAATATTTTTTTTGTTGTCTCATCCAGTACCCTGATCAGCCGCATGGCGAGCCCCTTGCAGTCATGGAGTGCTGGGGTGACGTAGCGGGCATTGGGAAGCACACCTGCCAAGAGGGAGGGGTAGCCAGCCTCTTTCATCTCAGAGAGAGTCAGGTGCGGGTATCGATGCACCTGTTGATACCAGCGTTCTTCTGGGATGTCGCACAGTGAGCATCGGTGCCCTCGCCCCCCGCATCGCCTCATTGTTGCCCACTGCTCAGCATGGTCGGCGGTTATTCTTGCTATGGACACACTCGCGACATGCACCCCTCGGAAGATTTTCGCTTTGTGCAGCCTCATGATCTGTTGCAGCAACGCGTGATTTTGGAACAGCTTGTGATCACCTTTCGGAAGGTCTGAGAAAGTAATACCCGGCGCAGTCATCGTGTTTTCGGGATTGATGACCCCGAGAGACAGACGGACACGTGCGTTATCGGAACGTAATGAATTACGTGGCGTGTATCCGTCCGTGTACATGACGCCGAGAAGTGGCACGCTACACTGCATTGTCGATGATTCTCCCGCCTCTTCTTCGAGGAACTCAAATGCCCCGAGCAAACCACGGGAAAGGCGCCATTCAACACGTTCGCAGGCAGGCTTCTCCATTTCGCGTCCATTTCGCGGAGTCGCTTTCGTGACACACCCAGGTTCTCACCAACACGCTCCTTATGAAGCTGGTTGACCTTGGCGAGTGTCCGTTGAGACATCCGAAGGGCATGCCGGTTGGCAGCAAGAGTCTCCCCGACACTCTTCGCTTCATTTGCATTCGACATGGTTCGATGGCATGGGTCTTGAAAATACCCCCTGTGACACCTGTGAGAGCGAGTGTGAGTGGAGCCGAATAAGGTTGCAACACACACACCACGTCAGATGTAGCCAAGCGAAAAAACTGTCGATGTTTTGGAGTGTGGGGTTTGTGGCTTCCATGACAGTCTGATCATTCAACTTCCGCAGGCTGATGCACAGCCAGCTTCCCTCAGAGGGTGTCCATGTCGTCCTCCTCCACTGTGATGGCCTGCGGGATGCTCGGAGGGGCTTCTTCCTCTGTGTCGGGGACCTCAGGCTGTGCGAGGTCGATCCCCAGCAGGTCCTTGTACCTCCCCACGGTGGAGGTGTTGGCCTGGCCTGAGCCGGTCACCGTGGCGCGGGGCTGTTCCAAAGGAACGGTGACCTTCCACAGGGCCAACTGCCCCTCCACCTGCTCGCAGGTGATGGGCTCGCCATCGGCAGGGCACCTGGGGAGGAAATAGGTGGCGGTGTATGTGCCGCTGGGGATTGTCGAACCCTCGTGGACCACGCGAAGACACGTCAGCGACACCTGCAGGCCTGTCACTGAAAACTCAACCCGGGTCAACAGCCCCTCGAGCATCACCACATGCACGTTGGCTGCCCCAGGCAACGGGGTGACCACCGGGAAGTGCTGCATCACATTCTTCGTCGTAGTATTCTCCTCCTGCTGCACGGCAGTGTACACGTTGTTCATCTCGACCTCCTTGTAGGCCGGGGCAAGCGCAGCAAGGACCCGCTGGTACAGCGGATTCTTCTTGTGGCCCTCCTCCGCCCAAGCCAAGGGCATCTTTGGCTTGAGGGTGACACCCACCAACTTGGTGTCTTGCACCTTCCCGCGCTTCACCTCAACCCTGTAGGTGGCGGGGAGGGTGCCGTCCTTCTGCATCATCTCGACCTCCCTCACAGCGAGCTTGTCCATGTCAGGGAATACGGCGGTGATGGCGTTGGCCACCTGGGGGCTGTGCTTGTTGATCTCCTTGCCGGTCAACACCGTTGCTAGGAGCCTTCTAATGGATCCCAGTGTCAGCACACTTCCCCCTTTTTTAACGAGGAAGGCCGTGCAAAAATCAGCCACAATGTTCGTCGCCTCCGCAGCCTCGGGACTCTCTGCGCTCTTCTTCTTCTTACTCGACTTCGCCGCCGGCTTCGCTGCCACCTTCACTGCCGGCTTCGTTGTCGTCTTCCCCATTTTTGTGAATCAGGTCTGCGAGCTGGGATGGGTGGAAACGTCCGTTTGGTGTGTGTGTGTGTGGCTGTACTTCAGTGACGAGTGCCACATTGCATAGGTATCATGGGAAAAATGAGTGAAAATAGGTGAAAAGACTCCCGCTAGGGGGAGTCAGACTCCCGCTAGCGGGAGTATAGACTCCCGCTAGCGGGAGTTGGACTCCCCCTAGTTGAGACTCCCGAAAAGGGTTACCCTACCCCCGCTGGAGTCCACCGTGTAGGATCGAGTTTTTTTGGGGGTTTTCGAGGGCCCAAAATTTTAGCCAATTTTTGCAGTGGGTGGCCAAATAGAAGGGGGGGGTCAAATACAAGGGGGGGGGGCTTGTATTCGGCGGAAGCCGAATTTTCCAAATTTTGGTGAATTTTGCCCCAGGTCACCTCGTGGAATCGCGATTTTCGCCTTCCATTGCACTATTCGGAATCCGTGCGGATCGTGGTGGGGTCATTTTGTGGGTGGAGGTGCCAAGTATCACACATGAAATGTGGGTCTGGTTTGGGTCCTGATAATGGGAGGATATTCCCGGGAGTCAGCAACCTGCGAGGACCCCCACACTGGTGTCCAAAAACCCGTTCCTTTGAATGTTCGGATTCCGTGCGGACCGCAGTGGGGTCATTTTGACCATGGGGTGCCTGTTATGACTGGAAAAACCGGTTGAAAATTTGAAATTTGGCTGAAATTCGGCTTCCGCCGAATACAAGCCCCCCCCCTTGTATTCGGCGAAAAAAAAAAAAAAAAAAAAAAAAAAAAAAAAAAAAAAGGTCCTGGGTAAGACGTTAAACTGCCTGGGGGGGCCGTCCCCGGACCATGACGGGTGCCTGCACCAGGAGTCTAGCACGGCCGTGGTCCAGGGCATGACCGAAAACTGCTTGGGTACCGAGGCTCCCCAGACCAGGAAGGGTGGAGACACCTGGAGTCTAAATAGTCACACCACGTCAGGCCAGACCTTCGCATTGCACTCCGCGAAGACTGCCACACAGCCGCGGGGCAGGTGTGCAGCCTGTGGAAAACCTCGTACAGAAAAGGGTCGGCGACCGCCCGCCCCCAGTCTGAGAGGCATCAGCCGAATCTCGGTGGAGGCGGGCACAAAACAAAAGGGAGAGTCGTCACTGTGCATATCAGCACGGTCCCGCCCTCTGTGCCAGACCAACACACCACCAAAGGAAAAGAGGAAGAGGCGACGTAAGGCAATGCCTCCGTGCGGCCAGGAGAACACGAAATAGCGACCCCCTCAACGGGGAATGCTACGAGCACGGCCAAAAATCGTTCAAAATCGTTCAAAATTTTATGGATTTCGAATTTTCAGACCCCCCCCTTCTAATAGGCCCCCCCCCCCTTGTATTTGACCCCCCCTTCTATTTAGCCCCCCCCCCCAGTAGGGCAGTGCTCGCCGAATACGGGCATACGTATGCGTATTCATACGTATGCACGTATGCAGATTTCGGAAAAACGCTTGCATACGTCTGTTAATACTTTTGCACTGTACGCTGCCAGGCAGGGCTTCCCCTACACATGCCACTCGTTGGTGCCTGCCCACTGCGCCTCCTGCTGTTCTGGCACGAACAACGTCGCGACTGTGCCCAAAAAATGCCCGGAAACACATTTTTGGGACATATGCGCACCCAGAGAGCCAGATTTGGCCGTTGGGGGAAAATCAGATTTTGGGTCCATCCGGGCCTAGGTACATGTACCAAGTACTTTGGTACAGGAGCCAAGTGGGCCGTCGGGCCCGGCCCATACATATGGGCTTTCCCCGACCCAAGGTACGTGGGCCCACTGCGCACTGAGAACCTAGCCCACAGGACGACAGGATGCGCACAGGCACTGGGCCCACTCTCCTCCACCTGTGACCTGCCAGCCGTATGCGTATTCATACGTATGCACGTATGCAGATTTGAACGATTTGAACGATTTTTGGCCGTGCTCGTAGCATTCCCCGTTGAGGGGGTCGCTATTTCGTGTTCTCCTGGCCGCACGGAGGCATTGCCTTACGTCGCCTCTTCCTCTTTTCCTTTGGTGGTGTGTTGGTCTGGCACAGAGGGCGGGACCGTGCTGATATGCACAGTGACGACTCTCCCTTTTGTTTTGTGCCCGCCTCCACCGAGATTCGGCTGATGCCTCTCAGACTGGGGGCGGGCGGTCGCCGACGCTGACGCGCCTGGCGGCCTGTGGTAAGTGACGTGGGGCTGGGATGGGGGGGGGGGGTGCTGGGAGGTCGGGCCGAAGCCCTTGTTCTCTGATGATGTTATTTGGTTCACGCGTTCAGGTAGTCCTTCTCGCCGTGCTCCGTTACCCCTGCCTCGGCCAGGTAGCGCAGCGCCTCCTTGCAGTTGTGCAACAGCAGGTTGTGCACGTTTGTGGCTGTGAGGTGGTGTCGGGCCGACGCTGTCGCGGGGCAGCCGAAGAAGAGGTGCTTCAGTGAGACCCCAGGCGGGGGGTGGCCCGGCGCATGCTTCAGGCAGGGTTGGCAAGGTGGTTGTGCCGTGCCCGGGATGTCATGGTCGTAGACCAGGCGGTGGTGGTCGGCCCGGAGTCGGCGGATGGTGGTTTCCCCTAAGCGGGTGAGTCCCTCCATGCGGAGGTCGGGGCGTTGCAGTCGCGTCTCCCCGATTCCCGAACGGTACGCGTACGTATGCCCACTGCGCCTCCTGCTGTTCTGGCACGAACAACGTCGCGACTGTGCCCAAAAAATGCCCGGAAACACATTTTTGGGACATATGCGCACCCAGAGAGCCAGATTTGGCCGTTGGGGGAAAATCAGATTTTGGGTCCATCCGGGCCTAGGTACATGTACCAAGTACTTTGGTACAGGAGCCAAGTGGGCCGTCGGGCCCGGCCCATACATATGGGCTTTCCCCGACCCAAGGTACGTGGGCCCACTGCGCACTGAGAACCTAGCCCACAGGACGACAGGATGCGCACAGGCACTGGGCCCACTCTCCTCCACCTGTGACCTGCCAGCCGTATGCGTATTCATACGTATGCACGTATGCAGATTTTGGGTTTTTCGAAGAATACGCGTATTCTGCAAGCACTGCCCTAGGGGGGGGGGGGGGCATGCGCGTGTATACTTTTTTGCAGCCGGTAGCGGTCTCAAGAATAAAGAAATAGAAGTTTGGCCGGATTTGTGGGTTGCTTTTCTGTTTGCCGGATTTGGCGCACAAAACAGCAGCCTTATCTTGCTTTTTTGCCAGGGATCTGTTAAAGTTAGGGCGTTCCGGATTACGAGGAGAGTCCCAACGTCAGAGCAGCAGGAACCTGCGGAGGGGGGAGGGGAGGGGGGGGGGGTGCCGTGCAGGAAGGCTGCACTTTGTGGGCCGCTCTCCTAATTAGACACACTTCACAATATTCTCCGTTCAGCAGGGGTTTCTCTGCCCTAACCGCCAGTTCTCACACATCCATGCACACATCCTTTTGAGTGTGCCAACAAGATGAACGAAATTCCGTTATGTTTCAGAGATGGGTGTCACGAAGGGTCCTGCCATGCCATCCTGAAGACTATTCATGATATCCATGTTCTTTTGCGTGGTTCTCTTCAGGCATGCATGTCCTGTGCCTTTGTGGTATGGGTCTAAAGGGATGAAGTGCTGACCTGTCCCCTGCCAAGTGACGCCTCTGCTTCCCAAAAATGAAAGAGTTTCGAATGCCTTTGTGTGATTTCCTTCTTCCAGATCAAAACCTGAAGTGGCTGGGTGGGGCTGCCCCTCAAGGCCCATCTAGAAGGTGCGCACCCCACCCAGACCACCCCTGGATCATGCGGGGTTGGTTTCCGCCAGGCATATCCTTCAGAAATCATCACGCTCGATTCCCTCTCGGGGGTGCGCGAAACGGAGACGTCTGTATGTTTCAAGTCAACGCCTTCTTCGTTCTTCAAATCCAAAGCAACCCTTTCGTTCACCATTTCTGGTTGTGTTCCACCGACTTCATAGTGCAGTCCCTCTTGGAAGAAGGGTGTGTACATGTCTGGAAGCTACAAATGACTCGCAATATTGCATCACGAAATAGACAGACCAGAGGGGTTAAAGCAGGGCTGCCCTCCGTCTGCTTAGAGCTGCTGTACCCACATGCAACGGAATGCAAACAGTGCCGTGCCCTGTCGGTTGGGCTTTGTGCGACAAGCAACCCCACCCCACCCACTTTACTTCAACTGATCACCACACACGCGCAGCGGGCCATGCTTGGCGCAGTGGCTCGCAACGCGCAGCTACAACACAATCACGCACAGTTGAACCAGAACCCAACCAAGATGCATCCGTCCCCAGCAGACACCATACACCGTGTTGTTGGCAAGCTACACCATCCCTTTGTTGGACTCCTGGCGCAATGCTTCTATCTCGTCTCTGTCGAGGCAGCCACCCGTCAGTCAGTTTTGAATGCCTGGTTTCTGACGCCCGTTGCTTGAGGTTGCCGAAGGGCATGCCTTGGCGAGGGCGGTGTGGGAGGATTTGCTCTCGCAGGCACGATAAAGATAACCATTCGCCAGCAGTCCCGTGGCACCCGGGGGGGCGGGGGGGGCGGGTCTCCTGTCCTCCCGCCTGTGGGGGTGTTGTCCCCAGCTTTCTCTGCGTGTCCTTTCCGTTCCCCCTCCCCACCCCTCCCTCTGCGTGCAGTGGTGATCGCACCAAAGGCAGTATTCTACGCGTCTGAAAAAAGAACCGTTCAAATCTTTCAAAAGGACTCACCAGTGTGTGTGGACAGTGAGGCCGCATCATAGTGCACTCGGTGTGCTCTACACGAAGTTTTCCGTTTTTGTGTACGCACCGATGAACCTCCGCTGTCCTCACGCATTTGCCACTGCGATGAAGGGATTTGAGAAATACAGAATTGCCTGTATTTTGCTGACACCGAAACACCGCCCTTGGGTGGTGTGCTTCACGATGGCTCTTTCCTAACACATCGAATTCGAAAAAAATGATGAATCGTTTCGTGCATCGTTTTTTTTTGTGCCGTGGGCAGGCGCTTTTCTGGCACAACACCGAAGCGCTTTCTGCACATCTCACTCAGATCAACGGTGGAAATTCGAATGAACAGAACTGCGTTTGAATCCCCCCCCCCCCCATCCCCTCCCCTCACTGTTGAGAGTATTTGGGTTTCCGGGACTTGGGGCTTGCCTGTTCTCTGCTTTAAAACCAGTCGTCACGGCAAGCCCCAGAAGGGTTGGGAGTTGGGTGGTTTGGAAAACCCTGTGTATTTACATGTTGAAACTCGTGCATATTGTGGCGGGGTTATCTTGATGTGGTGCCTGCCTTCATTCCTGGACTGGTGGTTGTCGGGCATAGGGGCCACTCTGCTCGGAGGAGCAGCAGAGTGACCCCACTCACAGAGGTGCCGTACTGTAAAACCCCACCCCACCCCTCAAGTCCCGGGTCCCAGTCCCTTGGGGAAGAAACCAAGGGGCTTGAGAATTGCTCTTCTTCGAAAACAGTGCCCCCCTTCACCCTCTCCTCTGTGCGAGAATCCAGGAAACCCCGTGGTGGGACCCTTCTTCTTCTTGGGTCTGGCGCCTTGTTTTGTGTGCTCCCGCGCTCAATATTAAAGTTTTTGTTTAAAAAAAAAGTACAGATGGATCCATCCGATGCTTTTAAAAAAAGGTACACCTCAATCCCCCCCCCCCCATCACACCCACCCAACATATTCTTTCCAACCCGTCTATTTTTTCCCCTTCCCCAATGCACACACACCCCTTCCGTGATCCAACATACGTCCAACACCTCCCTTCCTATGAAGTTCTTTCCTTTCAGTGGTGGCTGCAGTCCGTCGAGAAGCGAGACGGGCAGATGGGGCAGCAGATGACAGTTTCGGGGCCAGGCCCCGCCAGGCCCCCCCACCCCCCGTGGGTTTGTATTTTTGTTCATTCCGCAGGGGGGTATTTTTTTACAGTTTCCGGGGAGACGGATGGGGGGGATGGGGAGAGGGGGGGGGGGGGGGGCAGTAAGCTAACCGAGTGAGAGAAGCGGTTGCTGAGTTGCAGGGGGTTGGGCAACTCGCATGGCTCGCATGGTGGGGGGGGGTGGCATTTTACCCTGTTGGAGGTGAGGCAAGCGTGGCTCGGAGTGTACCCCCCCCCCCTCTCTCTCTCTCTCCACTCTCTCCCCACTCCTCACGCACAATTTTCAGCAGCCACCTGCCTCCCCCCACCCCCTGTTTTTTTTCCAGAGCCCACCCTGCTCAGGGTATAAGATAGACTTTTTTTCTGGCGCCGTTTTCCGGTTTTTCTGGTTTTGAAAATTTTTTGCGCGCGCCTTCGGCGCGCGCGACCCGCGCAAACCCTCCCAGAATCTGAGAGGGCCCGGTGCCTGCGCGCGTCCTGTCGTACTGAGGCTGCTTGGTGGGGCAGGCGCAGCAGCTGCTTTGAAAGTTTGGACTCTCGGCCAAAAAACCGGTCTGGTGCAATTTTTTTACGCAGGGGGGTCTGGGGGGCGGAGCCCCCCAGCCGCCGGAGGCCACGGTAGTGATCATCTGTTCCCTACAGTCTGGATTCGCTTGTAAGTAGGAAGGCTTCGCTGTATCGCAGCCCGGCCAGCAGGAGATCACTGGTCCTTGAGGGTTCAACCTTCAGGGTGGAGGAGGACGGGGGAGCGACCACTCGTGACAGGTGTGCGTTGTGGGTGGAGTGGGTGCACGACAGAATGGCCAAAGGGTCCACGAGATCTCTGCACACATTCCGTTATCGAGGAAATGGGCACCTAGCTGTGACGACAGGCAACAAACAAATCTCATCTGTTAGTTGCCCCCAATAGGCTTGGCGACCTTCAAGATTGCTTGAAAGTCGTTCGTGTTCTCGTCTCAGCCCTCCAGACAAGCAGATCTGTCTCGAGTTGGTGGGCTGTCGCCATGTATTCGATGGCACCGAGTGACGCTGCACAGAGGCAGACGACACGGTGAACTCCAGCGGAGGTTACCCTACCTCCGCTGGAGTACACCGTGTGTCTCCCATGAGTCTCAACTAGCGGGAGTCGTAAATTAGCTGGAAAATAGACTCCCGTCTCCAGTACAGACTGCAGTCTTAGACTCCCTCTTAGACACTCGCTAGGGTGGCTGGAGTCCACCATGTGTGCACCTTCAAAACAGAAGAGGCCTGCATGACGAGGGCATCACCACCCACCGGGCCCCACCGGGCCACCCGCTAGGTCCATTTTTTCTTCTCCGCTTCTCTGCCTTCTTTGGACTATTTGAGCTCTGTGCGGATCACGATGGGGTCACTTTCTATTTTTTTATGGCGTTTTTTCTGACTGTTTTACTGTCCCAAAGTCACAAAAAAAACCGCCAAAAATGAGATCGACCTTTTTTTTCCAGAAAACCGGGAACCGGGAAACCCTGGTTTTGAAAACCGGAAAACCAGACCTATCTTATCCCCTGAAACCGGGAACCGGGAAACCCTGGTTTTGAAAACCGGAAAACCAGACCTATCTTATCCCCTGGACAAACCAAACACGGGGAACACACCACTTCCCCTGTGTGACTCAGGACATAACGAAAAAATACATCTGGACCCGCGCAGATCCTCTCTTGTTACCACCCCTCTCCTCCCCGCCCCCCCCCCCCTGTCCCCTTCACCCCAGGGGCGTTGGCGGGAGCTGAATGCCATTGTGTGTGCCATGGGTTCAAACCTCGTGGCATGGCGCGGTCAACCAAACCGCCAGCCAACCCCTGCTGGCTATGCTTTTGACATTGTTTTCGGCGCCCTGCAACAGGGGGTGTATTACCTCCCCTACCCCTCCTCCACACGAACCACCGGGAGTTCCACCGATTGTTATTCGAGGTGTTGGTGTATTGGCAACGTGCCGCAGGTTACGTCGATTTGACGCAGGGTTCGACATTTCATCGGCTCTGCCAAAAAAAAAGACATGACTGGCGTGCGAAGACAGATGTACCCAGCTCGTCACTCTGGCTGTTGGTGCGGATATCCGTTTGTGTTGACGGCCTAAACTTAGATAATCTCTTTGCTTGCTTCGGCAACCAAGTGGCTGAAGGCGTTCATAAGTTTGGCGTGCAGTACATTCGGGTTTCCTTTGCAACAATCACCTTTACGAGAAGAGGCTGGTCTCAAAGCAACGCAGGCAGTGGCACATATGGAGCATTTTTAACCGGGCCATTCGGCGGGGATTCTGTGCCACAGCCATTTCATTCCACAATTTTCTTTGAATTCTGAATGTGTCGGAGCAGAACCAGCGGATCACGCCACGTCATCGGGGGCAACAGCTTTTGCAAAGTTGCTGCGTCGGGCAGATGAATGCAACTGGTCAGGCGTCAGGCACAAACCACAAGGGGGGGCTGAAAGTGTAACGGAACAGCCTCTCCTGCAACTCCACACGGCACAGGCGGGTGTTTCTGTTTGCGATGATCCCTTTGCCTGTCCGGTGATTGGCACGATGCAGCGCACAGAGCCATACAACAAAATACCCCCCCCCCCTCCACCCCCCCACCCACCAGCTTTTGTAGCTTCGTTCACGGTCAGTAGGTTTCGTTGTTCTCGGAACAGATCGATGGTGTTTGTTGATTTTTTTCTTGAGCAGAGCATTAAGAACTCACACATGCGCCAAAAAAAACGGGTCGGGGAGGATGGGGTGAATCGCGGGCCGGGTGATGCCGCTCTGTGGAGCTGGGGATATGCAGATACGCATGCCAGCACCACCACCGCCGGCAGACCCCCCGACACATGCACCCCTCCGTCCCCTCCCCCGAGACACCCCCTGGAACAGGGGTGGGGAGGCACGTCTTTCCTCCTCTGCCGAAAAAAAGTCTTAGAAGAAGTAAAATCTTCAGGATTCCGGAAGTGGGGAATGGGGGTCCCGGCTGAGGAAAGAGGTGCGCGTACAGATAGCTCCGGTGTAGCATGTCCAACTCCCCCCACCCCCCCCCCCCCCCAAATTGTTTTGAAGTACACCACACAAAAACCTGAATCCTCTTTGCAATTTAGCGTGTCGCAACGCGCCCTCATCACTTGTTTTGAGAGGTGCGATCTCTTCTCGGACACACTTGCAAATCGAATGTGCAGGGGGCCCCCTCATTCCGTTAAACCGCAGGAACCACGCATTCAGGGGAAGATATGGGACACGATGACAAGATCCAAAGCATCCGAGGTGGACCCACCCGAGAAGGAATAAAGAAGACCGCACATATTACCCAGCACAACCCCAACACAATACATTACACAAAGTGGCTACAACAGTTGCCTTGAAAAAAGATAAGGCTGTTGTTTGTGCGCCAAATCCGGGCAAAAGAAAAGCAACTCCGCAGCCTGATGAGGAGGTTGAATTTGTTGCCCAAGCGCTGCCTACTATCTTTTTGACACTGACAGGTTCCCTGTTGTGGTAAAAAATACCCCCCTCCCCCCCCCCCCCAGAATTGAATTTCTCAGCAGAAAGGGGAAGAGGGATGCCGCGGCAAACATCTTCCCCACCCATCATCCGTTTTTCCCCCCAGCATTGTTCGAGAGAAAAAAATGAATGGGCTTCGCACAGGCAGTGGCAACTCTCAGACTCACACAGCAGTCTCCCTCCCGTCATCCTCGTCATGCCTGCGATGAGTCCACTGCAGAGAGGGCCATGCCACGACGCTGCTCGTGGCAGGTGGAGCTGATGACGGTGCGGAGTGTGCGGAAGTGAACATCAGCGGCACGGCGGACGTCGGCGCTGATGGGTGACTTAGCGGATGCGGAGACCTGCTGGTCATCACTGCCGACGGTGTCGAGGAGGCGCTGCACTGCGAGCTCGACGAGGTCGCAGTCGGGGTTCCCCTGCACCCGATCCAGCAGGCGGCGTGCCGTCAGCTGGGAGATCTGCGAGATGAGTGCCCCGTTGCGCACGGCAAGCACCTGTGATGACTGCAGCAGCTCCCGGCAGATGGCGCGGCAGCTAGGGAGCCTCTTCTCCGCATCCCCGTGTGGGCGCGAGGAGGGGAACATGAGGGACGCGAGCATCTCCCTGTGGATCTGCCTGCGGTGGTCTGCCGACACCTTCTGGTAGAGCAGGCGTGACTGGACGACATTCACAAGCTCCGCCCCGACAAGGATGCGGTCCACGAGCTGCTGCTCCTTTGCGGTCGGGAAAGACTCGTGGGCCGAACACGGCTGGAAATTATGCGCAAGGGAGGAGGCGCACGATTCGCTCGACGAAGGGGAGGGAGGGTTGTTCGCAAAAGAGGCGCTGCTGTGGGTGGAGTGAGACGCCCCGTGGATGTCGCGTGTGTACTCGCCGTTGCTGCTGGCAACGGTGCTGACGCTGCAGACGCTGAGTGAATCTTCACTCTTCTCTGCCATGCGCCGCTTCACTTCCTTCGCACCAAACACTGAACTGTAGTACCTCAAGCGGCGGTGGTCTACCATCGCACCCGTACCACGGTTGTCAGTCGCACTAATTTTGCCTGGTGAGGTGTTCGTGTTCAAGTTAGTTTCTGTCATATTGGGTGGTGGTGGTGGTGCGTCATCGCGATAGTTGCAACAAATAGTCACGACACGCAAACAACCCAAATCAGGCATGGAAATGGGGTGGGCATGTCGGGGTGGGGAAAGGCAGGGGGGGGGGGGGGGAGGGAGGGGGCAGCAGATCCTGAAATTCACCATCTCTCGCTGTGCACCCCGCTCTGCAGGGCAACGCACGGCAAGATCCCCGTTCTCCACCCCCACAAAGTACAAACGGGAGGAGCGGGGGACGTGATGGCCATGGCCAATCAGGACCCCCTCTATGTTTTCCACCGAAATTTTCGATCTACAATATTTGTTGCGAGCACCACACATCACACAGCCACACAGCAGATACATGCTACAGGGGGGGCCCTCGCTGCCAGTCACAGCTCGTCAGTCAGTGAGGGGAAGTGGGCTGGAGCTCACTTTTTCTCACTCAGTCACATCTGGTAGCGAGGGCCCCCAGGGCTTGAGAAAAAAATACAAATCTAACACGGAGACACAACACACGTCGATGCGTTTTGGCTAGCGACAGGCTAGAGGCGGCGCATGGGACTCAGGGATTCCGATTCGATAGCACCATTGCGACCCACATAGACATGGGGATACCGTGGCGACACAGGGGAAGGCAACAGGCTCTGAGGCCCTCGATGGCTGACCTGTTGTGTGTCCTGTGCCTCGGACAGGACACGCACCATCTCCCGACGCAGCGCTTCGTTCTCCGCCTCTGTGGCGTGCAGGCGCTCTGCGTAGCCAGCGAGGCGGCCCTCCATGGTGCCATGCAGCAGCTCCTTGGCCTTGATGCTCTTCTGCAGGCGTGCTTCCAGCATGAGGATCTTTTCCCGATGCTCCTCACGCTCAACATCGCCCAGCACACCAGAGCGGATCCCTTCAGCAACCTCGGGCTGCAAGGGGGACAAGGCAGGGTCAGGCAAAGGGGCATCAGCACAATGGCGTACCTTAGCCTCACCGATGATGGCATCCTCCAGTGCCTTCTGCCTGTCACGCGCTTCCTTGGCGTCCTGCTTCAGCAGGTTGGCCTCTGAGACGTGCGCGTCGCAGCGTGCCACAAGGACCGCTTTCGCCTCGGTGAGATCGGCGTTGGCCTGCTGTGCCTTGCCCAGTTGGGCTGAAAGCTCCTCGGTTTGGGCCTCCTGCAGGACAGTGAGAGGGGGTGCGGTTGGCTGTAACACCGGGGGGGGGGGGGGGTAGGGAGGGGCAGAAGTGTGTAAATTGCCCACATTTTTGAGAAATCGCGCTAAGGCCACAAAACCCCCACCAACCACCCAGAACCACCCCAAAACCCTCCGGAAATGCATCCCAGGGGTGTTTCATGACCATTTGGCACTATTTTTTGCCATTTTTTCGCCATGTAATTTTCGTGCCCCCCTTTTGTACCTCAGGGGGGCCAGAAGGGGGGCCACGAGGGGGATTTTCTGTCATTTGCCGTTTGCTTGCAGGTGGGATGTGCATATATTCCACAATAACCTCCATGGGCAGCTCCTAGTCACACCACGAGCGGGGAAGCCAAGTTTTCCAGCCTCATCCACTACTTTTATGCATGGATCGCCTGTTCAGCTCACGGTCCGTCTTTGCGACTATCTGCGCCTGGTGGATATCTGCCCATATATCTTCAGCAAGCTGCAGGCAGGCAGCCTGTCGTGCGCGTTGCACCTGTTCACCGCTGGGGTGTTCAGGGAACTCGCAAGGTCCGAAGGGCCCATGGCTGTGATTACGCATGGTACGTGATGCTTATGCCGGAGGCGGTCCCCAAGGACAGCATCCAAGGATCGCATGGGATCTTTCAGCATAACCGTGACACCGGGGCAGCTGCGAGCATATCCGGGTCCGTGGCTTCTCCATCGTCCGCAAGGAGCCCTTCAGCCTCGCATGATGTCTTGACTGCATTCGTATGAGGATCCCTGACGCAGGCACCAGTGTCGGTGTGATTCTCTTACGTTGCCGCAGGAACAGGCACCCAGGAAACCCGCAAAGGCAGATAATTTCTTCCCCCTTGAATCTGGACAGGTCATGCAGCTATGCATCAACTTGCACACATTTTTCCGGTTCACCTGTGACGGACGTGTCACATGCGCTGTCAATTTCATCGCTCCCTGAAACGAAAAAGGGTGACGGGCCTGGGGCGGGCTTGAGGCTTCGTCCGCACACAGCACGTCCAGCGCATCCGACTCGGGGATCGCAACGCACCCTCGTCTACTGCGGACCTCCCAGTGCAGCTCTTGCGAGTATCACACCCTCTGTGAAAATCAGGCACCGCACCCGCTTCCTTCCCCCCTGATTCATCTCATGCTGTTCGGGCCCTCTATATTCCCCAGCCCCGTGGGCATGGGCACGTCCGTACATCCGTTACAGTCCGTGTACCTATCCTGCGTATTCTGTGCGTGCCTACTTCACAAATAGTCGTCAGAAGATGCCCCAAGAAGATCCCGGCCTGTTTCTGGGCAGCTTCTCTCACCTTGGCTGTTCGAGGCATGTGACACAGGGGAAATGCGAGATGCCTGGCCCCCTTCTGGCCCCCCTGAGGTACAAAAGGGGGGCACGAAAATTACATGGCGAAAAAATGGCAAAAAATAGTGCCAAATGGTCATGAAACACCCCTGGGATGCATTTCCGGAGGGTTTTGGGGTGGTTCTGGGTGGTTGGTGGGGGTTTTGTGGCCTTAGCGCGATTTCTCAAAAAAGTGGCTGATCGACGCTTTTTTGGACCTTCTGCCCCCCCCCTAGGCATACAGTGCATCCGAATCGGTTATCGGGCATTATCGGATTTTCGGGGAAAATCCCAAATTATCGGATCCGAATCGGACATTATCGGGCATTATCGGACGATTATCGGATGATTATCGGACATTATCGGACATCCGATAATCATCCGATAATCAGTGTTCGTGTGCGTTGTGGGCACCAGAACACACTCTTTTCCCCTTTTGTCGTCATTTCTGCCTCACGAGAAACCCCCCAGACCCCACGCTTGATATTTTTTTTGAGTTTTAGTGGAGTCGTGCAGCCGCAGCTCATCAGAGCTGCCAGCTGAGTTGCACAGTGAGGGTGCACCCGAGGGAGCTCGTCCTGCATCCCCGACCCCCGCTCCACCACCGCGTCGCGCGCTTCCGTCGGGACCACCGCGTAGTCAGCGGTACTGGCGCCCTTGTCCTGCAGGTATCCCTGGGGCGTTGGTTTTCGAAAATCTGGCATTGACTAAATAGCCACGGGGATTGTTGTAACACTTTCCGGTCCTTCGGTCGAAGGCTCGCTTGCCAGGGGGTTGTAACAACCCTAACCCTGATCAGTGCTGGCGCGCTCGACCGGTGCCCGGTCGAATGGATTTTTCAAATATTTTTTTGGGGGCGGATTTGCTGGCTTGGCGCGCTTCGCGCGCCAAGCCCTCCCAGCATCGAGTCCCGTGCACTTCCCTGCCACACCACCCCCCTCGGCCCCGTCCCTAGCACCGGGGCATTGTTGGCTGGTGTGCGCGCGGCACGGGTCATCATCTCCATCGTCGTCGAAAACCAATGACGGGGCCTGTGTTCCTGGGGCGCTGACGAGGCCGAAGGGGTTGACGCCTTGGCTCAGCCCTTGCACGTTTGGATGAGGGCGTGTTTTTTGACGTAGCGTGAGCCCTCAAGAATGCAGCACAGCTGCACCTGCACTTGCGCCGTGGATGCCCATCTATTTCAATGACTGAATCAGTTTCCAGCCTAGTCCCCATGCTTGGATGCTTGGCTCGTGGTGCACCCTTCGAGGTGGTCCAGAGAATGCAAAGAGAGGCTACATGAATCGACCACCCCGCGCCAGCACTGACCCTGATCAGGCAGAATATTGGTAACATTTTCTGATTGAAAAACCCACCCAAAAAAAATTATCGGATGATTATCGGATCCGATAATCGTCCGATAATCATCCTATAATCGTCCGATAATGTATCGGATCCGATTCAAGGTCCCTGCTCCACCCCACCACCCCACATCCCCACCTCAGCAGGGCACGTGCGCCCTCCCTCCTCGGCGCACGTCTGGCCATATCCCAGGGGGACCTCGGGCCAGCCCAGGACATGACACCGGGTGCTGGCGGTGGGGCTGCCGCGATGCACCACCCGCTCGTCGAGCTGCCTGGGGAGGCTAAGCCGCCGGAGCAGGACCTCAAGATGATCTCGCGCAGGCGCACCGTGCGGGAGTACCGCATCTGGGGAAAGGGTCTCCGGGGAACACTCCGCTTCCTCGTCCAGGTCACAGGGACGGTTTGGACGGAGATATACACCCAGCTGATCTCCCTCGTTCTCCTCACCGTTGGGGCGTATATGTTCCACAAACACGTGTCGGAGTTTGACATGCCGATCATCGGGCACCAGGTTGTGCTGGTCCCCATGTCCTTCCTGCTCGTCTTCCGCTGCTCCAACTCCTACCAGAGGTACTGGGACGGCAGATCCCTTCTCGGCCTCCTCGTCTTCCACTCCAGAGAGCTCGCCTCAAAAGCCTACATCTACCCCGCCATAGACCCTGTCAGACACGGCGTCGAAAGCGAAGAAGACATCACCCGCTTGGAGCTTGAAATCGGAGCTCTCTCTAGCAGCATCAAGAGATATGTGGTGACGGTGGGCATCCTGATCAACCTCAGCGTGAGCGGGTATTGGGATAAGGTAGCGCACGACAGGGAGAGCCGCAAGGTGAAGAAGCAGGGCGGGACAGGCCCTGGGTTTGTCTTCGCCCTCGACAAGGTGAAGCCCCACCTCACCCCCCAGGAGTTCGAGGACCTGTCAGAGGTTGCGAAGAACCACCCGCTGCTGCTGCTGGTGTGGATCCGGCAGGAGGTGAGCTTCGCAGAGAGCCGCGGCTTCCTGACACCCTACCAGTCACTCGACATGAGCCAGAGCATCGGCGACCTCCAGCAGGTGTGGAACGGGATGCTGAAGATCACCTCCACCCCGCTCCCCTACCCGTGGGTCCACCTGTCGCGCCTCATCCTCTATGTATTCCTCGTGTCGCTGATCCCGACGTCCATCACCCAGATGTCGTGGGGGGCGATCCCCTTCGTGCTGGTCACAGCCTTCCTCTTCCTTGGGCTGGTGCAGATCGGGAATGAGATGGAGGACCCTTTTGGAGACGATATAAACGACTTCGACCTGGATGGGTTTGAAAAGACGGTGCAGGACGACGTGGCTCTGATCCACAAGACACAGGACAGGCGGATGGCTCGTCGGAAGGCGACGGCGCAGCGGCAGCAGCAGGAAGGCATTGGGAGCGGGTCCTCGCAGAATGTGTTCGCACTTCCCCCCAGCAGCGTGGGGGCAGCGCCGAGCGTGCAGCCCCCACAGCGCCTGCAGAAGGCCCCCAGCAAGCGCACCGTGACTGGGGGGGAGTCGGACGTGGCATCGGACTCGCCTGCCGGGGGAGGCCTGGCGCGGCACAGCAGCAGCGGTGGCGGCCTGTCGCTGCCGCAGCGTGGGGGGTGGGAGGGCGGCAGCACGCACAATGAGTCTGCAGCGAGCTCGCCGGTTGGCCCGGCGCCACGGAGTGTGGCGCTGTCGCAGCGGGCGTCGCATTCGTCACAGAATGCTGCAGCGCATACCCCTCCTAACAGAACCCCTGCGCATGGGCATGCGAGAAACATCGACCTCATCAGCATAAATGACATCGACGCTGCCAACACAGGCTCCGGCACCTCTGATACAGTCTTCAAGCATGCGCTCTATGAGCTTCGCACACTCAACTGAAAAAAAGAGTTTTGTTGATCTGGGCCTGGCTGTATTTGAAGGGTAGGTAGCACAAGGCAATAAATAATGCCGGCGGCAGTTCGGGAAGAAAGAGACCCGAAAAGAGAGTCTAACGGCAGCCCCTCTGACGGGAGTCTGCCATGGGGGGTGGGTTGGAGTGGGAGTGGGAGAGGGAGAGGGGGGCACGGGGTCAGCCAAGATATAACTACCCCTCCCTGTCGCACCCTCGTTCCTAAAAAGCCATTGCAAATAGATGGGGGCTCTTTTGTGTGCCGCTCTCGTTGAAAGGCATGCATATGCCATTCGTGTTACGGCATTTCGTTCTGTGGGGTTGCGATGGCGTGTTAGCTTTTTCGGTGATGGTGGGATCTCTGATTCTGGCGGGGCGCTTTCTTTGTATGTAGGGAGGAGGGGGTGGAGGCGGTGGGGACAGAGATGCATCCGGTGTGTCCAAAGTCAAACAGTATGAATGTTGTTTCCGGAAGCAGAAGTGGCGGTGTGCGACGATGGGCCTGAATAAAAAGGACATGGGGTCATTGGGGGTCTTCTCGAGAGTGCCGAAACCGGTACATTTTTTTTGGCGTATTTCCTCCGATTTATAGGTGAAACGCACCAAACATTGCCGAAAACTTGCCGATCGTGAAGACCCCACTGGCCCTGGTCGTGTTCCCATATTTGCCCACCCCGTAGCCCCGCTGATACTTCCAACGGATTTACAGTGTGTGTGGTTGATGCCCAAGCCTTTTAGAGAAAGGCCCTCCCCCCTTCACGAATTGCTATGCAGGCTTCGCAGTGTGCGGAAGCCGTGTCAGCATTTTTTTCTCCTCCTTTGTGTCATACATTGTGGCAGAAAATAGCTTCGCGTGTGTGTTGTCAAAAGGAAAAAAATATATATCCCCCGCGAGCCGCCTATGTGTATACCCCTTGCCTGCCCCACCCCCCCACCCCACCCCGTCCTTCTTGTCACAAGACAGGCCGAACACCTCGAGCGGTCTCTCGGACACAACTTGTGATTTGAGCGAAGGGCGGCTGACCCTGTACCTTACCTTACTCTTTCTCTGCATCACAACCCCCCACCTTCCCCACTCGCTCTCTTCTCTCTTCCGGGGTCGGGCGCTGGCCTCTATCTGTTATCCCAGGAACATTGTTTGCACACTGCCCATCCACCGCTTTGTTCAGGACAAGTGTATTGTGCGTACCGAGGCCCAAAGGACCCTGGGGCGTTGGACGGCTGAATGCCAGGCAGAACCCAGCATGGCAGATCGCACGTCCACCCACGCCCCCCTCTTGGGTCTGGTTTGTTCTCACAGTGGCCCCATCTCATGCGGGTGTGTGCCTGGGGGAGGCGTTATTGTACTGTTTTGTTTCGGCAGGTCTCTTCCGAACAGTGGCATGGTCGGGTTGAAGAACGTATAAATCAGCCGATGCCACTGGTATGGCCTCCTAATGTATTGCTGTGCAAGATCTACGCATGGTGGTGTGTCGCGGATACTGATGACACAGGGGGGGGTGGTGTCTGGCATGGTTGTGTGGGTGGGTCGCCAGTATTTCGCCTTTGTTATGACGGGTTACGCACTACGAAACGTGGCAAGTCGCGACGAGACAGTACACTGATTGCCGGGTAGACTTGGGAGCGATCGAGGAAGTACAAGGTCCTTGCCATTCCAGACAATCTCTTGTGACGACCAATTATACCCACACTTCCGCGGTTTTATTTTCTGTGTGTTTCGTGCAAACGACGAAAACCCCTCATTTTCTCCATCAATGGCCCCGCACGAACCCCTGTTGTATTTTTTGATAGCTCGGTGCAGGCGAACAGAACCATTTCATCACTCCAAAGGAAAAATGTAAATCCCAACTGTGCGTGTTCTGTATCTGAAGAACACCAGCGTACATTGATCCCATTCTCTCTTGATGTTCTCTGCAAACAGCTTTCAACCCCCCTCGCTCTCCTTCTTCCACCTGTGTGGCAGCGACAGTTATAAGTGCAGATGAAAATGCCCACCAGGGAAACGGATCCTCCCAGCGAATCCTCCCTCTCCCCCCACTCTCCACCCCGAAACCCAATGCGAATATCTCAACAGCAGCAAGCCCAGGCGCGGTACACGAAGAGTGCACGACGCGAACACCCACCCGCCCCCACCCCAACCACCCCTCCTTGCAGCCACCCATTCCGCAGTCGAAAACCGTACCCCACCACATGCACTCCAACCACCAGGCCAGTGACAGGCAACTACTATGCACCCACCCCGCGTTCCCTGCCTCACCACAGAGCTCCCGCGGACTGGTGCTTCCTTCCGCCCGAGATGAGGCCTGACTTGACGTCACGACACGTGGGACATGCATCCTTTCGAGGCGCTCCTCCTCGGTCTCCCTCAGACCCTGCCCTCCCTCCACTCTGTCAGGCCCGGTGCTTCCGGCCCCTCCTCAAACGCGCCGTTTGCTGCAATTAGCGCTGTCAGCGCCAGCGCAGCGATCTGCATCCTGTGCATGTTGCCCTCCCTCTCTTTGCTTGTGCTGTGGTGGCGGTGAGAGGGTGACGTCGTGGCGCACGCACGAGTCCCACTCGTGCAGTCTGGATCCGACCCGGGAGGCCTGCGACAGGGTCACGCATCATGTGTCAGACTCACGCAGGAACCGCCGTACTGGAGGAGTCGTCCCACCCATTGTGCATGCCCTGTACAGCATATCTGGTGTGGTAACTCAGTGGTGTCGCGGGTGGTCGATTCGACCGGAAAAAGTTTTGGGGGCTACCATTCGCCTTTGATTTCACTCTCTCGACAATCAAACCCCCGTGATTCCTTCCACCATTCAACACCACCTACAGGCCTACACATGCGCCGTGCCGCACCCCGGTCTGCCTCAGCTGACAATGGTGCCGCCGGCGCTGCCCCACCACCCCCTGGGAGGTTCTTCAGCTCCCGCCGCGGGGCCGCCGCACCACCGCCCTCTGCAGGCACCCGCTGCGGCACACCCACCGGCACACGGGGCCGTGCTGTGGGCGAGCCGTTCGCCGCTTTAAACCTGGGAGCACGCGCGGCATCCAGGTCACCCTCAGCCTCGGGTGGCAGGCGGGCACAGCCACCACCCGCCGCCGCGGCGCAGCCGCGGGGCGGCACGCGGCAGGGTTCCTTCGCAGAAACCGTCAGCGCATATATCTCTGCAGGCACCGCACCGCTGTCCCAGCCGGGGAAGACCCCCAAGCGCACCTCCAACACAGCCAACGCGCCGCCGCTGCGCACCGTCAGCAGCGACGGCCGCCCCCCGTCCCTCTCAGGGGTGTACAACGCCCAACCACGCGGGGCGGCGCTGCGCGCCGCGTCTGCCTCGCCGACCCTGGCACACACACTGCAGCCCCTGCCCCCTGGGAAGGAGAACGAGCCGCCGCAGGCGGCGGTGGCGGGTGGTGGGAAGCTGCAGCGTGCCGAGGGGAAGCCGCAGCAGCGGGGGGTGGGTGGCGCGGGGGGCGTGCGGCAGCGCAGCGCGTCGCGGTCGGCGCGGCAGCAGAGGGCGGGGCAGGGCCCTGCCGCCCGCAGGGCGGCCGGTGGCGGTGCGGGGGCGCGCAGTAGCAGCATCAGCAGGGAGTCCAACGCGGGGTTCGAGGCTGTGGAGCAGCTGCTGCGGAGCCCGCCGCACCCGCCGCCCGACACGTCGCGCGCCGGGCCTGCGAGGCAGCCTGCAGGGGCGGCGGCGGCGGCGGTGGGGGGCGCAGGCAGGGGTGTGCGCCGCACCGCGTCGCCTGCGACGGGGCGGCTCGACAAGCCGCGCTGCAAGCCTGCCCTCCCCCTCGCCGCGACGCCGGGGCACAGCCCGGAGGGGGCGGCGCGCGGTGCTGCCGTGGGTGTGGGTGTGGTGGCATGCCCTATCCTGGCCTCGCCCCCTCGGCAGGGAGGTGTGGAGCGCAAGCGCTCCCCCTCGCCCTGCTGGTCGCCGGGAGTAGAGCAGCGTGGGTGCCGCAGTGGGGGCGGTGGTGGTGGTGGCAGCGCCGCCGCAGCCGAGCCCGTGAGGGCCGTGGAGGGGGATGGTGTTGCGCACTCCGGTGGCGGCGGTGGGGGGCTGCGGGAGAGCGGGTCGCCTCCCCCCGCGGACCTGTCGGCGTTCCTGCGGCAGTTTGAGGAGGGCGAGAGGGCGCGGGAGCGTGCCCTGAGGCGAGACCTTGTCCTGACGCAGCACCAGTTCCTCAGGGAGGTGGACGAGCGGGCGAAACCCGCTGCCACACCGGTGGGAACCTTCTTCGCTGGGGAGGTGGATGTGCAGGCCGGGCAGGGCGGGGGTGTGCCGGTGGCAGCAGTGCTGCCGCATCAGTATCAGCAGCAACAGCAGCAGCACTATCAGCAGCAGCAGCAACCGTATCAACAGGAGCAACAGCAGCCTCGGGAGGATGGCGACTTCCCAATCAAGACATCGGCGCGTGCTGCAGCCATCCTGGAGAGGCTGAAGCGCAAGGATACTGCTGCAGCCCCCGAGGCGCCTTCGGCACAGCAGGCCACCCCGGCTGTTGCCCGCAGCCTGAGCCGTGAGTTCTCCCCGCGCAGCCGCAGTGCAGTGGATGCTGCGGCCGTGACACCCCCTCGGGCCGGCACAGCCCAGCGGGAGTCGCTGCTCTCGCCTGAGGTGCTGCGCAAGTTTGAGTATGTGAGTGCCGTGGTGGGGTCGGGTGGGTCTGGCCCGGGGAAGAAGGGGCCTGCTGCCGAGGCTGTGAAGGCTGTGAAGGCGGCAGGGCAAGGTGTGCCCAGCGACTCCGACAGCGATGGTGCGGGGCACAGCTGCAAGGCGCGGAGCCAGGCCTCGTCGCTTGTGGAGGGGTTCAGGCGGCGCAGCGACGAGATCCGGAAGCGGATGGCGGCGAGCTGGCAGAGCTTTGAGGAAGACCTGTCGCATGCCGAGGGTGCGGGCACTGCCTGCGCTGCGGCAGAGGTGGTGAATGCTGCCCCGCCGCCCGCAGCGGCGCGCCGCGGCACCCCACCCCCTGCAGCTGTCGCGGTGGCGGAGCCCCCAGCACCGGCACCGGCACCAACCCCGACGCCAGCACCAGCAGCGCCTGCTTCGGCAACAGCGCAACCTACGCGGCCCCGCCTCCCGACTGCCAGCGCCGTGCGGACTCGGTCCTCTGTCCCTCAGCGTAGCCTGTCGGCAGCATCGCGCAGCCGCAGCCCCTCCGGCAACGATGCCCCAGTGTGCCCCACCTACCCTGCGTCGGAGCGGCCCGGCTGTGTCTCAGCCGCAGAGCACCGCAGTGCGGCCCAAGCGGTATGTTCAGCGCAGGCCCTCCTGAGGGCGTGTGTTGCTGATTTTATTTCGACCTTCTCTTTCTGGCCTGTGGTGCGCACCGCATCCCCTCCCCCACCCCACCTCCGACACACCCACAGGAACCCGACCCTTCCAAGCCGCTGCCTGCTCACAAAGACCCCCGGGCCTGGCAGGCAGGCATCGCAAAGTCCTTCACCCGCCGCAGCGGCAAGGCACGCCGCCCCGACGGCGCAGATCACCCGGGCCACCCCGCACCCGGCACAGGACCGTCATTCCGCATCGGCCCATCGGGCCTCTTCTCTGACGTGCCATCCCTCGACCACACCACCACCGCCGCCGCCGCCCCCTCCACCCCACCGGCACACCCCCTCCACGCGCCGCACAGGCCGGCGCAGTGGAGTGCGAGCCCCCCGCAGCGCCCTCACCACAGGGCTGCCACACTGCCGCCCGGCACATCCCCAGGTGCCATCCTCTGCATCCAGCGCTGCTGGCGCAAGGTGCGTTGGATGCGGACCCTCAGGCAGCGCTGCAGAGCACGTGCCGAACGGCTGGACTGGCGGATGGCCCTCCGCATCCAGAAGGCTGTGCGGAGCCACTTCGCCAGGAAGAAGGTTGCAGCCATGCTGCGCGAGAGGCACGAGCTGGAGGAGGTCATGTTGGAGCTGACCCGCAGCATCCGCGAAACCGCCTTCAAAAAGCAGATGAAGCGCCGCGCCGCGCGGAAGAAGGAGCGGCAGGAGCGCTCCGCCGCGCTGACACGCGAGATCCCCTCCCTCCGCACCACGCTGCGCGCCAAGCAGGAGGCGTGTGAACACCTCACCAACGACGCAGCACAGCGCCCCCTCCTCCGCCACCTGGAGATGGAGGCCATGGGTCTCGCGTCGGACATCAGGCAGGCGCAGGCAGAGGTGGACCGCCTTGCCGACGACGACCTCTTCGAGCGTGAGATGGAGGAGGAGGAGGCAGCGCCTGGCCCGGCGGAGCCGTGGCAGACCCTGTCGCACCGCGACAGGGAGTATCTCAAGCAGTTTATGCAGGCGTCACCCCTGCTGCAGACTGCACACTTCAGGGAGATGTTCCAGGGGCTGCTCCGTGCGGTGGAGACGGGGGACGCGCGGCACGCCCTGCCATCGCAGTCGCCGCGCAACAAACATCTCAGGCACATCATCGATGCCGCGAAACACCCCGGGGGTAGCCGCCCCGGGTCCTCCTCTGCCGAACCAGCGGATCCAGCAGCAGCAGCAGCGGTTGCACCCACGGCGGCATTGCCCCCGCGGTCCCCGCGGGGGCTGCGGTGGGGTTCGCCAAAAGGGTCACCCCCTGCGTCGCCCAGGTCGTCCCCTGCGCACTCTTCTCAGGCCTCCCCGAGGCTGTCGCGCGCGTCGTCGATAGGCAGGTTGAGGCGTAGCCCCTCTGCACGGGATTTGTCGAGGTCACCCACACCCCAAGGGAGGCAGGCGCAGACAGGGCGCGGAGCGCAAGGAGGAGCCCCTTCACGCGCGGCGCCTGGGAAGCTCTGGCAGACATCGCTGCACTCCGTGATGGGGTCTGTTGAGGACGCCTTCGCTGCAGCAGCCGAGCTGACGGATGACTGGGAGGGTGGTGCGGACGCACCTCCTGTTGGCGAGGAGGTGGTGGCGGAGGAGCGGGAGGTGGCGGTGGCGGCGGGAGAGGGAGGGGATGACGCTGCGGCGGCGCTGCTGCGGTGTGAGGCGGAGGCGATTGTGGCAGGGGGTGGGGAGGGCGGGGATGTGCCGGCGGGGTGCGACAGCGAGACGGTGTCGGAGTGCTTTGCGTCGGCGATGGAGGAGATCCGCGTCGCGGTGTCGCCGCAGGCGGTGGCTCCGGTGGCGGCCGCGGTGCAGGAGGCGGTGGGTTCCCCGAAGTTCAACCTCCCACACCGCCTCGTCCCCACAGTGGCAAAGGCGTCGGTGCTGATGGCTGCAGCACTCAGCCTCCACCTGACCTACCACTGCCCCCCAGGCGACGACGGCTTGGCTCAGTTCGCCCCAGCGGAGCTCGCCGCAGCCTTCGCGCCGACCCTGCAGGAGGTATGAATAGAAGAGCGAGCCCGAGGGTGGGGCTGGGGGGGGGGAGGGTGTGTGCAGGGTGGTTTTGCGGGAAAGTACGGGTGATGGGTTATTGCAGTCTCCACCCCTCCACTCATCCGTTCACCCGCCACCCTGACAGACGCTGCAGAACAGCGATACGGCACATCTGCAAGGTGGGCTTGGTGGTTTGGATGGTCGCCAGCCCCGCAGCTCTTTTGTATACACATCTAGCCCGGATGGTGAGGGTGAGAATGCGTTGTCCAGTTATTAGAGTAGATTATCTTGGTGCAGGGGGGTGGGTGGGGGGGTGGCGGCTTGTTCCGTCATTCCGCGGGGGGGGGGGGGGGTTTGTAAAGTGTGTGGATGCGCCACCGCTGATGCAGAAAAGGAGTAGATAAAGGGTGGCAGGGGTTGGTGGCACTTTTGGGGTGTCAACACACCCGAGGGTGTGCTCGACGTAACAAGAAGGAGGGTCTTGTGATTCGGGCCCATCTTGCCGCAGTAGAGAGGGTGGATAGCAGGCAACACGTCCAGGTTTAGATGCATATTTGGATGTGGAAACCTCACCCCCAGGCAAACCTCATCCATTCCCCACGCGCATTTGAACACCGGACGCCTGCATAGGGGGTGAAGAGTGAGCGGTAGGTTGGTTCCGTCTGGAAGCGCACACCCATCAACCATCCCCTGCAATCGAAGGACACACAGGCCCAACAATGCTCCGCAGGACAGTTGCAAGCCAGCTGCGCGCCGTTGTCGGCGTGAAGCACTGCATCGACTACAAGCTGAAGGCCAAGGTGAAGGACGGGAAGGTGGTGAAGGATGTGAAGCACTCGATGAACCCGTTCGATGAGATCGCGGTCGAGGCGGCTGTGCAGATGAAGGAGAAGGGCATCGTCAAGGAGATTGTGGCGGTGACGATTGGTAACGCCAAGTCGGTTGACGCCGTGCGCCAGGCAATGGGCATCGGTGCGGACCGTGGTGTGCACGTTCTGGCGGACCAGGCAGCGACGGACAACCTGGAGACGCTGCAGGTTGCGAAAATCTTCGCCAAGCTGCACGAGGAGCTGCAGGGCGACATCTACCTGCTGGGCAAGCAGGCGATCGACGACGACCAGTGCCACGTCCCCCAGATGCTCTCGACCCTCCTGGACGTGCCTCAGGGGACCTTCGCGGCAGGGCTCGAGCTCGCCGACGACAAGTCGACCCTGAAGGTGACCCGTGAGGTGGACAACGGCATGCAGACCCTGTCGATGAAGCTCCCGGCAGTGGTGTCCTGCGACCTGCGCCTCAACACCCCCCGCTTCGCGACCCTCCCCAACATCATGAAGGCGAAGAAGAAGCCGCTGGACACGAAGAAGATCGCGGACCTCGGTGTGGACCTGACCCCGCAGACGGAGACCGTCAGCGTGACGCAGCCTGAGGAGCGCCAGGGTGGCGGTAAGGTATGATTGATGTGCAGACAACGGTGGAACGGTTTATTTCCAGAGCAGCAGTAGTAGTCTGTCGAGGAGCAGAGAGAGAAGGGAGAATGGAGTGGCACCTTTGTGCACCTGCTGCTTTCTCATGTCACCCCATGCTCTCCCCATGGTTAGTGTTCTTCACCCAACCCACCACGCACAGGTTGCCGACGTCGACGAGCTCCTGCAGAAGCTGAAGACGGAGGCGAAGGTGCTGTGATATAGCCCTCCCATACGTCGAGGCTCCGTCCCCCCCCCCCCCCCCCCCCGCCCCATTCTCTTTCTCTCTACCCTGTCGGTCTGCCTCCTTCGGACAAGGGAAGTATATCCCAATGCCCCCCAGTGCCCCTTTTCGCGCCACCACAAATAAAAGGAACGGTTTATTTGCTGTGGCGGGCCTGTGTTGATCTGCCGTGCTTGGCGGGGTGGTGCTTGTAACGCATCCCTCAGCGTCTTCCTCCCCACGCCCCCCAAAAAACCCCCCTCCCACCACACTACCACCACCGCATTATTTTCGACTCTGTAAAATTACTCTTTTTCTAAAAAAAAAGAACAAAAAGAAAGCAGGGGCTGGGGGGGGGGGGGGTTCAGCGTGAATTGCAGGCTGGGCCTCTCGCTCTCCCGTTCAACCTTCCTCCTTCCCCCCCTCTCCTCCCCACTCAGCGCAGCCATTCTTTTGTCGTTTATGCAACAAATTTTCGGCCGCTGATTTAGTATGTGTTTTTTTTGGAGGAAGTCCCCCCCCCTGTTGATCCGGGCGGTGACCCGGGGGGAGAGTTGGCTGTCGCTGGAGCCACTGCTGAACAATATCGGGATGACTCTGTCCGCTGCTGAACAGCAGGAGTTACGCTACCGCATTTTTTGCACCGCCCCGCACCCCCCCCAGCCAAACCGGAAGTGCTTTTTGTGGCGGCAAAGGCAGATGGGGAATTGTGCGGTTTGCTGAGCATGAAGCACAGTTGTGAAGAGCACAAAAAGATGGTGGGTAGCGTGGGGTCGGGAACTCGTGTGGGTGAGAGGGAGGGGCGCGCTTGGGTGGGGGGTCATGGAAAAAAACCCGTCCCTCCCCCCTGGACCTCATACCACCCTTAGCACACCCCATCCCCTTTCCGAGCATTGGGTTTCAATGGTGTTGCCCGCGGTGGTGTCGGCAGTGGTGGTGTGGTGTGTTTTGTGGGTTGTGTTGTCCTCTGCCTGTGTGTGTGTGTATGAGTGTTGTTTATTATCTCAGACTGGTGCATCCTTTTTTGCAAAGGCAAGCCAAACTCTCTATCTGTTGTCCGTCTGGAAGGGAGGGCTTGGCGGGGGGTGGGGGTGGGGGAGCAAAACGTAAATCTGCGTGGACCGACACGACAGTTGTTGGGCTTTGAATCAGCGGTTTCAAGCCCAAGCCCACACCATATGGGCCAGGGGGGTCGTATGTTCGTTTCGGTGGAGAGTCGTCGGTGCTGGAAGGGGTGCACGCCCAGAAAGCAGCAGTGTGTTGCCCCGCCTCCCCTCTGTGGGACTGCTCGCCCACATACCCCCCCTCTCCCCACCCTCCCAACCCCAGCCCGAATGCCTTGAATCTTGGCAAAGAACCCCAGCTCTGAGGATACCATACCCCCACCCCCCTCCTCCACGTGTGGATTTTAAATACCGTGGAGCAATCAATTCTACATTCTACTCTTTACCCCCTCTCCCCCCCCCCCTCCATCTGTGCAACATATCTGGTGTAGTGACTACAAAAAGGACTAACATTGCAAGAAGGTGCTGGGAGATTTACTTTTCCATTCACTCTCGACGATCAAAAAAACCCCCCCCCCCTTCCATCTCACACAACTCCCTGAAACAGGCGGCTCCCACACCCATTTACACACTGGGGGGGTCTTCAGCTGATCAAACACCCACACCCCCCACCCCTCCCCCCTCCCCCATTTACACACCGTGATTGGCCTTGTCTTTGCCGGTGCTCTCACCACCTGGATCAAACACCCACCCCCCCCCCCCCCACCCCTTCCCCCTTCACCGAGTCAAAGGGGTGTACCTCTGCTCTCTGCGCCTTGACCCTTTCTTCTGCTTCACTGCCCCTCGGTACCCCCGCTGTCTCTCCCTCCCCCCACCCTTCCCCTGAAGGGCGGGGAGTGGGGTGGGGTGAGTGGCGGGAAAGCCGTATCGCCTCCGACTCTCGACACCCATACACACACACACACGCAAACACCCCTCGCATGCGTATTAGCGTGAGGCGGAGGGGGGTATCGCGTGCTGTTTCCCCTAACCGCCCTTCATCTCTCTCGTTCTCGACCCACCTTTTTCTCTCTTCTCTAATTTGTCCCTAAAGCTAAAGCTCTTGTTGGGGGGGGTGTGTGAGGCGTGCGTGTGTGTGGCGGAGGGGTTGAAGCAACGCGATGTCCCGACGGTGCTCTTTGAGTGGGAGCCTCCGGCGTGTCTCAGGCGCTGCAGACACTGGGAGTGCGTCCGACCTCGCTCCTCCCCCTCGGGAGGCAACCCCGCTCGAGCCTTTGGATGGCTGGCTCACGATACACGTGTTGGAGGCAGAAAAACTGCAACACCCCGGCCCTGACGAAGCTGTCAAACCCCCTTATGTCCGGATCACATGCGCGGGGCAATCCTACAACACACAGATCGCAGTGGGGAGTGTGCTGCACCTCTGGAAGGATGCGCACCACACCTTTGAAGTCACAACCCCCGCTGTTGCGACTGTTGAAGTCTACCGGCATCTCTCGAATGACTCCACGGCTGACCCGATCAAAATAGGAGAGACCTCTGTCTCTGTCGAAAAGAAGCGTGACTGTGGGGCGAAATGGCTTGATATCTACCGCGATTCTGATCCGGATTCGAGCTGTGGCCGCCTCCGTCTCTCGTGGTCCTTCGAAGTCCTCCCTGACACTGCAAAGATGTTCAAACGTGTGTCCCACCCACACTTTGTGGGGGAGAAGGTTGGTGAGCAGCCTCACGACGAGCATCACCCGAGGCGAAAATTAAGCGACTTTCACAGGCCTGTCTCGGGGAAGAGCGACGGGGGTCGGACCGTCGGCCGCTCCCCGCGGCGCGCCAGTCATGCGCCAAACAACTCCGGTGGTGCCGAGCCATCTGGGGCTCGCTTGCTGAAGGTGCGGCTGGAGGTGATCCGTGCGAATGACTTCCAAGCCCCTGAGGAGTGGGATTCCTTCCAGCCGTTTGTCGAGATATCGCACTGCGGCACAGTGCTGGGGACCTCACGTGTGGAGAAAGGGGATACAACGTCCCCCTTCTACAACTGCGTTGTCGAGCTCACCGCCACGGTGGATGAGCTAGGTGGCATCGCAGGGCCTGGGGTGCTGCTCACCGTGTGGCACCTTAACGAACCGGCGGCTGGTGAGGAGAGGCGGGTTTTTGCCTCGTGCATCTTCGCACTCGCCCCCACTTTGGCTGCGGCGCGAGACACGCAAGGCAAGCCCGCAGTGCATCAGGTCACCCTGGGCCCCGCTGCCGGGGAGGCGGGTGGTGGTGGCGGTGTGCCGGAGGCTGGCTTCGGTTCCCTTGATGTGCGTGTGCAGTATCACCTGGAGTCATGTGTCTCCCCGAAGGCCAAGCGGGCCCGCCAGTCTGTCACAGAGGCGTTCCCGGCGGACACCGAGGAGCGCGAGATTATCGACAGCAAGCGGTGGCGCAGCACGCTCAAGTGTGACGGGACCATCGCTTTGGGGTATGTTGTCGAGCGGGATGGCAGTATCGACCTGGTGCCGAAGGAGTCTGTCTACGCATGGAACGCCATGTTCAACGAGCCGCGGTTTCGCAAGGGCCTGGAGCAGGTGATGGTGGAGGGCTACCTCGAGGCTATCCTGGGGCACGTGCCCCCTGCACCAGCGGTGCGTGTCATCCGGAATGCGGCGAACTCTCGGTCCAACTCCAACGCCGGCGCGCAAGCGGTGCCTCTCCCGCAGTCGACGATGGATACGGTGTTGACGAGGGCCTGGTGCACCACGCGCGTGCAGCCTGTATTGGAGATGCTGCGTCTCTGTGCGGAGGCGTATCTGCGGGCGCAGAGTGAGGGCGGGCGGAAGTCGCTGAAGAAGTTGTTCCCCCTCAATACGGAGGACGTGCTGCAGAAGCGCGTGGCCCTGACGGAGCAGTACGCTGTGCGACTGGGGCGGGCGCGCGGTTCGGCCGAGGTGAAGGAGGCGCTGCAAGCTGTATGGGAGTCTGTGACAGCTGACAACATTTCCAACGACGACGACTCGGAGATGGAGAAGGCGCGGTACCGCGCAGTGGTGCAGCACACGCTATGCTTCTTCATCCCAGGGCTGTCGCACGACCTGGCGAAGACCCTCGCTGAGCGCGAGTGGGATACGGTCGGGCGGCTCGGCCGCGACGAGTCGGGCAGCGTCCTCCTTTTCGACGAACGGTTTAAGCTGATTGTCCTCCAACTCGCATGTATCTGGTGCGAAACCCAGACCAATTTTGAAGTCACACAGTATTTGGAAAGCTTTCAGGAACACATGCTCGACAGTGTGAAGCGCCTTGCACACAAAATCGGCCGTGCTTCCGAGGCAGGCACACGGCGTGGGTCGGGGCCACCGAGACGACAGAGCACAGCAAGACGCCAGTCGAGCGCGGGTTTGCGAAACAGGTCAAAGTCGCAACCCCATCCTGTCCAGCAGGAGGAGCTGAAAACAGACACCGTCGACTCTTCATCGTTCGCAGCGAACCCCGAACCGTATGTACTGTGCCTTGCTGCCTGCCTGCCACCCGCTCCACAGGCACCCTGAGGAGAACGGGGGCTCACGCCCCTCGTCATCCGCTCGGAGGCGGCGCACCAGCAGTGTGAAGCGCACGTCGATCGTGTTGGCATCGTCTGTCAAACTCTCGGGATCACGCCGGTCCTCGCGGCCCAAGAAGACACCCTTTGAGGTATGCATGCAGATGCTGAATGGCTGCCTGTCATGTCACCGCCCCACAACAGATGGCGGAGGACAAGGTCAACAAGGCGTTCGAGATGGAGGATATGAGTTGGGACGTCCTCGCCGCCTGGGCAAAGGAGGTGTTCGGAGGCTTTGGTGAACGTGCACTGGATCTGCTGGGGATGTCCGCCAAGGAGGTATGTGATGTGGCTGAAAGAGGGGTGTTTATGTGCTTGGGTCAGATCTGAGCATGCGGAACCAATTCCCCTCACAACGGACAGGTTCACAAGCTCATGCTGCGTCTGTACAGCGACGCGTTCTCAGCGAAGCACAACAAGATCCAGGGCGACCTTGTGAAGGCTGTTGTGGAGTTCTTCAACGACATCAGGCCGAGTGCAGAGGAGGAGCGGGATTCACATTCAGAAATTCTGAGAAACGATCTCGAGATGGCCCGGTCGAAGTACCGTGCGGGCGTCAAGTGCTCTGACGGGCAGTTCGACCGCATTCTAGAATATGCGGATGTTCCAACCCTTCTGCGGTGCCAGGCGCTGAATCCGTATTGCCGGAACCTCGTCTCGGATGTGATTGAGTTGCGCAAACATAAATTGTACCCGCTGCCGGAATCCCTGACTCCGCGTGCCCTGCAGGAAGTCTTCAGTGAGTCGCATTGCAGAGAATTGGCTCACCAATGCGGGACGGGAAAGCTGAAGAATCCGGGGAAACTCTCGCAGACAGTAGCAGAAATGGCATGCATCATCCTGGGGTACGAGACGGGTGGCTATTGGGCAAAGTTCCGGGAACTGATATGCCGCAAGGACGCCTGGTCGCTGTTTGCTGGTTTCGATCCGACACACTTCACGAAGCAGCGGTTTTTGGATTGCCACGCATTGAAGCAGCAGTCGGACAACGGGGTCGATAGACAGGGCCGTCAAATGCCACGGGAGATGCTGGGTGTCTCCTGGTTCACCATGACAGAAGAGACAGTTGCCCAGCAGGGAACCGAAGAGTTAACTTCGTTGTACCGGTGGGTGCGTCTCATCATGTCCTTCTACTCCCGTCACAGCGGCAGGACACCCAGTGTCATGGAGCAGTTCTGTTGGATGGAGTCAGTCAAAGTGTATGTCTTCTGGGACTAAAGCGACACACACCACACTCGAGACCTCGTGGGAGGGTGATGTCCGTTCAAAGCTGAAGATGTGCAACGATGAAGACCCAGCAAGCTCAGAGCCGACGAGGAGGACCGATGCCCCCCTGCCCCCACCCCAGGGAGCGTGCGTTTCGAAGGCAGCAACGTTGCATGTCAGCGAGGAGCCACTTTGAGGCAGTTATTGATTTGTTGTCGCGTGAAGGCGCGGTGCCCTGTGTGTCCCCCCCACTCGCGCCACCTACCCACCGCAGGTCTTTGCTCAACAACACTTTCACACCCAACAAGATGTCCGGCAGCATGGGGCACGTGGTTGCGGGGTTCCTCTCCCTCGCCGTGACGGTGCTGCTCGCAGTGGCGATGGCTGACGGCCGTTCGTTCGTGAAGGCGAATCACTACGAGCTGAACGTTGCTGCCGCAGGTGTCTGGAAGGACTACCTGGGGCACCCGTGGGAGGAGAGCAAGAACATCCTGTACTCCTGTGACGACTTCACGGACCAGGCCAAGGCACTGGTCGCCTTCGCCTTCATGACGTGCGTCTTCAGCGGCCTGTCCGTGCTCTGCAACCTGCTCGGCCTGCAGAGCGGGAAGGGGATGTTCGGTCTTGCGTCCGTCGGGCTGAACGCCGTGAACTTCGTGTTCCTCGTCATCTCCATCGGGCTCGCCGGGTCGCTGTACGAGGAGACCTTCTGCGGTAGCATCACCCTGTCCGACGGGTACGACCTGGTGTACGCGCTCCCCTTCCTGGTGGTGGCAGCCGTCGTGTCGCTGCTGAACCTCGGGGCGCTGTTCGCGATGGGTGCGACGAAGGACGTGGCTGCCCCTACGCAGGGCGCCACGGAGCCCACTGCTGAGGAGGTGGCCCCGAAGGAGGCGGCATGATGTGATGGGCGGTTGCTTGTTTTGTGTGTCGAGACGCGCGCTGCCACAGCACACCATCGGGCTCTTGTGCGGCACCTGTGTGCCTGCCCCTTACAAAGCCATGCCCCGCACCAGCTGTGCGCTGTGGGCGCGTGTCTCACGAATGTGCTTACCCCGCCCCGCGAAGGGGCGGCAGCAGCGCTGCGGGCACTTCACGCCGCAGCACTGCGTCGGTGGAACTGTTGGAGTCACAAGGTTCCTCTTTCTTTGTTGTCATTCTGTTCGCTTCATGTGGCTGGGAACAGCCCATACCAGCACCGCTTGTGCCGGATCTTTTCAGTTTTCATTTTTCCCGTTCGTACAAACAAAGAACGCAACTCCAAGTATTTTTAGTTATTGCCATCTGGCACGACAGCTGCATGCCCTCACCCCCTTCTGCCGTCGAAGCGGCGATGAGGTGTGGGAGTGTGTGCACGCTGCCGTGCCACCCAACGGGCCCTGCGAAGCTCAGTCGCACCGTGCTTTGCTCGATCCCCGCCACAAGTGAAGCAGCCCCGCAACAGGGGCTGTCACAGAGAAGAAGACTACCTGGCTGTCAAACGAAACCTTCATCCCACCCCACCCCAGCGGCATGGTTTTCAAAGGCATGAATCTGTCCTCCTGAGAGAATGTGCGGTGCCCCGTGTGTTGCCCCCCGCTCGCGCCACCCACCCACCGCAGTTTGCTCAACAACACTTTCACACCCAACAAGATGGCCGGCAGCATGGGGCACGTGGTTGCGGGGTTCCTCTCCCTCGCCGTGACGGTGCTGCTCGCAGTGGCGATGGCTGACGGCCGTTCGTTCGTGAAGGCGAAGCACTACGAGCTGAACGTTGCTGCCGCAGGTGTCTGGAAGGACTACATGGGGCACCCGTGGGAGGAGAGCAAGAACATCCTGCACTCCTGTGACGACTTCACGGACCAGGCCAAGGCACTGGTCGCCTTCTCCTTCATGACATGCGTCTTCAGCGGCCTGTCCGTGCTCTGCAACCTGCTCGGCCTGCAGAGCGGGAAGGGGATGTTCGGTCTTGCGTCCGTCGGGCTGAACGCTGTGAACTTCGTGTTCCTCGTCATCTCCATCGGGCTCGCCGGGTCGCTGTACGAGGAGACCTTCTGCGGTAGCATCACCCTGTCCGACGGGTACGACCTGGTGTACGCGCTCCCCTTCCTGGTGGTGGCAGCCGTCGTGTCGCTGCTGAACCTCGGGGCGCTGTTCGCGATGGGTGCGACGAAGGACGCCTCTGCTGCACCCCCCGCTGAGACCGAGCCCACCGCCACTGCCCCGAAGGAGGCGGCATGAACCCCGCCCTCGCCCACCTCCCCCCTTCAAACGATTCTTTGACGGCTCCATTGAACACGGCCGTCCCGTGTGCCTGCGAGGACTCTCCTCTGCCCTGTACACTTTGTTCTGGCACACAACCACCTCCGGAAGGAGTGGCCTCCCCTCTCTGTCGGGGCTCCTTACCTCGATTTGCTTTTTTTTCGTTGCGCTCGCCAGTGCTCTTCCCACCTGGTTGCCGGACCCGCTTCAGCTGGCTTGAGGAAGCGGAACCTCTAAGCTCGATCCACTTCTAAACTCCTGTCGGTTGATGCGCGCTCCTCTGCCGGTCTGCACTGTGGCTTTTTTTTGTTTTTGGGATGTACATCCAATGCGCTCCCGTTTGTCTCCCGTCGTCTGCCGAAGCGGACCCCAAACATGCCAAAACTCGTCCTCCACCGGGGCCGGTGTCTCTGCCCTTGCTGAGCTGCCCCCCCCCCCGATGCTGACAGGAGTTTCGATAATGCTCGCCACTGCCTCCACTCTCCCCCACCCCCCTGCAACGTCTCACCCCCCAGCAGCGAGTCCAACTGGTTCCCCCTGCAGGCGCAGGGGAACCAGCTCCTTTTGCCCACCATACGCACCCACAGCACACCCACAATACCCACACCCTCCACAACGCCAGGCCGGAACCCCTCAGCAGGTCCGGGGACACGACACAACACAACACACCTGCAGTTGGAACGAAGGGAGGTCGTCGCGATATTTTTTTTTGCCGCGATATCTTCTTTTGGTTATCTGCAGTGATCCCGCGCTCCCCGCCCCCCTCCACCCCCCATCCTCACACCCGCCTGTCCCCCACAACGCGCCGGAGGACCGCCGCACGGCGGGTAGCCCCGTGATGGGGGGCTGCTGCGCGAAGCCCCTTGAACCCCCTCCGCGGGGAGGCGGCAGGCCAGTGCGGTACAGCAGTGCCGATGCGGGCAGCGCCACCGCGCGCAAGTCTCCCTCCCCTGTGGCCTGCTTCGCGGAGGGCAGTGCCCCTGCCGCCTCCCACAGCTGTGAGGACAATGGGGGTAGCCAGGCGGACACGGTGCAGACGGAGCCAGCGCAGCGGATCTGCGGCGCCCGCTTCGCGTCGCCAGGCAACGCCCGGTTGAACTCTCTCTCCCAGGGCAGCCTCGACAGGGGCGCGATGGAGGACGGGTGCACGCAGGATCAAACGGTGATATCAAATGATGACATTGTCGAGGACTCACATGTCACCATGACCCGCAAGGTCAAGCGGGGTTGCACCCCTTCCGGTTCGAAGTCTGTCAACCAGTTTGAGGTGTTGGATGACCTGGGTCAAGGCGGGTATGGCAAGGTCAAGCTCGTCACCAACATGCGGGATGGGAAGATGTTTGCCATGAAGATCTTCAACAAGACGCGCCTCGCGAAGCTTAAGTATGAAGGCCGCCCCGCCCTCGACAATATTCGCAGGGAGGTCGCCGTGCTGCACCGGGTGCGGCACCCCAACATCATCCAGCTCCACGAGGTGATCGACGACCCAGACTACCACAAGCTTTACCTCATCATGGACTACTGCGCGAGAGGTTGCCTGACCCGGGTCGACCCCAGCACCGGGTATGCCCTCACCGAGCGTGATGGGCTTGGCGCCGTGTCGGAATCCAGCCCATCTGTGGTGGACAACATCCCTGCCACTTCGCGGTTTGGGAACCCGGCGCTGTCACAAACGGACACCAGCTGCGGGGGCCTGAATGCCACAGGGTGCACGGCGTGGGGCATGGGGAACAACAGCTTCGGCGACGGGCTGTGCGATGGGGACCGCCCGAAGATCGCAGTGATGCCGCCAACGCCTGAGGCTGGGGGGGGGAGGGACGTGCTCTCCCCTGGGAGTGCCCTGCCGTCCAGCGTCTCGCCCTCCGCCAGCACGAGCTGGTCGAAAAACATCACGTCCTCCGTCCAGCTCCGGGTGCTCGATGTGCTGTGGGCTGTTGCCCAAGCCCTGCGTTACCTCCACATGCATGGCGTGACGCACCGCGACCTGAAGCCCTCCAACATCCTCATCGACGACTCCGGAACTCCGAAGCTCGGCGACTTTGGCGCCGCCCTGCTGTTCTCAGAGTCGGGCGATGTGATCACCCCCGCAGGGGATGGCCCGCCGCCAACCCCACTGGCCTCCCCCTACTGCCTCCGGAAGTCCAGAAAACCGTCCCTCGGAAACGGCTTCGGGGCGGCGGGGTGTGGGAAGGCTGACGCGAAGGGTGGGGGCGTTCCCGTTCGGGATAACGTGGAGGACCTGTCTGCGAGTGAGACGGTCGGGACCCTGAGCCATCTCCTGGACTCCTCAGAGAGGCACTTCTTCACCCGGGGGAATTTCAGGGCTGTGGAGGGGACGCCTGCGTTCTGGCCGCCCGAGATCTGCAGGCTTGCGGATGGGGAGCCGTGTCCTCTCTCCTTGCATCTCTACAGCTTGGGTGACTGCTGGCAGCTCGGTGTGTTGATCTATTTCCTGATCACGCGGGATTTGCCGTTTGCCGCGCCGAGCCAGCGTGGGTTTATCGACCAAGTGCTGACCAAAGATGTCGCGATCCCTCCCACTCTGCCCACCCCGATATCGCGTGTCATCGCAGGGCTTCTCCAAAAGGAGTTCGATGCACGGTGGAATATTGATGATCTTCTGGAATCCCATGACTTCTGGCAATCGCTTGAGACCTTTCCGCACAGCATCGGGTTTCTGAACGCGTGAGAAAATAAACCCGCACAAGGGGATGGGGTGGGTGTGTGGCGGCAACGCAAGCATCCCTCGAGGCAGTGGAGGCAGCACCAGGGTTCGCTCGGTGTGGCTGACACTGAACAAAAGTCTTCATTGCGTGTGCGGAGATCACATCAAGACCAGGTGATCTCGGTGTGTTCCACACTACGAAGTGTTATATGTGCGATGCAGCAGTCATTTACATGCAGATGTCTGGGTCAGACAAATATTCATTCAGCCTGGGATCTGACGGATGCCTCCCTGGCACGCATGCGAATGGTGCTTTAAGACCTTGCAGCTCGCAGCTGTATACGACCCTCCCGAAGCGGTACGGGAGGTGGTAGTGTCACTTTGGTCTCCTGGTTTGCCCGGGTGATGCCTAAAGGTGGTTGGAAGGTAGTTATGCGATGGGACGTGCAGTCCCACCACGTGACGTCAGTTCTGGTTGACTTGCGCTGATTGGACCTTGATGGGCATCATCCGGCGGCGACGTGACCAAACGCGCGCGTGTGTTGTTTTCTTATGGGCTCTGTGGCCTGGTGCGTGCAATGTGTTCCTCTCCCAACGTTGTGATGCACCCTTCCCAGAAGGTGATTCGCTTTCCAGGGTGCTGGCTCTTTCTCTCGCCTCCAAGTCTTGTAGCTGTGGGTGGGGCGGTGGGTATCCCGTGGGCATGGCTCATTGGCGAAAATGATTTGGTCATTATCCCCACAAGCCACTGTTGTCGGGCCCTGTGTGCACCCGCTCGTCCATAGCTTTGGTTGTCGGTCAAACACAGATCTCCTGTGGCTGCTATGGTTTCGAATTGCTGCAAAAAAAAGGCAAAAGTGAAAGCCGTGTGCGGCTTCGTCTGTAATACTTTGGGCTCTGTCCTCTTTTTGTTATTCTCACTTGATATCTGATCTCTTCTCACTCTCTCAAAACCAACATGAACGGCGCTTTCTGGTCTGACAATCCAGACGACATAGTATACAGTCATCCAACAAACATTGGTGGGGTAAAAACCCACCTTAGCTCCAAAAAATTCTGAAATCCACCTTAGTTTTTACCCCACCAATGTTTTTAACCCACCAATGTTGCTACCCCACCAATGTTTTTACCCCACGGCAGCAGAACACAATGCAGATTTTCTCAGAAATGTGGTGGGTGGGGTGAGTGCCTCATACGTCGCACGGTGCCTACGCGATCACATGTGTGGTTGGGGGCGTGGGCTGGTTGGGAGGCGGGGCGTGTGGGAGGGGGCGGGGGGTTGGGGACGGCTATCTTGCAAAGCGCAGCTCTCTCATCAGCATCAGCAGAACAGCAGGTACCGACACCAGTAACCAGAAGTGTATACGCCATTGCATTCCGTACCCTGTGTCGGTACCTGCTGTTCTGCTGATGCTGATGAGAGAGCTGCGCTTTGCAAGATAGCCGTCCCCAACCCCCCGCCCCCTCCCACACGCCCCGCCTCCCAACCAGCCCACGCCCCCAACCACACATGTGATCGCGTAGGCACCGTGCGACGTATGAGGCACTCACCCCACCCACCACATTTCTGAAAAAATCTGCATTGTGTTCTGCTGCCGTGGGGTAAAAACATCGGTGGGTTAAAAACATTGGTGGGGTAATAACCCACCTTAGCTCTGAGAAATCCTGAAATCCACCTTAGTTTTTACCCCACCAATGTTTTTACCCCACCAACATTTTTACCCCACCAATGTTTGTTGGACAACTGTAGTCGTCTCGCAAGTGCGAGTCAAGACTGGCTCATTGTCAACTCGGCAGGGATGTGGCAAAGCAGCAAGCCGTCCTCTCACAGGATACCGCGGGTATCTGAAAGCCGTCCGATGTTTCAGATTGGCTTGTGCTGCACCAACGAGTTTCACCCTGCGCTGAGACTGAGCCAGCATGCGTCTTTTGGACACTGTTCGGCTGCTTCTTGGGGGTGCTGAAGAAAGCACAGAAACTCAGCCACGCCAGAGTGCCGCACAGCGAGCCGCAACAAACACTCTTTCTACTGTCTCCAAATGCGACAACGCAGCACCTTTTGGATAGAGAGTAGGCTCGGGGCTGTCTGCCCGCGAAGCTTTCTTCTTTCGCTCGGATGCATGTTTGGATCTTTCCCTTGTTTGTCGTGCCGGTTCTTATTGAAGACCCAGATCTGTGGATGCGCATCTACCGGGTGCCAGGGAGTCTTCGGAGGTCAAAACATGCGAAGGGAACATGCTTCGGATATTCCGTCGTGTGGCAGCATCATTGTGCTCGCGGAAATACGGCCAAAAAAAATACCCAAAATGGTGCCCCTGATTTACCCCTTTTTCACTACGCACAAACTACGCAATCTGGGGGGGGGTCTCGCTTTTTGGTCCCCCCCCCAGTTTTTTTTGGTCCCCCTTTCTGTGTGGCTACTGAGACAGGACTGGAGGCACTGCGCTGACCGAGCAAAAAATTATTGCCAGAACTCACTATACACCGTACGAAAGAACGCACGACATGTGGGGCGGGACTCCAGAAACACCTGGGCAAGGTTGCCCCATGCCCAGAAACACCTGAGAAGGAAGTGAGTTCCAGGAGCCGCGTAGAACACCCTCGAGATTGTGAATGATGATACGATCACAGCCTTCAGGGCGCTGCGAGGTGCCACCCTGAAGGTGGCCCTTGGCATCAAGGAGAGCGTCGGCCGAGGGGTCGACGAAAAGCTGAAGAAGGCGCTACTGGCACTGGATCCCGCGGGGTATACGGAGGTCACCGCCACACAGGCAACCTCCGCTGACAACGTCCAGGAGACGTTATCCGAGGGGATCACAACGGCACTAGAGATCTGTGTCACGGGATCCAGGCGCCCACTCTCCCTCGACGGTCTGGGGATTGTTGTTGGGTATGGTGTCGTTTCCTGCAGCTGCAAAAAAGCGTAGCAACTGTGCTTCCTTCTTCCTTAATGATGCGTTGACGCTTCCACCCGGAGGAGCTGAAGCAGGCACCGCTTAATGATGCGTTGATGCTTCCACCCGACGAGCTGAAGCAGGCACCGCGCCAAAGGGCACCCCCAAAGAGACCTGCAAAGACTGCGTCGAAACCCGCACCGAAGGCTGCCAGCGCTGCAGCACCTGAAGAACCTGCAGCACCTGCAGCACCTGAAGCGCCTGCACCCTCACTGACCCCGGAACAGCAAGAACTCCTTGAGTTTGGGGTCCCGGCATAGAGACAGAGAATGGCTGAGTAAATCAAAAAATGAGACCCCCCCCCCCTTTTCACTACGCACAAACTACGCAATATGGGGTCGTCAGGGGCACCACAAAATCAAAAAAAATAACACCAAAAAACAGCCGGTAGGCTAAATACTATTGACTATTGAGGGATCCAGGATCCCGAAAAAATTTACTCAAAAGTTATCAAGAGGGGGGAAAATAAATTTACCTACTTTTTTCCTTCAGTGGTCCAAGGAGTAATGGGTTTTCCTAGCCAGGAAGAGGCATCCATGGGAGTGCCTTCCTCCCTGAGCCCGCGCAGGAGCTGGCCCAACCTGCCAGAAATGTCGTCCCTGTCACGACCCACTTCAGCACGCGACTGCCATGGAACCGAGCGGCTTGCGTCTCGTACTTTGCGGACTGCTGATCGGGCCATTGGTCGGGCCCCTTCGCAGCACTAGACGAGGCTGTCAGCCGGTACGTCACCGTGGTCGGCTCCGCGCTAGCGATCTCCCCGGGGACCACCTCCAACAGCTCAAGCTCGTTGGGGATGCTGCTTGCCGTCTTGACCTTCTTGCCGGCACTATCGAAGCGATCGACAACCCCGAAGAGAACTTCTGCGAAGCGGCAAGCAGCGAGCTTTGAAGTGGCCTCCCCGCCGCAGGTGTTGCACTTCACCTTTTTGGTCGTGGTGAGATCCGCGAGGTCCTTCAGCCCATCCAGCGCAAATGTCTCGTCCTGTTTTGCTTCCCACGTCCTGCCGCAGCACCACCACCAACAACCCGTCTGCAAGACCCTCACAGAAGGTGCACTTTGCAATGTACGTTCGGGAAAATGACGAGAGGCCACTCGGTGTTGGCAACGACACCGACTACGACAGCGATTTTGATTGTGACGAGGAGAACACGCAGGCTGTGCAGACTCAGGCGCAGCCTGCGTGACTCAGGCGCAGTCTGCACAGCCTGCGTGTTCTCCTGGTGATCGGTGCTGCACGACTAGAACTAGATTCGTGGTGCCGGGGAGGTGTTGGGTATGAAGACCGTTCAGGCTTTTTGATTTTTTCTAGATTCATGGTGTGGGAGGAGGGCGGGGGGGGGGGGGGGGTCGCAAACAACCGTCGGAAGCTGGGAAGACGGGAAACCGCGGCAAAAAAACGGTGTGAGTGAAGGAACTCCTGGACCAAAAAAGTGGGTAAATTTGTACTATTTAGAATTGGCCAAAACCTGGAAATGGGCACTATTTAACCGGATGGCTGGCAAAAAATAACCCAAAAAGAATAGCATCGCTGGGGTGCCAAGAGAGCGCATATTTGCACCCACAACACGCTTGATTGCCTGGTGGCCGCCGTTACGTCACATCTCGTTGACCTTTTTGCTTTGCTGATATCTTCGGAGGGGATGGGGGGGGGGGGTGCGTGTGTGTGATTTTTGTGGCTTGGCTTTTCTTTCGGTGCAAGCCCCCCCCCCCCCCCACCCTTCCCATGCGTTACGTTCAGTCAGTTTAGTTGTGTTGGAAACGAATTGAACATCTAAATGAGACGGCATTCAGAGTGACCCACGTGGTGCTATGCTCTCACTGGCCATGCTGCAACACGCTGTAAAGAAGCGAACGAATTGGACATCCGGGATACAGCGTGTCTCTTTGCAGGGGTTGATGGCATCACTCATGTCAGTGTATCCGTGGCGTATGATGAAGCCATAGTAGTGAGGCGCCCCCGAGCCGCTACTTTTTTTGTGTCAAACGCACCGTGCTCACGGAAGGCGTTCAGAACTAAAAAGGTTGCAGTGGGAGCAATGTGTTGTTCACCTACACTCCACGCCCCAACGTGCAGGTGACCAGAAGGTTGCACAAACAAAACAAAAGAAACCCGGCAATCCTTTTTGACATCTGAATCGGTATAGCCGACGTGGTTCATCCCTCACTCGCAAACACCACGAGCGAGAAGGGGTAGTGTGAGGCAACTCACCCCACCACCATCCCCCCCCCCCCCCCTCCCCCCGCCCCCCCCAACCTGCATAACGAGTGAAGGGTGATCATTGTGCTCCCTTCTAGTTCTATTTCACTTCCCCCCCGCCCCCCCCCCCCCTTCCCCACCACTCCAGAGTTCCCCATTGCAGCGAATAAAAAACGGCAAAGATGTGCACATACAGCCGGATGCCGGATGTGATTCTCCAACCCCCCCCCCCCCTCCCCGACAACGGCACACGTCCCTCTCCTTCTCTGAGGCACCGCCAGCTGCTCTTAAGAGAAGAAGGTGGGGTGTGTGTCTGTGTGGAGGTTGAAAGCGATACATACCCTGCGCACCCAGAAGTGAACTCCCCCCCTCCGCCCCCAGCCAGGTGAGGGGTGGGGAGGGTAGCACGATCCTTCAGGAATGTCCATACAGTTCGGCTGTTTATTTTTTGCACATGATTTTGCCTGTTTAGCCGGATGGGAAATCGTGGAGTGGAGTTGGGGTGTGTGTGTGTGTGGTTATCAAGTTTTAAGGCGGTGTCGCCCTGCACGGGCAGTAGCACCTCCCCTTCAGTATCGCACTCCCGAAGGATTCCCCAACACGACGTGACACCGGTTTCGACGCGTACTCTTCGTACCCCTCCCCCCGGCCGCGTCTCTTCAGCGAAGAACCGGGGATAATCGGACCAGGGCTAGCTAAACCCTGGTGGTGTCACGGGTGGGGTTGGAGAGGGAGAAAAGGAAGAAATGAAGTTGCGAAAAAGTCAAACACTGACACGTGAAATCAATAAAAAAGCGGTATATATCGCCCCCTTGCTGCGACAAAGACACTAAATAGTCAGGCCGCTCCAAGAGTCTTGAGGGCTTGAAGGAAGAAACAGGTTGCTGATGAGTCTCAGGAGCAGGCACCTTTTGTCCGCCCACATGACCTTCGCCCGAAGGCGAACCTCGTCCAGCTTGGCTCGATCGCCACAGAGAAGGGGATCATTCTCCGCTGTGGTGAACATCTTAAAAACCGAGGGTGCAGAGGTGGGGCAGCCCACTGGTGCGACAGCAGACCGCCCCCGGATAGCTATAACTAGTGCATAGGAAGCATACGACGGCACACGCAACAGATGCCGAAGGCACAACGGCGGGTCACTTTTAACCACCAGAGGAGTGGCACTCCCGAGGGGTGGGGAAGGGGGGGTAGTCACAACACTTTCGAAGGAAGAAAAGGGGCAAATGGGATGTTTTGTGCAAGGTAGAAAGGAAGTCACAACATGAGGCAGGGGGGATTGCTCATCAGGCCTGGGGGAATAGAGGGTTTGTGTGTGGTTATAAAGTTTTAAGGCGGTGTCGCCCTGCACGGGCAGTAGCACCTCCCCTTCAGTATCGCACTCCCGAAGGATTCCCCAACACGACGTGACACCGGTTTCGACGCGTACTCTTCGTACCCCTCCCCCCGGCCGCGTCTCTTCAGCGAAGAACCGGGGATAATCGGACCAGGGCTAGCTAAACCCTGGTGGTGTCACGGGTGGGGTTGGAGAGGGAGAAAAGGAAGAAATGAAGTTGCGAAAAAGTCAAACACTGACACGTGAAATCAATAAAAAGGCGGTATATATCGCCCCCTTGCTGCGACGAAGACACTAAATAGTCAGGCCGCTTCAAGAGTCTTGAGGGCTTGTGTGTGTGTGTGTGTGTGCTGTGGTGTGTTTGTCAGTTTTCTCCTTTGGATCATGGGGGAGGAAGGGGCCCTCACCACACCAGGCAATGTGACTGAGTTGATATCCTTGTTGGATAGAACCCTCATAACACACCCTCAATCAGCTGACAACTGGGTGAGACAAAGTGAGGGGCGGTCCACTTCCCTCACTGACTGACGAGCTGTGACTGGGCAGCGAGGGCCATGGTTCCCCCTCCCCCCCCCCCCCCCCCACTGCCATCGACAAGTTTCCGGCAAAGCTTGGCGATTTTCGCCTCTAACAATAGGAGGGACTATTCCAACAAAAAAAACACGCCGGTTTCAACACTGGGGTGAGAAGACCCCTCTCCGGAAATGAAATACTGACCCCCCCAGAAGGTGTGGTCTCCCATCTGTGTCAAATCCGTGTCATTATTCCCCCTGCTCCGCCGGGGCAGGTGTACTTTGGAGCAGAGGCGTACCCGATAGGTATGACCCCTCCTCTGAGTCCTCAGAAGTGGGCTGCAGTGGTGGGAATGTTGCTGTGCCGCTGGCCGCAACGCCCCACCACCGCCCAATCCTACCCACCCTTGCCGCTAAACTTTTGTAAGATGCATGCGTGTCTGCTGTTGTTTTTGTGATTTCATCCACACCACGGTGTGCTCGAGAAAGATATTTGGATGGAGCTGTCCACCTTTGCAGGAACTTATCTGGTGGGGCACACGGGGTTATCACCCCAGCCGAGGTCAGGGCAGGTCAAGGGGGCGTGCGCTGCGCTGCATTAACACGACAACATATCTGTGCGATGGTCGGTCATTGCAGGCAGAGGTCACGCTCCCGTTCCCCCAAAGAGGGTCCAGTCAAGGCAACAGTTCCCGCACCACCTGGGCGCATGGCTCAGTGCCATCGCAGCCTCGTTCCTTTGCCCCAATCCGCCAAACGGCGATGGATGGCCGTCCAAGTCTCATCGAGTGGGGATGCGGATCAAGAACAGTCAGTTTTGAAGAACGAACATAAAAATAATGTCCGGCGCTTGCCATAAAAAAACAAACAAAAATAAATGGGAATGGAAACGAAAACGAAAACGATTATTTGAACAAATCTTATGAACGAGAGAGGAACAGTAAAACGTGGCTCTGGGTGCCGGTGCATGCCGGGCACGTTAAACTCCCACCCCCCTCCCCAAAGTAACAGAATTCCGCCCGGGAAGACTTCAATGGATTGCCAGTGTGTGTATGTTTTGTGCCTCGCCGACGTGCGTTGGCAGGAGAGTGAGGCCGAATTCACCCGCATACGAGCCTCTCAAGTCTGCCTGCCTGTATGTGTCTCCGTTTGAGCCTTTTGATAGTGGCAACCTGGCTCACCAACTTTTCACCTCAGGGTGGCCTGACTGGTGTGTCACAATGTGCGAATAGGCTGCGACACCCTCGCATTGAGCCTCCAATCGTGTGAATCGAATGAGTGTGTGCGCAGTGCCGTTGAGGCCCGGGGGTGGCAAGGAGGTTATCCTGCGGGTCCCTGGTATCTATTCTGTCTGCCTTTGTCTGGGAACCTTCCCACGCCGGCGATTTATTCCGTCACCAGAGGCTTTTGAGCACTGCATATTTACCTGAAGCCTGCTGTGCTCATCACGGACGGGGCACATCTTTGGGTTTCCAAATACATTTCCCCCTCGGTACGAGCGACGAAGCGAAGCGAAGGGCCGTACGATTGAGGCACTATGATTGCCACCTTCATGCCACTTCGCAGGGCCCCAACACAGCCTTTCGAGTGTGTTCAATAAAAAATAGTCCAGATCTGTTCCAGACAGTTGCTGGACAGGGTGTCTACCATAGCGCGAACTGAGTACGAGTTCTTCAGGAATTGGTCGGTGGTGTCATGTTGGAGTGGTCGTCGGAAGCGAACATCACTTCGCACATGCTCTTTCTTCTGCTTCCTTTGGATTGGCTGCATTTTTTTTCCCTGCTGAATTTCTTGCTTTTTTTTGCGACCCTTGAAATCTTTTTTTTCAGAGTGGCTGCATACATCAACACAGTTGGAACCCCCCCCCCCCGAGTTGCTAGCATACGCTTTGGACACCAGTTCATGATACACTCGCGACGTTGGTGGAGCTCCCCTGCCCCAGCTCGCCTTTGTCACCCCATACAATTTGATTGATCCACCGTTTCGTTACGTATCTACAAAGATTCTTCCAGTAGTGTTTCAGATGTTTCCAAAGTGAAAGGCCGATAGCTCCGATTCCTCACTACTGGGCGACGGAATAGGAGGACCTACCCCGTCATCCCCTGCCCGCCCCCGCCCCCTCTCCAACACCCTGGCATGCTATCGAACCTCCCGCTAAAACGCCCCTCTTTCTGATTACTTTCAATGACGGGTAGTAGAGTGCCCTGACGAGTGCTTTCGATGCGCGGCTCTGCTCCTTGCCCTGTGTCTAGCTATCTCGTGTTCTCTAGGGTTCCGCACCCATACGGAGGGGGGGGGGGGCTGAGGGGATCTATGAGAGGGAGGGGGGGGGGAGCGAGACCAGAGCAGCTCCTCTCTCAAACAAGGGGAGCCTACCGGGCCGCGGGCCCGCGTAGTTAAGTAGACGACACCCTTGGGGTGCGAGTATTTTCGTTCCGGGTATATAGAGAGAGAATGTAAAGAAGAGGGGGGGGGTTATTTTTGCTGCGCTTCTGAAAGGCAGATATTGTCGTCGCCGGCGTTTTGCCGGCGTTAAATCGGGGATCCCTCAGTGGCACCCCCCCCCCGCCCCCCCCCCCCCCCCCCCGTCACTCTGCGAACCACAGTTGGTCCGATTTTCCGGAGGGGTGGGGGCGGGAAGTAATTTAGTTTGGTTTGGGGGGGGGGTTCTGGCTTGGTGCCACGTTGTCAATAGACAATAAGCCACTTTCGCAGGAATGGGGAGGGGTGGGGTCATGGGTGACTCCAGAAGAAATAGTCAGGTCGGGTCTGTGCTGTCGCCGTGCTCTCACCGTGTCCCGGGAGTGGCGGCACCAGAAAAAGAGGCCAGACGGCTTTCGTTTCGGCTCCGCAATACAGGAGATTCAGTTCTTCTTCAAAAATGGAACACCAGATGGTGCCGCAAGCCCGAGGTACGGCAATGCATAAATATGGCAGAATCACCCGCCCCCCCCCCCCTGCCCTCCCTAACTCCCGTTGAAGCTCTGCCTTGCTGTTCAGGCCATCTGGTTCTCCCAGGACGTGGGGCTCTGTCTGCTCTGCAGATGTGCAACCACAAGTCTCTGATTTGCCGAGGCTAGAAACAAGGGAGGGCTGTGCTTCCCAAACGGAGCGGGGGTAGAACTGAACGTATCCCATGCAGCACGCACGAATCACACGCACACACACAGCCCCCCGCCCCCTCCACAGCAGCAGGGGGCGTGTGGCCCCAAACACACGCCCTTGAGAGGGCATCCGACCCTCTTTCTCTTTCTGCAGCACTGCTGAAGCGACTCTGCAACAATGAGCTACACAAAGGAGTATTCGAAAGAGGGACATGGCTACTTCAAAGGAGCATGGTACTACAAGCCGTGGTACGTCCGCAAGCGTGATTCGCTTCCAGAGCCAGCCCAGTCGAGCGGTATCCTGGGTCCGAAGGGTATGGAGTGGCCGAAGTACCCTGGTGGCTACACACCGACCTGGGAAGAGCGTTCGGGTGTGCCCGGTCTTTACAAGCCGACGGGTCGTGCGATTGGTGGTCTGCCTGCGATGAAGACGGCCTTTATGTCGGGGCGGACCCCGTTCCGTGCGGGACGTTTGTTCCTTTACGGAGCCTTCCTTGCGATGACGTGGTACAGCACAACGTGGTTCCGTCTCCACAAAAGGTATGAATACCAGCTGCGTGACGAGGATCTCTTCAGAAACTGGTCGACCGCAAGCTACATGCAGACATTCTGCGACTGCGCGAACTACTCTGAGCTCGCAAAGCTGGACATGTTCTGCCGCGAGCACGTCGACCACCTCCCTGGTGTCCACCGCTCGTTCTACCACCAGGACGACATCGCAGCCTACCCCTTCCAAGAGGTGTCTGGTCTCGGCATGGCCCGGCGTTCTTACCTCGGGAACTACCAGGAGAAACCAGCATACTTTGACCGGTTCCTCACTCACTAGACACACGGGAGGGTGGTGGTGGTGGTCGGGCGTCGCGCAGTTCTGGCAGCTATTCAGTATCTCCCCCTTGTGCTCTGCCAAAATAGTACGGGAGGTGTGTGGGGGAAGCATCAGAGTTCGCTCGGTGCGGCCTGCACCAACAGCAAAAAAGATTAACGTGTGTGCGGGGGTGTGCGTGTGTGTGTTTGGGCAGAAAACCCACTGAAGGTCCCACCCGGTTTCCCTTGGTGGCTTCGTCTCGTCTTTCATGACTTCCGAGGGAGATGGCTGCTTCCAGCCCTGAGGAGTGGGAGTTGGGCTGAGGGTAGCATCTGTCGGTGTCAAAAAGAGCTGTTCGGATGAAATGGAAATTTGCCATTTTTTATGTTTTGTGTGAGTTACGAGCGATGTGGCGGAGCGAAACCTGAGGAAAGTCGGACAGCCGAAGCTTCACGTCTACCTCCTTGGTGCCACTTCATCAGGGTCTTATCACGGGCCTTGCGACACACTGGCGAATTGTAGTTCGTAGGAAGCCTTCTTCTGAGGTGAATTCTAAGCCTTATCTCGTAAGGGAGAGCGATTTCTTCCCAGCACGCCAGGGAAATGTCGTCATCTGCCAGTCAAGCGGTGTGTGGGGTTAGAGTGGGGGGGGGGAGGGGGAGGAGGACTGCATTTTGATTTGAGCTCAAAAAGTTCGTACACTTCAGCACAACCGAGTTGCAACCCGCAGTGCGCACACCACAGTCTAGTCGTCGCCAGGCTTGGAAGCCGTCGACACCGAAAAAAATATGTTGGCAACACGAATCCCACCAACAAGTGGGGCACTCGTCTGTACTCTGAACGCAGCTCGCCCTCTTTTCTGCTTGTCGGAAGCAGGGGGGTGAGGTGTGATACAATGGGGCAGATCAGGCTGTTGCACCCAAATAAATTTGGCACAGAAAAAAATTCCCGGCTCCGAGCTCACAAAAAAAACTCAACCGAACAGGCTTCAAAAGCAGCGTTGAATATTGTGTTCGAACCGTTGAAACAGTTGTATCAGGGATCCAGGCAGGGGTAAGCGAAATACGCCACACCTGTGAAGGCAAAATTTCGAAGGGCCCAGGGGAAGGGATGGAATATACTGCAAAGGAGAAGCGGGGAGGGGGATGCTGTTCAGTTTTTGTTTTGAAACTACAACCACGTAAATACATAGGGGACGGGGAAGGGTGGTGTGGGCGGGTTGGGGGTTGCTTTGTGGGTTGCATCCGAGCTACGATGGCTCCAGACGCGGCCATGTTCTTTTTTTTTCCGCAGTTTGCCGAGGCCCCCTCCCCCTCCCCTGCCCCACCGAGATCTACAACCCATTGCAGCAGCGCCCGCACCGAAACCCTACGTTGCCTTTTATATGCCCACCACCACTTTCTCCCAAACCACCTTCCCAGCCTCAGAGGTGCCCTTTTGGTTGTGTTGCCGCAATGTGTGTGCTCTTGAATTGAAGACTCCATCCAACTCCATCCACCAAACACACGCAGATACACACGCACGCATTGCGTCCCTGCCAAGCTCCACGCGGGCTGCTGGGGGGTGGGGGTGGTTTTTTGAGGTGAGGTTTTGTGTCCTTTCGAAGTTGATCACCAACCCGCCCCCACCGCACGTTTAAACCTTGTTGCATTACAGGCACTGCTGCCATGCGGGGTCAACAGCCCAGTTGTGGGCGAGCCAGACTTGGCATCGTCGCAGGAATCATAGCGCTGGTGGTGTATTTTGCAACCCGTGATGGGTCCGGGCCACGGTCAATCCTCGATGTCGCATTCACCCGTGTGACGGATGTCTACATCGCGCCTGTGGGTGACGCCCAGGCGGGGAGGGTGCTGAAGGCCGCGACATGGAATGTTGCCGCCATCAACAACAACCCCTTTGAGTATTGGGTGTCTGACGGGGGGGAGCAGTACGAAAGCCTCGTCAAGGGGTTTGCAAAAGTGGTCGAATCCCCTACAGATCAGGACGACCTCCTGGTGTCCGATGTGTTCACGCGGGAGATGGTCGAAACGCTGTTTGCTGAGATGAAGGACGCAGGCTGGAAGCGGCTTGACTCTGTCCGGAAGCGCTACGACGAGGATATCTCCAAGCGGCGCATTATCTCTGACTTCCTCCGCGACAAGATGATCGGAAAGAAGCGCTTGATATCGATGTTCGATCGCCTGACCAACACTGTCACCACCGCAAGTGGAGAGGTTGTCTACCGGCCCTCGCCGGTCAATTGCTACGAAGGGAGCCTTCTGAAGGTGAAGGTGTGGTGGAAGGAGTGGATTCTGTTCGTCTTCCGCACACGCCTCCTTCTGCCCGGGAGGAACGACAACCCGCCGGTGGAGAAGCTTGTCCGCGAGACCCTGATCCCCATCACGCGTGCGAAGTACCCATCTGTGACGGAGGAGGAGTCGCTGATGTCCATTCCGCTGCAGACGCTGCATGGGGCGATCTTTGACACTATCCTGGCGTACACTCTCAACAACCTCAACACGGAGTGGGGTGCGGTCCGCGGGCAGATGTGCGCTGCCCTGAATAAGGGCAAGGCGCAGCGCACAGTGGACATCCTGTCGTTGGTGTACAGCGACAGCGACGTGATCTTCCTGCAGGAGGTGGGGTCGTCCCTCGTGGAGAGGTTGAAGAAGAGCTCTCTGGCGGCGAAGTTCACAATCCTGGTCCCGCAGAAGTTCGACAGGGACCGGAACCAGAACAGCATCATCCTGGCCAGAAACGATGTCTGGGACCACTTCGAAGAGGTGACGGATGCTGTGCTGGCCTCCGAGACCAAACGCCTGGGGGGTGTGGCGAATGGCGACCTCTTCGCCACTGCAGCCACGCACAAACCTACCGGGGCATTCTTCCTGCTCGGCTCGTTCCACGGTGATACCAACGGAATGCTGACCATCCCAGTTGTCGATGCGATGCACAGTACTGCAGGCAACCGCCGTCTTCTTTTTGGTCTCGATGCCAACACGCACGAAAAGGGCGACGTGTCCAGGCAGAGTGTTACCGCCTTCGGGCAGTTCTTCGTCTCGAAGGACCTCACGTCGTGCTGGGGTATGTTTTGGTTGTCCACACACATTTCGCGTGTAGTTTTGACCGCTCCGAGTGGACCCTGATGCTGCCTCCACACACGCCACCTCAACAGGGGAGAATCCGAACCCGCAGAACTACACGACCTTCCATGCAAGGACACACCTGCAGCCACAGCTCAACAAGGCGGTGGGCCTGGAGCAAAGGCACGCGAAGGGTGACCGGTCGCCAAAAGACTTCCTTCTCTTCTCCCGCCCATACATGTCGTTGCGGCGCACGACGAAGGACAACACGGGCGCAGGGCGGTACCTAGAGGACACAGTGTTCCCTTCACTCAAATTTCCTTCTGACCATGGCATCGTGAGCAGCGTCATTGTCTTGCGTTAACCCTTTCTGTCCGGGAAGCCACTACAGTGGCTTTGCACTTTGCTTACGTAAGTAAATAATTATGCACTTCGATTTTTTCAGGATTTTTTTGTATGGTAAAATGGGGGAGCTCAATCCTTTCAAATGCAGCAAGGGTTCATGGGAAAGGTGGAGATCCGTCCAACGTACTGCCGGAGGACAATTGCACCCTCAGGTGAGATTTTCGGGTTTGGGTAGTCCCTCATGGCCCCTATTTACGAGTCAGCCATATCAGGTGTTCTTGTGCCCCATTTCGCTGGACTCCCCCGATCGTGGAAAGCTCTGGAGTTATTCTCCGCAAAAACACATCGATATGCAGACCCACAGAACACATTTCGACCCATCACAGGCGCGAGAGCTGGGGGGGCTGGGTGGGTATCAGAGGGTCTTGGGCAGGTATGGCCACTGCAGTGGCTTTCACTTTGCCTATGCAGGCAAAGTTATTTGAATTTCGAATTTTTCAAGATTTCTTTTTATGGTGGAAACGGGGTGAACGAATCTTTCAAATGCAACAAGAGTTGGTCGGAAAAGCGAAACTCTGACCAACTTGGCTCTGTACCAAAATTGCACCACAGGGGGTATGGAAATTTAGTCATTCTTAGTCACTTTTAGGCGATTTACGCGCGGTTTTTCGGCTGGGGAAAAGAGAGTAAGATTTTCGAAAAAAATCGATTTTTTCGCAAAAAATCGCATTGTGTCGTAGTCGCGCGTAGTCACCCGTAGTCGCCAGGTCGAGGTTACCAGATTCCATACCCCCCCGGGGTACTGAATTACCGATTTTTCGACATGTCGAAAAAAAAATTTTTTTGGCCGAAAAAAAATTTTTTTTTTCGGCCGACTAAACCGAAAATCGGGCCCTCTGGGGTGCCACACCGATATTTTTCGGATTTTTTTTCGATTTTTTTTGGTTGGGGTGGCCACCAGTCCAGGCTGCTGCCCCAGGGTGGCCGGATTCTCGACATCAGGCCTGGGCGGGGAACCAGCCCTTTTTCCGGGTTTTTTGGGTCGGGGAACCAGGTTTTTTCTAAGAATTTTTACAAGGGATTTTTTGCTCACCCCCCCACAGGTTTCAGGCGCGTGCCCGTCAGGCGGGACTTTTTCTATGATTTCTACGATGAAAACCACCCCCCCGCCCCCACCCCCCCCCCCCCCTTCTAAGAACGATGATGGCTCACTCGGAAGTTTCGGCGTCCGAAACGTACGCCCACTCTCCCCAATCCTCCTCCATGTCGACATCGATGTCGACATGGACGCGGGCCCTTTTCTCCTGGGGCTCCTCGGGGTGCGGCCCAACCTCCCTCCTGCGCTCTGCCGGTGCCGCCTGTGTGGGAGGCAGCTGCGGCGGTTCTTCCGGCTGAGGTGTGGGGAGTGTCGATGGGGTGCCCGGGGTCGATGAAGCGGGGAGCTGGAAGGTGACATGTTGCAGGGTGGCTGGAGGCACGACGGGGGGTGCGGCATCTGCAAGCAACGAAGTGAGGAAGGGATCCTCAGGGACTTCCTCCACGAGGCTGACAATCGACAATGCATCGGCGTTGTCATCTTCCCAGCTGCCGTCCGATTCCTCATCACAATCCTCCACGCCAGCAAATAGAGAACCCATGGCTGCATCGAGGTCAACGAGCTCCACGGTTGTCAGAGTTGGAAGAGGCGTCAGGGAACGCGCAGTGAAGCGGCGCTTCTTGTTGGCGAGGAACGTGTTGACTGTTTCTTCAACGATGATCTTGCGCGCCGCGTCATCATGTGACAGCTCTAGAGTGATGCCCAGTTCTTGAGAGATGCTTGCGGCAGAGAGTGCCTTCCGGAACGATCCCCTCATGCGCGTTACAACTGAAAAAGCAGCCTCCACAAACACAGTCGAGGGTGACAGTGCCACCATGGCCTCAAGCACTATCGCAAACGTCGAACTCTCGGATTCCAGCAAGAAGTCGACGACAAACTCTTTCAGAAGGTTCCCCCTGAGATCTGTGCATTCCAACCGCAGCTTCACCCACTCCATGCCGATGCTGAGAATCTCTGCCTGGTCGTAACCCAAGCGAGAAGCGAGCGCCATGAGGCACTCGCACGTGCTGTCCTTCCCACTTGTCGCGAAGAAAGAGCTGAATGAGCGGCAGGGATACTCCTCCCACCTCTTGGCCAGGTCCTTGTAGATGGTGTGGCAGAGCTTTGAGCGCCAGGAAGTCATCTCGGCAACTACCCCCGGAGGCAACGATGTGGTTCCCTGGTTCTCATAGAACTTGGCTTCGTGCTTGCCAGGCTGGCGCGCCAGCACCTTATGCACTGTCAGTGCATTCTGCAGGATGCTCTCCATCGACGAGAGCGACAGGTCTCGCTTCTGCAACGCCTCGCTCACCCCTTTATTGATGTCGAAGACGTCAGCCAAGATGCAAGTCGAGAGGGAATACTCGGGGGTGAGCTTGTGGAAGAAGAACGGCGGCGGCTGGATCTCCCCGAGCATAGCGACAGTGAAGTCAAAGTTCACCACAGCCGCGTTCAGGCGACGGAACGTTGCAGCTGCCCAACGCACGGAGTGCTCCTTCGGGAAGGAGAGACATTTCCCACCGGAAATGATCTGCAGAGACTTCTGCCTGGCGGTTGATCTGAAGAAGGCAAACCAGTGTCGGAGGAGGCGGCTATGTTCAACAACCTTTCGTGTCTTCTTGATGAGGCCGACGGACAGCTGGTGCATGTGGGCAGCATCATGCACATCGATGAGAGTGCATCCCCACGCGATCTCGAGCTTCCCCCTGAGACTCTTCATCGTTGATGCCCCGTCTGCCGCGAATCCCTTCAGCGAACGCCGCGCCCACTGCGACAGCTGGAGGCTGTCGAACAACTTGACCAGCTCGTCCTTCTGCGACTCTGCGTCAGCTTTCTTCAAGTCGACTGTGCCCACACACCAATCTTTCATAGCACAATCCGTCCTGCTGATCCCCGAAACGATGACGATCATCAAGTCGATGCGGGCGAACGTGGTACCGTCCACCTTCAGGGTTGCCGCCCGACACGCACGCACCGCACCCACCACTCCCCTCAGGAGCACCTCCCAGAGTATCGTCTGGAACTCCTTCGCGACTTTTCGAGAGTAGTGGGTGTCCAGGACATGCAGCCCCTTCCGCTTGTCGTCCTGCAACCTCGCACCCACACTGCTCAGCCCCTCCGCCCGTTGCGTCGCCGTTGCCACGTTGTACACCAGGTTGACCAGACTTGTGTACTGCTCGCTGGTCACCTTCACCTTCGCGCACAGCGTCTGCTTGGGGATATCTGTAGCTGTCACATTGGTGTTTTCACTCCCAGGCGTGGACAACTGCACTGCTCTCTTGTGCGCCGCACCACCCATGTGGCGGCGGATATTGCTTTGCTGGCGCCCAACTGTCGTGGCAGACATAGACGCTTCGCCGCGTGCATACCGGAGCAAGTGGGGTTGCTCCGAGAACTCCCCCTCCAGCTGCACCAAGAACGGTGCACACGTGGTGCACCTCCACCTCCCATCAGGGAGACGCACCACACCGGAGGCTGCAGCGTGGATCTTCCGCTGCTGCTTCTCCTGTATGGCGAGCTGTGCCTGCCGCTGCTGAATCCGAAGGAGACCGTTCACCATTGAGCCCTCTGGCACGTACTTCTTGTTTGCTGCCATCAAAAGAAGGAAGTGCGCCTTTGCTGTGTCGAAGACAAGCCGCAAGGGGTACTGGGCCATCAACGACGGAAGAAGCAAGCCGAAGGTGCGAGGCTGTGTGGTGTCGACGATAGAAAAGTGAACATTTAAACCGCGGGATGTGCGGAAAGTCTGCAGGGCCACTGACGCGGTGTTGGTGTCCAACTCTTCGTCCACGAGGAATCTCGTATCCATCAATCGCGGACGCCTGAGCTTCACCGTGAGGGCCTCCGCTTCGGGGGAGTCAACGCCCTCCAGAAGCGCCGCAGCACTGGTACGCGTCGGCTCCGTAATGGGAATTGACCTTGCTAGGCAGTCAAGCACTCGGAGGCAGTAGTGTCCAGAACTGTATAGATCCCGTTGAACCCACCCTGGTACAAGCCCAATGTTGACGCCTCCGGTTGATTGGGCGAGCTTCATGGCGGTCAGCCATGGGGACAGTCGCCCGGCGCTGTCGAACGCGGCGACGTGGCACGCCCCTTCCCCGGTGTAGAAGGCGGCGTGGGGTGCAGGGGCGACAGGGGCGGCGGTGGTAGCTGCAGGAGAGGCGGCCAGGGGATCCGGAGGAGGAGGCGGCGGCGCATCATGCGAAGCATCGACGTCGTGCCCGTCACCGTCCGATGCCTCACGTGCGTACAGCACGAGTGCTGGCTTCGCGTTCGCACGATTGAACGGCGCCACAGAGCAATCCGTCACACGATCAGTCGTGATCGACTTCCACTTCAGAGTGGTGGCGGGGCCACGAGCGCACAGCGTCTCCCAGGCGATCCCCTTCGCGAGGGTCAGCCCGGACTTTGTGCACGATGCACCGACAAACCGGTACCGGTGATTCACCGGCTGCACCGTGCCCACCGGAGAGGTCTCTTAATTCCTTGACGTTGACGGTTTCCGCAAGCTCCGTCAGGTGCTTCTGCTTCTCGCCGGATGCAGAAAACCGCTGCGTCGAGAGGAACAGGAGGTGCGGGGCCTTCTCGACGCAGAACTGCGCAGCCCGGACAGCACCACATGTGCACGGACCTTGCTTCTCCATAAATTGAGAAGCAACGCGCTGCACCTCGTCCTTCACGACGCCCAACATCACAACCATGCTGTCTGTAATAGCTGTGCGGAACTCACCACAAGATGGGCAGCTGTGGACGGTGGCGCTTTTGGTGGTGCAGAGGTGCTTCAGGTGCGGGTGTTTGTGTCCGAGGGCGGAGAGACTGACGTCAGGGTTGGGTCGCTGCGGGTCCTGCGAGGTGATCATCTGGGGCTCGTTCTCATCGGGGGTTGTGCTCCGCAGGGACTGGAGGAGGTTGCTCAATACACCTTGGCACTCCCGCAGTACTGTACATGCCAGCAGCTGGAGGATAGTTACAAAGCTGCCACTCCCCGACGCCACCCCCCTACTGGCCCCTTCAGGCCTGAAAGCCCAAAAGCTCCCGGAGATTTTTGCAGTGGTGCGCACCATATTCGCGGAGTACGTGAGGTTGGGTGAGTGTGAGGTCAGGGTCCTGTCGAAGGGTAGTCGAGTGGGAATAAATAGGGAGGTCCTCAGGAGTGCAATACAACAGCAATACACAGGCAACACACCAGCAACACGCAAACCGAGGCAAGAGGAGGTGGGCGGGGTCATCCTGCGGAGTCTCCAGTTGGCCAGCAAGGCGAACTGTACGGGGGAGAGACTTCCCTTCCATCCTTGTGTGCGCCCTGTCGACTGGGAAAATCTTAGAAAAAAAAATTTCCTCTGCGAAAAACCCTTAGAAAAAAAAAATTTCCCTTACAAAATTCTTAGAAAAAAACTTTTTTTCCCCGTACAAAAGTTCTTAGAAAAAAAGTTCAGAATCCTGAAAGTGGGGAACCAGCCCCCCAGTTAGGAACAGCCCTGCTCGACATGTCGAAAAAAATTTTTTTTGGCCGAAAAAAAAATTTTTTTTTTCGGCCGACTAAACCGAAAATCGGGCCCTCTGGGGTGCCACACCGATATTTTTCGGATTTTTTTCGGATTTTTTTTCGATTTTTTTTGGTTGGGGTGGCCACCAGTCCAGGCTGCTGCCCCAGGGTGGCCGGATTTTCGACATGTCGAAAAAAAAATTTTATCTCCCTAAAATAATGTTCTCTCATCAAAATAGCCTGCGGCCCTGCAAGATAAGAAGATTATTTAATCCTCCACCAGCACAACGTTGAAAACGTTCAGTGGATTTTTCGAACCCCATAAAGTTAGATTATTTGACGGTAAAATAATATTGACTCTCCTTCACGCAAGTTCCTTACAAGCTGTTAAGAAAAGCTGGCATTATTGCGCCACAGGCGAAGTCACCTAAAATAAAAGTAGCGCAAAGTAAAGCAATGTCTTTATGCAGGTCGAAACAATCTAAATTACTTTACTGTAAACATATGCGTGCTATGGGGACCCTGCAGTAAAATAATCTTCACATTTTTTTACTGTCAACAAATCCACATTTCTTAACACCCGTCAGAGCAATACGCAATCCCCGCTTCCCCGTACACCGAAGGCCGTCTGTGCATCATGCCCAAGACAAAGAAGCTGACGGATGAGGAGCTCTGCCGCGACTTGCTTCCAGCCAAATCTCATGCGGTCTACATGAAGACGTGGGCAAAAATGAAGCTGGAGAGCGGCCTGACACGGAACAGCGCTGTCGCGGAGAGGCATCTCGTGGCATTTTTTCAGCGGCAGAAAGCCGAAGGCAAGCGCGCATCGACCCTCTGGTCGCTGTTCAGCCACCTGAATGCCGTGCACCAGGTGGTGTTCAGCACCAAGATCCAGCGGGAGTACCCCCGGGTGCTGCAGCAGCTCAAGGCATATGAGCGCGAGGACGCTGCGCCGAAGCAGTCTGCCAGCTTCACCGAGGAGCAGGTCGACGAGTACGCACACCTTGAATCTGGGTGTGCGTACGACTTGGTCCGCAAGGCCCTGTTCGGAGTCATGTACTTCGGCGGGCTGCGCGCGACCGAGGCGAAGCAGCTGCTCCGTTCGAACGTGCAGTTCCTCCCGTGCGGAAGCGTGCAAATCGGCTACGAGCACGCCAAGCAACGCAACCCCAACATGCGCTCGGCATCGTTCCTCATTCCACCAGGCGAGTTCGCGCAGACCATGCAGGACTACCTCACCGCAAGGGCAGGCTGTGCGAACCCATCTCTGTGGGTGACGGGGGTCAAGGGCAACATGACTTTCAAAGACGTGCCGCTTGGCATTCACCAGCTGTACGGGATGCCCGCACATGCCGCCACCCGCCTCGGCCTCCACGAACCGTTCCGGTACACAGGCCACGCGGTCCGCCGGACCACCGCACAGATCCTGGCAGATCACGGGGCAACCTCGTCCGTCATGATGCGGCACATGGGGTGGAGGACAGCAACGATGGTGAACACGTATGCGGTGAACTCCAACACTCAGAGGCAGCTGGTCTCCTCCCTGTTGTCGCAGGGAGTGAGCCAGGCACCCCTTCCGGGCTCTGCTGATGATGAGTGAGCCTTGCCTGGGTGGAGGTGGGCGGAGGGTTGAGATGATCAATCAGAGTCTGAGAGCAAACAAGGCAAAAGTGCAAGTCAGATTGCGCCCCTGCCCCCCCCCCCGCTCCCAACCAATTCTACATTCTACTCCTTACCTCCCGCTCCCGCGCTCCCCCGCCCGGTCACAAACACACACACACACACCTAGATCACGCATATTATTTTACGGTCAAATAATCTAACTTTATGGGGTTCGAAAAATCCACTGAACGTTTTCAACGTTGTGCTGGTGGAGGATTAAATAATCTTCTTATCTTGCAGGGCCGCAGGCTATTTTGATGAGAGAACATTATTTTAGGGAGATAAAACGACCTATTGCACAAAAAATAATCTTCACATTATTTTACGCGGAGGGGGGCCTGCTACTACATAAAGTAATCACACCTCAACTCGCTTCGCTCGTTAAGGTGACTTCCACATGTCGCCTCGCTTCGCTCGGCAACATGACTTCAATTTTACGCTCGCTTCGCTCGCGTAAAATAATGTTACTTTATGTAGCAGGCCCCCCTCCGCGTAAAATAATGTGAAGATTATTTCAGTACAATGGGGGCCTTCGCTACCAAGTGTGACTGAGTGAGAAAAAGTGAGCCACGGCCCACTTCCCCTCACTGGCTGACGAGCTGTGACGAGCAGTGACTGGTAGCGAGGGCCCCCAATAAATAGTTATTTTTGGCCGAAAAAAAAAATTTTTTTTCGGCCGACTAAACCGAAAATCGGGCCCTCTGGGGTGCCACACCGATATTTTTTGCTATAACCTGCTCAGGTCACGGTAAAAAAGACTGTTGGCAGCGCACGTATGGACACCCATACACGTACAGGTGCGCACAAACAAAAAGATCCGCTTGTGCAACACATTTTCCCCCTCACACACACACACCCGCACTCACACCATGGCTGCCCCAAGGACTGCCGAGCGCTTCAGAGTGCGCGACATCGATGTAGACAACCTGATGCCTCTCCAATTGGTGAACGGGTACGAGCCGGTGGCACCTAAGGAAGGGTGCGCGTCCCCCGAATGCACCACCGCCCATGATGGGCCGGTTGCAGGGAACTGTGCGGTGTGTGGCCTCGGGGAGTACACCAGCTGTATGGAACAGCTCCTCCCGGAAGGAACGCTGCGGGCGTTCCAGGTGGCCAGGGAGGACGGGAGGCGTGTGTGCCCCGTCTGCTCTTGAATCCATGAGGGGTCCAAGAGCGAGCCCCGCCCGGAGGCGGGGCTCCTCCCACCAGTGACTGTGCACCCTGATGGTGCCGGCCACAATACTGAGGGATGGGGAAACCTGGAGTTCCTGGATGACATGGACTTTTCGGATTTTTTTTCGATTTTTTTTGGTTGGGGTGGCCACCAGTCCAGGCTGCTGCCCCAGGGTGGCCGGATTTTCGACATGTCGAAAAAAAAAATTTTTTGGCCGAAAAAAAAATTTTTTTTTTTCGGCCGACTAAACCGAAAATCGGGCCCTCTGGGGTGCCACACCGATATTTTTCGGATTTTTTTCGGATTTTTTTTCGATTTTTTTTGGTTGGGGTGGCCACCAGTCCAGGCTGCTGCCCCAGGGTGGCCGGATTTTCGACATGTCGAAAAAAAATTTTTTTTGCGCTAACCAGGCTCCTGGTCTCTAGCAAAGAAGACTGTTGGCAGCGCATGTGTTCACCCATGTACCCCACAGGTAACGAACCAGCGCACAAACAAAAAACTACCGCTTGTGCGCAATATGTCTACCCGCTCTCTCTTCAAGGCGAAGGAGATTGAGTGGGAGTCGCTGAGAGTCACGAAGGTGCCGGCATTCATGCAGGAGTTCCTCTGCGCTCTGGAGGTCGTGAAGTGTGTGTTCCCGGAGTGTGATACTGAGCACGAGGGTGAAGGATGCCTCAACTGTCGTTCCTGCGGACACCGCGCGGCGGTTTCGTGCCTCGATGCCTTTGTTCCCTCCTCCTGTTACGGGGAGTTCGTCAAGGGGATGGAGGACAAGGACTGGATGTGCCCGGTGTGTTGCTGGGTAGCCAGCCACGCCAAACCGGAAGGGGACGCAGACGCTGCGTCTCCCAAGGTGGGCAACAAGGCAACGAGCAGCGGGGACGCCCCCTCTCGTACCGCCCCCAAGCAGACAGACGCTGTCAGCATGGAGGCCCGCCTCGACTCCTTCCTGGAGCCGGATGACGGCGTGCGCTACGAGCTTCTCGAGTTGCACCGCCGCATCGCCATCCTCGAGGAAGAAAAGAAGAAGGCGAAGGAGGTAGCCACGGGCTCCTCCCTCCCGAGTGACTTTGACCCCTTCCGCGCCGTCACCTGGATCCCCGTGCTGGGCAACGAACTGGGCCAGGCCCTCCTCCGGGCCAAGCTCGCCATCGCGATGGACGAGGCCAGCCTCGGAGGGAGGGACAAGGGGCTCGCCTACAGACTCCACCGGCGCAGTTTCGAGAGACTCGACAGACTGCTGGAGGGCACCCTCCAGTCCCCCCCGAACTCCTCCACCTTCCAGGCTTTCCACGAAGTCTGCGTGGAACTCACGGCTTTCGGGTTGGGGGGCACGGCAGCCATCAGGGTCAGCTATGAGGAGCTGGCCCTCCCCGAGGACTACAAGGGCTTCTCGGGGGAGAAACAGCGCCGCATGGCTCGGCAGGCTGTAAAGACGGGGGAGGGGGAGAAGCCGTCCGACTCTACCTTTCCTGGTCGTGATCAGTCCGCCAGCAGGTACGAGCCCTACAGCCCCGACAACAGGGGCAAGACGAGCGCCTCCCCCTCCTCCAAGTACGCCGGACGTAAGGCGGGAAAGGGTTTCCGGTAGACGCTACCAAGGTGACTCCCCCCCTAGGCCTTCCCCTCCCGACATCCCTATATCCCCTCTGGGAGGACTCCCTCCCTGCAGTACGCACCAGAAAAACAGAGACAATTATCCCTCAAGAAGTCCCCGATCTACTCCATTCCACTCTCCTCCGAATGAAGGGCTGCTATGCATCCCAAGCCCCCCTCCTCTCGGTCCTCAAACACTCGGAGGACTTCAGGAAGCTTGTGGCCACCTCCCACCCCGAAATTCCCCCCGAGCTGGCACGCCTGATGTGGGTCGAGAAGAAGATTACCAAGGGGGAGTATCGCCTATCCAGCGCTCGGCAAGCACTCACGTATTTCAGGATGGCGTCGATAAAAAAAAATTTCCGGGGGGCTTCGCCCCCCGGACCCCCCATGTGGGGGGCTCCGCCCCCCACGCCCCCCGCCCCCCCCCCCCCCCACCTCCCACCTCACGGTGGGATCTTGTAAATTTTACATGTATAACTACAAGTATATACCGTATACGTAAATATTATGGAACGTAAATATTATGGAACGGGCCCATTTTTGGCCGGTCCGTTCCATAATATTTACGTTCCATAATATTTACAGGGCCAGTTGGGGACTCGGTGGTGAGGACGGCTTGCGTCAGGAATCGCGCGAAAAGTGCACGAGTAGGTCCCGTCAGGGACTCTGTATGCCGTCCGATCACCTGGTCCAAGTCCCCGAGTCGCAGAAAGCCCTGTAAATATTATGGAACGAAAAAAATCTGGAACGCCAACCCACCAGCGTTCCAAAATATTTACGTTCCAAAATATTTACGTATACGGTACATGTATTATACATGTATAATACTTGCATGTCAACTATTATACATGTATAATACATGTATATGCCTGAAATATACATGTAAAATACATGTATATCAAGTAAAAATACAAGTATAATAGTTGCATGTCAACTATTATACTTGTATTTTTACTTGATATACATGTATTTTACATGTATATTTCAGGCATTTACATGTATTTTACATGTATAATACTTGTCATGCAAGTATTATACATGTAAAATACTTGCATGACAAGTAAAATACTTGCATGCAAGTAAAATACATGTATTTTACTTGCATGCAAGTATTTTACTTGTCATGCAAGTATTATACCGTATACGTAAATATTTTGGAACGTAAATATTATGGAACGTAAATATTTTGGAACGCTGGTGGGTTGGCGTTCCAGATTTTTTTCGTTCCATAATATTTACAGGGCTTTCTGCGACTCGGGGACTTGGACCAGGTGATCGGACGGCGTACAGAGTCCCTGACGGGACCTACTCGTGCACTTTTCGCGCGATTCCTGACGCAAGCCGTCCTCACCACCGAGTCCCGAACTGGCCCTGTAAATATTTTGGAACGTAAATATTATGGAACGGACCGGCCAAAAATGGGCCCGTTCCATAATATTTACGTTCCATAATATTTACGTATACGGTACATGTATTTTACTTGTCATGCAAGTATTTTACATGTATAATACTTGCATGACAAGTATTATACATGTAAAATACATGTAAATGCCTGAAATATACATGTAAAATCATGGATGTATTCAGATCTTAATAAGAGAGGAATTTTTTTCGCCAAATCTACCTCCTCCTCCTCTTAGATTAAGACCTTAGTCCATAAACGGCCCAAAAAAGCCCAACATCTGAATCCCCTTAATTAAGGTCTTAAACCTCTTAGTGTAACCTCTTTAAGGTCTTACACTCAGAGGTTAAGACCTTAGTTCGATCTTCAGCAATATTACGTTGACAGCGGGTGAACCCAGCAGGTTCCTGCACACACCCGCCCCCCGCGCCCCCACCACACGCACGTTCGTGCCCCCCCCCCCCCCCACCACACACTCAGTTGACTCCAACACTCACATCCCCCACGAGGACTCTTATTTGCGTGGCAGCAAGTGGCAACATAGTGTGAGAGAAATGCCACACTGCAAAAGTACGCTTGAGTCACAGAGCGGCAGCAGAATACAGGTTGGAGTTTTGCCGCTCAGCGGATCATCTCACGCGGTGTACGCGTGTGCATTGATGGCAGAGACTGCCTCTTCGAAAGAAGCCAGCACATTCTTCGGGATGGTGGTGGGCTGGAGAATGTCGTCCTCCCACTCGACGACTTTCGGCCCAGTCGCAGCAGGATAGCCCTTCCGCAGGGTCCGGTCGAACTGGTTGGGTAGGTCCTGGTTGCAGGCATGGAAGAGGATTCGGGCCCGAGTTGATGCGTGCGCTGCCATGCGGGACGGGGGGAGCACACGGCGCGCGATAGAAAACACGCTGTCACACCCCAGAGTCGATGCAGTCACCGCCAGCAGATCAAGGCACAGAGTACGCAGCGCGCACTCCCCGTAGTTCAGCCAGAAGGAGTCCACATCGCCCTTCATGCCCTCCTTCTTGGAGTGATCCACATACTCTACCCACGCCGCCTCCTCGACTTCACGGAACGCCGGAATCCAGGCAGTGATATCCTGGAAGGACATCAGGTTGTCAGTGTTCCCCATGATCTTGACAGCACGTGGGTTCACGTGTCTCATCGCCTTCCAGTAGTAGTACGACCCCTCCGACTTGTTCCCCCACCACCGCACCTTCAGCTCCTCTGAGAGGACAGCTGCGACTGGGGACTTGGCATCCAGCAGGTCTTCCAGGGACTTCTTTTCCCGCTCGAGAAATTCTTTCTCTTTTTCCGTCTTGGCGTACGCGATGTTGTCAAGGTCCTGAATCTTCCCCTCCATGTCACCCCAAACAGAGTGGCTGTGCGACTTCTTCGAGGGGGTGGTGTAGGAAGCCAGCAGCTCCATGATCGGCGAATTTGCCCGCTCCATCTCCAGCAACTCCTTCTCCAGCCGTGTGACCCCCAGATCCTTGAGCAGCTGGCCCAGCTTCCCCATGCTGGGTGTCGTACTGCCCTGTTGGAGCTCGGTGCTCACGAACACGAACAGCGCCTTCATGCGCTGGCGCACGTGGGTGTACACTTCGATGCGAGACGAGTACCGAGTATCACCTGGGAGGGGGCACTTCACAGCCGGCACCTTCTCCTTTGTGTTGTTCTTTTTTGCAGCGTCGAGAACAGCATGCGCTGCTGGAAGGATATCCTTGAGGGTGGTAGCGGTGGAGACTGCCTCGTTCGGCTGGCGGAGGGCTGCACGGATCTTCCCGGCGCACGATTCGAAGAGATCGGCTTCCTCCTGCGGCGTGCAGTCCTCCCTGAGTTCTTCGACTTCCCCGAGGATGGTCTCCAGCGATGACACAGCAACTCCGGAGAGACACTCCATCTGCACTTCGACCCACCGTCTGTGCCGATACTTGTTCTCATCCCCGCCCAGCAAGTTGTTGAGTAGGCGGGACACCTCGAAGGCGGCACACCCCGGGAACTTCTTCTCCAGGTTGGCCAGCATCCAGGTCTCGCAGACGTCGCCACAGTTGTTCACCAAGTGTGGGACGCACGACACGAAGGGGACACCGAATGCTTCGGCGAGTTCACGGCTTGCAGCTGCGTTGGACCCGCCCTTGTCGGATCTGATGAGGAAGGGGGGGGGCAAGCTGAGGCGCGTCAGCTCGCGCTTGATGTCCTGCGACAGCTCGACCCCGGTCTGGCTCCCCCTCCGCTCCTCCGGACGTATGAAGATCAGCGATGCGGCGAATCCTACAGCGCTGAGGATGATGGCCGTCGCCTTCGTGTCGCCAATCCCACTGTTGTCATGCGACATGCAGTACCTCCCCCCCTTCAGCTTGGCCGTGATGACCTTCTCGCTGTCCTTCGTCAGCTCGTCGCCCAGCTTCTTCACCAGCGGAGCAACCTTCGGGGGGTCCTTGGGGATGCGTGTGCCTGCGAGGCAGGAGAGTACACCCTGCATCGCGCCCGCTGTGATCCCCGTGTAGAGCACCCCTTTCGCGATTTTGTCATGCAGAGCGGTTTCAC